>OZ029922.1:9141954-9481027 GCA_964023275.1 Norana najaformis
AAGAAAGAGCAAGGTAGAAAGAGCATGCTGTAGGTTGCTATAGACAACCAAGTGCAGAAAGATGGACCTACCACAGCGGAGCTGAAGTTAAGGCCGGAGATACAACCAGATCATATTTCCCAGCAGAGCGAAAGGATCTGCGGTCAAGGATGGATGAGACCAAGATACACATAGGTCCTTAAAATAAGATGGACCACAGCTTGCAATACAATTACACGTAAGCATTAGGACCTTAAGTTCAAGGTGCTTTTGCATAGGTGTCCAGTGCAGTTTCTCTCGCATGAAACTGGATACCTGGCCAAACGAAGGCATATCACCCATCTGCCCCAAACCGTAGCGTATAATACGGATTGTTGGTGATTAATGCGGGAAAGGGTTAGCCCTGCGTAAATAGCATCACCATAATCAACCATGGTGCCGTTGAAAGCGTAGTTGTGGCGGCTTGAGTTGTAAGCGAACGGCGTATTGTGCGAATGGGATGCAGGTGCAGAAGGACGTTTGACTCTTCAGATGCTCTGAGAAGGTCAATTCCTGGTCCAAAGCCACACCCCAGATCACACACTCACACACACAGCAGTGGAAGACAGAGACAGAGAAGCAATGGTACAGATTTGACAAATCGATTTTAGAGGGGGTCTGCCCGCGGCCTCTAAGCCATATGAACTGGGTTTACACGGAGTTGAGCCGGAATCCAATGGACGGCATCCAAGAGCGAATCACCTCCAATGGAAGCAAGAAGAGAGTAATTCAAGCCATCAGTTTTCTTGAAGTGATTCTACGGAATTGTCTGATTACGCTGTATAACTGGTTTAAGTGCCATTATTCACGAAAAAAAATAAACAATTAACAACCATAGGCTATCAAACTAGTCAGCAAAGTTATCTGTTTGCCGAATGCTATCTTGGTAAATACCACGAGGTTCAAATATATCGTCTTATTGTCAGATTAGATTATATTAGTCCTCCTGCATATGCTATAGACTATCATATTATTATTTGGCAGAGTCCATCGCTTAATTTTATGGTCGTAAATACTCCCGAAGGTCAGTCGAACGAGGGAAGGAAGGATGGAGTGAGGCAGAGAGGCAGAGAGACAGGGAGGCAGAGAGGCAGAAGGGGAGCCAGAGGAGGAAGGACAAACACATTTTAGGCTGCTGTGACCTTAATACAGGATAGTCTTTCATTTTGCTATTAAGTAGAAAGGCAGACAGAGACAAAGCGACAGACGCGTCACACAGACGGAGACAGAGACGATGGAGAGACAGAGATGGGAAAAGAAGGACACAGAGATAGAGACAAAGAGACACGCAGAGACAGACCGACAGACAGACTGGTAGGGGGACTGAAGCAGACAGAAAGAGAGAGAGAGAGCGATAGCACAGGCAGAACAGTCAAGAATGAAGAACGAAGGGTGGAAAGAGAAAAGCAAGAGTTAATAGATTTATGAGGTTATTGGTGATGGATTTTGTCTAAAATGCCACGCACGCCCTACGTACAGACTGACTGACGGACCAAGAATGAAACTGAACAGACACGAGACTAACCGAGAGAGGAGAAGGCACTTTGAGACAAATATCGGAGGCCGTTGGGGTCACATTTAATGCTTAAATTATACTTAATTACCAATTATATTTAATATTTTACGATCATGTGCTACGTGAAGTTACATCGTTTTCTTCTTTTTCAAGGGACAAAGAGGAACCAAAGGAATAAAGGTAAGAGATTGGCTAATGCTATACAGCTATTTCAGCAAAGCCTAATTTATGGAACCTTAGAAAATCACACAATATTTTTATCAAGTATGATTTCATTTTCAAATTAGAGCCATACTTATTGTCAATTTCACAAAATTAATCAAATTCAGCCTGATTCGCTTAAAAAATTTAATAAAACCACAGTCGCAGAATATATTATATATTATATATATATATATTTACATATATATATATATGGGGTGACTTGAACTGTTGCAGTTAGATAGGAGTCTCATGAATTTACTTGTTTGTTGTCATTGTTTTTGGTTGAGTGTCATAGCTACAAATACTGTAGTCCTATTCTAAATCTCTCTTGTCTTCCTTTCTTTTCTTCTTATCTTTCTAGTAGGGCCTCCTTTCAATTCCAAACACCATTCAGCCTAGTCGTCTGTCTGCCTGATCTGCCCTTTGATCTCAGAACGGAACTTCATCCCACCTTCCTCATCGATTTGCTTTGATTAGGCGCCTGTTTGAGATGACCCCGGCCACGACTTAACTTATTAGACGCTGAAGAAATACAGAGTTTACGATTCGTCATCGTCGTCGTCCTCGTGTCATCGTCATCTTTTCTTCATCATCATCATCTTCGTTACCATCATCAGTTCCTGACGCATGTCATTTAGCGGCGAAGGTGTGAATAAACGATGTTCATTCTTTTCGGCCATTTATCAATCCAGTAGTGCTCGCTGTCCAGTGCTTAGGCCAAGTCTTATTATGTCTTTCTTTTATATGCTGTCTGTTCAGCACATTCTGGTCTTCCTTCTTTTGATACTCGTCGTTTGCGATGTCTACGATTATGATAATTGGTCGTGAAGAGTTAAATGCATATAGCCACCGTATCGCCTCGACCCTGGTCGTTTTTGAATGAATTTGTCGGGTGAGATCCTTCACCACTGCTCACACGCAATTTAAGGTTAGGCTTAATTGTCTGGGCTGTTTGACAACAGTGAGTAATATTCATGTCTAGAACCATTCTTTAAATGGAATCTTTCTCAACATGAATGCAAATATGTCTCAGAGCGATTGATGCTTTTTTTCTTGTCAGGGCGATCCGGGTGATCTTCCCAATCATTTGGACGATTTCGGATCCAGGCTTGGTCCACCTGGGCCGCCTGGGTCTCCGGTAGGTTTCAGACAGATATTCCTAGATAGTGGCCTTATAGTGCTACGCGGCGGCTCATTGGCCAAACGCTCGCCTGTTTGTAATGCGGCGTTTGCTATCTCGAGTCTTTAGCCTTCAGTGGACCTCGAATGTTGTTACCTGCTATCTGTTACCTGTTCTTTGCATGTGATTCATTCCCTGTAACGACTCTGTAGCCTTTGAATCTTCGTTCTCCGACGGACACGTGGAGCGTGCAGGAATGCTTGCATTACGTAATACGTATGTATCTGGACAGCAATTGCGAAGTAAGCATTTCTTTAAGATGAGTTCTAAGGCAGGTATCTGAAACTCGCAAAAAGGTTCCAAGATTTATAGCCTCGTAGAAGAGACCTGTCTCGGAATTCATCGGTTCCTGGTGGCTTTGATTAGACGGAAAAGGAGCCGCTGTTGCAGTTCACATGTGCTTAACTCTGGCTATAACGACTGCAGTGGAACTTAAGACTTGTTCTGGTGATGGATTCCTTCTTATGTGCTTTAATCTCGATGTTCAATTTGCTTCAGGGTCCGAAGGGAAGTCGAGGCTATCCGGGATTTCCTGTAAGTTAATCACCCAGATGAGTAATTACTAGTTAATTAAGGCTTTGATTACGATGATTGGTCGATTTTATTCATATTGATCAAATGCTGAATTATGGCAACGAGAGAAGTGAGTTATTAGAAAATCAATCGCATAGGGAGACATAGCCAGACAAGCAGCCACAGGCAACAGCCAGATGTAGACTAATACGGACTCGGAAACCGTTAGTCTACTGTAGGCCTGTCTTGTAAGTAGCCTCTAAGTAGCATACTACTGTTGAGAGATCATACACGTATTATAATATGCCATATGAAGATATGAGATAAGATAATTTATTGTGCGCCGCTATAAACAAAATCAACGCTACGCAGGCGTGGTCCTGAGGTCGAGGGATCTTTCAGATGAAGCGCAGATACAGCAACATCCCCGGGGAATCCTCTTCCTTATGATTGCATGACTCATATGTGATGCACTGAAGTTAAAACCCCGGACGCAGAGGTGAAAGGCCGACGCGTCATCATGCTTGTCCGTCTGAATATGTCTGTGTGCCTCTGTATGTGTCTTTTGTAGGGTCCAATTGGACTGGATGGCCAGCGAGGTCCACCCGTAAGTCTCCATTTATAGGTTTCTCTAGATGCGTTCCTTAAAGCTTAATAGGCTCTAAAACTGAAGGCAACGTTAGAGATGGCGAATTCAATCCCCGAAACTGAAACGTTAAGTGCACAGTTTCAATTATTTTGAACAACTTAATTCTGGAGAAGGTTTGATATGAATATGAGAGCAATCTTTAGCTATGCTATGCTAAATTCCATTTACGCTTGTCGCTCAAATTGTTCAGTTACTTTGTTTCTGGTCGTCGCTTGAATGTGGCTTTATGTTTCGATTTTCCAGATGACATTAAAACAAACATTTTTTTTGCATTTTCTAGGGGCCTCTGGGAAATAAGGGCGATAAAGGCGATAAGGTAAGACTATAGAAGTTTCTGCATTATATGTATTTATGGATATATGCATGTGAGCTATTTTTCAAGCAAATATAAAAACCTCACCGTTCAGAAATGTATGTTGACGTACAATACAAATGACACAAGCCTAAGTGAAAGATAATGCGCCAATACTTTCAAATATCACTGCTGGTCATATTATAGTAAAAGCTTTACTGTTTAAGAAAAGGTGTTGGCGGCAATAAACGGATTTCAGAGGCCAGTGGGGACGAGATGTCATAACGACACACTCGGATGCCACGTGTCACAGGCAGAAACGTGTTTTTGGCTATTCACTAGTGATCCAATGGTTTTTTGTGTTGCACGTGCACAAGTAGTGAAATTAAAGTTTAACTCTTAGTTATCTAGAAAGACATCAACTAAAGTGAATTTGAGCATTTTAAATATATTTCATACCTTATTTGACTGCTTGCAAAACACTTACACAAAGGATCACGTGGTCCATGAACGACAGGAAAGACAAAGATTTGTCCATGGACTACCAGGCCAGTCTTTCTTTCTCGAGTCTCGGGTTTTAACGGGAATCGTTGTGGGTCCCTGATACCCGATCGCAACAAAACTCGCCTCAGGTTGAGATCTTGTGACCAAAAGACATATAGTAAATTTCAAGTCAATCGGTCAACTGGTTTGTAAAGTAGGCCTACCATTGGTCATATACAAAGGCCATGTAACCGCACGTCAGTGGATAGCTCCGTAATCACTGATCTCCACTGGCGTTCTCATAATTATTTTCTGATTCCGTCAGAATTCTGATTTAGCTTGAATTGGTTTTCACATAATACGCCTACCTGATAATTATAATAAAATCGATATAGTGAATATACGTATTGAGTATACGCTATCACGCTTGCAATTCAGTCAAGTCATTAAGTAGCTGAATTTTATGGGAAATTTATCGTTCTCTGGCTAAATAAAAATATATTTTGAGAATAAGAATTTTTAAAAATAATTTACCTATGGGGCACAATTTTCTGTATAATTTGAGCTTACGAAACATTTAAATCGGTCAAACTAGTTAGGTCTATGTTCTGCATCGTATTTTAGGAGCGCTTTGAAAAAATAGCAGCATACATGCTATGGCTGAAACTGACTAAATGTAGTCGTTCCAAATGTCTCTCCGGAACGTTTTGGTATTAAGAAACTTTTTGTAGTAACTGTATTTACTGTATAAATTTCGTGTAAAATTTTCTGAGTGATATGTAAAGTCACTGGCGTATCTGGCCTGGAGGGGGTCGTTGGGGTCCGGACCCACTAAGTCCAAGGTCATCACTTTTGAGATTCGTGTAGATCCAGTGAGATGTTTTATGTGCCCGCCTCCCGATCAGTGACTCTAGACTTTGGTCTGCCCATGGATAACGAGCATCACACAATAAAGAGGTTTTTCGAGGCTGATTTGTTAAGTATATATTTTATAAAAGCAGCACCAACGTGTAGCCCAAATGTGTTCATTTTCATACTAAATGTTTCAAACTGCGTTGGCTTCCGGCGCTCCGTCTCGGACTCCGCTGGGTAGCTTAAGACACTCCTCTGAGTCTCTAGTCATTAAGGGCTTTTTCCGTTTGGCGCTGGCTGTTCCAAGGCCCCTCAAATTTCATCCAGGTACTGGACGCCTTGACTAAAATATGGCGGATGAATGGAGAAGAATGCCGCTGTGCAGGATCTACCATAGATGTTTGTTGTCGGTATAAAGAACAACTGAAACAAATTCAGATATCCTTCAAAATGCAAAGCTATAAAGTCATCTGTTCCACCTGATTACTTGAGCACTATCTTGAGCAGCAGAGTATTCAACATTGACCCATCATACTACACTTTGATTATAGTAGGCTACAGTATGTCTTTGCGGCTTTCTATCATTCCAAGTGCAGTACAACAGGGGCCCCTTGTGTAGTTTACACGGGGACCCCGAATGGTTAACACGGGCTGATAAGTACTGTATAGTTGTCAAAGACGTATCGGTATATTTCTGGAGCTCTTCTTGCTATCGCCTCTAACATTTAATCTCTTCTTAGGGCATTCAATGCATTCGAGGCAAGAACTGCAAGTATTTACGGGTGACGTGGACAGCAGCTTCAGCACTCCTGTTCTAAAAAGCCGATCTGGAGCGGTTACAGATTTTGAGATAGGCACAGACTAACAAAGCGGCGTACATTCAGACGTTGCCCTACTATCATTGGTCTCATTCCACCGTAGCTTTTCTAAGTGTTATGATATCAGTCGTCCGCTGAAGAGGACCTCGGCTGTATGCTTCATTCGCCCGCCTCTGAACAGCAGCTTCATTAGTCGCCACAAAATCCGTTTCTGTTGCGTTGAATAAAAGTTCCTTTAGGTATTGCGGTGTGAAGCCATCTGGTCCTCCACTCGATCCCGCTGGGAAGGAAACCCCCTAGCATTACATAAACTTGTATGGCATCAAACCTGTCTTCCTGACGGCGTGAGTGTTCCCCTGTCCTTCTAAGCCTTCGGGTGCTTATTATGCAGTTCTTTTATTATTATTACTATTATTTATTATTATTATTATTATAATTGCTACTACTACTACTACCACTACCACTAACACTCCCACTGCTACTACTACTACTACTACTATCATTATTATTAAGTATTATTGGAGGCAAAAATTTCGTTGCAGGGAACTTCTTTCATTGAGAAAAAAGCGACCCTGGAAGATGACGATGGAACTGTATTGGATGACCTGCCGGCGGCCAAGGTCATTTACCTTCTTTTGTTCCACTTCCATTTTTCATGATCCTCTTGAGGTAGAAGAAGCCGAAGCTGATGAGATCGTCCTTAGGGATCATTTATTCATTAATCAAAAAGGAATCATCGAAATATTTGTTCGTCGACGCTTTCTTTCTTTTCCCTTCATTCATTCCTTCCTTTTGATGCTATTGGTGCTTGCTAGTTTTTTGTACTTCATTTGTTCTTTGTCCGTTCATCCACGCTTCCCAACCAATTCCATCCAATTCTATGCATTATCTGTTCCATTTAACATGACATATAGTTTAATTCCCTGGCTTGTTCAAAATGCATTCCATTTATGAAACTTCACAAGCTCCCGTGTGCCTCTTCTTTCCAGTTGCACAACACTTACGTACAGGCAACCGAGGCCTTGTAAGCTTACGTACTTAATTCCAGACCATTGTTAACGAGATATCTTAATTGTAGCTAAATGTCTTTACGACCTGAGTTTTACCAGCGCTGATGAAATACTGTTTTTCTTGTGTTTAGTCGACGAAGCGATCTGTTAAGCTACACGATGGATCCTTTGGTTATGCAGAAGTCATCACGGTTAAGGTAAATAAACCTCCACCTGGCGATTTCAAGCTACTATGTACAGTTTCTACGACTGATATAGCAGCTTCAGTGAGAGGTCTTCTATAGCGCATATACATATGCTGACAGCCTCCTAAACCATAGACGCAAAGACTACTGAGAGAACAGATCCGTGTGCAGAAAGTTTCCTACATGCCCACATGTGAAATGCAACTGGGTTCAGCTGTTCTGTTTAGGGTCTTGGTGTTCTACCGTTTGATTTAGACAATCGAAAACTGTCTCGTCCGTGCTTGGTGCAAATACACATTGGACGTCTGTGGTCAGAGGTTTTAGTTGATTTAACCGTTTAATGCTGTTTTCCAACAAAGCATATAGTGTATCATCCAAACTTCACCATAAAACTCTCCTACAACCTAATTTTCGAATAATTACACCTTTAAACTGTAAACTATGAAACTCTAGATTATCACTTTACTAACTCATAATCAGACATCTATTATATAACTGGAAATACAATTCAACAAGCAATACTGCCAAATGTGACAGTGAAATAATTTACAGAAACTGGATACAAGTTAATTAAGTACGCAAATAAAAACCTCTCTTGCTGAAAATTTAGTTAGAAAATCGTAAATTACTACAAACTGAGATTTTATAGTTTAACAGCTACTTTCAAAAAAGATTAGTTAACTACTTTTTCGTTAGTTTGACTACTAGTTGCTAACTACAGTATTTAACAACTGCCCATCACTACCCTTAGATGATTACAACTTGTCCTGATCTTTTCAATATCGTCATTTGTTATTCGGGGCTTTTCTTGAACTGAATCGTAGACAACACATAACTCGCAAAATATTGAGAGGCAAGTCAATCGATAGTACACCATAAACTTTAATTTTACACAGACTTTAGAGTGGTATCCGTAAAACGCCAGCTAAAGCAATCTAAAGCAACTAAAGCAGTATGTGGCGCCGTTGAAGCGGCAGCGATAGTAGTAGTAGTATCGTTACATAAGAATCTATATTTGGGTACCTTTACAAGGCTTTATCAGGACGTGAGAAATTCCATAATTACGTTCAATCGGCTCAATTCTTATCTGACCAGAAGCGAATCTATAGCGACATCAACTTTGTTATAATTAAAACTCGAGCACCAGATCTGTAGTTGCCCGTTTTGTATAGCGTAATTAGCTAACTCACAGATCCTATTCTGACACCCCTTCTTCCTCTTATCCCTCTTTCCGCTCTAATCCCAAACATCACCCACCGTAACTGCCACGCTGTCTCCCTGCCTGACTCTTGGATCTTGACCTTGAACCGAACACTTTTGCCTATCGATTTTGTTTTGCCTGAGCGCCTATGAATAAGCTGGTCCCAGTGACATGACTTTCTTTGGGCGCTGTAGAAATATTGGGATTACGATTACGATTAACAGCTTACTTTGAAACAGGCTTTTAGTATAGACAGTATTGAAGCATGTCTGTGTGTGTAGCAAGCGCATCTACTTGCAGTAAGCATTAAAGTAGATGCACTGAACTTGGACGACCTGATCCGTCGTATCCAGTTCATTGGAAAGACATTACCATGCATCTGTAGGACTTGTCCATGTTTGCGCGGAAAGAACGGTAGGAAAGAATGAGACCGAGAGGATCAACAAGAGAGAGGAAGAAAGAGACAGAGCGAGAGACAGCAGGTGGAGAGAAAGAGAGGCTGGCAGAAAGTTAGAGTGAGTATGCGAAAGAGAGATGGAGTGCCATAGAGTGAGAGACAGAGATAGAGACACAGTGAGACAGAGACAGAGGAAAGTGTGTGTGTGTGTGAGAGAGAGAGAGAGGGAGGGAGGGAGGAGAGAAGAGAGCGAAAGACAAAGAGCGGGAGAGAAAGATGAAGGATCGTTTTGTCTGTTTTCAATTCCATGGGTTCGGATGCCAAGGTGTGCGGCAGATGTTCTCATTTTACTTAATCGTTGTTTGGTTCGTTCTGGCGACGTCTATTCGACTGCGTCTGTCGATGATTTCTTCTCTTTTACAGGGAACTGTTTATCAAGTCATCACTCTCAAGGTAAGTCAGAACTCTCGACCTATAATATACTGAATCCACTCGTCACTTCCACGCACGCATTACTTGCCACGCAATTGGCTTCTCGTGCTTTGCATTCATGCCGTTGGCCTCGTGCGCGAAAGTGTAGGGTGAGCGATAGTTTATTTGTTAGTGTGCTGTCCTATCTTTGAGAGGTTGGGGGTTCAAAGTCCATCAAGAACAAAAAGATATTGAATTTCTGCTTCACTTGTGTCCTTTATCAAGCTCAGCTATAAAATAGCCGTACTCTGTCGGCAGGAAGATCAGACGGCGAGGTAGAGGATTTGCCACCCACCCTTATGATCCGAAGTAAGAAAGTGAAGTTAGCATTTCCTACCCATGGCTGCCTCTTGGGGTTGGCTTTAGGGATTGTTCGTGTTCTCCACCTCCTCCTCCTCCTCCTCCTCCTCCTCCTCCTCCTCCTCCTCCTCCTCCTCCTCCTCCTTCTGAATGTCCTACTTTTTCTAGCGCTGAATAGAAGAATCTAATCTAATTGGATTCGATTCTTCTATTCAGAGTCCTAGTTCAGATTCATTTCAAGATGATAAAGCGGAGCATCTGTAAAACTTAGTCGATTGTAGCGAAACTCCTTTTCATCAGCATTTGATTTGGGTTCTTTTGCTTTTTATGCACGTACTTACCAGTGTTAAGTTTCAGCGTATAGATTAGTTACGGCAGATTAATTAATATTTTAGCTTAATATTATCCGGCCAGCTATAGAGTAATTAGGACTTTAGTATTACTAAATACCAGCTTAGGTAGATAGCCAGATCTAGCTTAGATGGGGATTTGTGCTGTCTTGACCAAGCGTTTTCAGTGCAAATCAAACGTCCAGTGGAAATACTATGAACGGTGAATCGGCAAAATCGAAAGACGCCATGGATTTTACAGACGACATTTTACCATAGAAACGGATGAGGTGATCACGTCTTCGCTTGACTTAGTGTCGACGTCACGGTTTTGGCAGACGATCTGCCAGGCGCATATAATTACGGAGAAAACGTTGAGAAATCGACAGTCTTGTGTTGGCCACGGAAACGATAAGACCGTGTGCATTGCCTTCACATTTCTCGATTAAAAGTCAGGATTCCGTAATGTAAGCGTAATTAATTACCGTGAGACTTGCGATTAATTATGTTATAGTTTCGGCAGAGGAAGCTTAAAGACTTACGGAATGAAAGAGAGTAGATTCGGTCGTAAGCGAACTGTGAAAGAAATCCGTAGCCAAGACGTGGCTGAAGGGAGGGTGAATGTTTATCGCAACGCAAAGTTGTCGAACTAAATCCGTTAAAACTTGTCGAAAGATAAGTTGTCGCTTCGGTGGAACTATCGCTGAAACAAGTTAGAAGTCGGTGAACTGGTCATCGCAAAGTTATTTCGAAAAGATCGCAAGAAATCTGTCAACGAATTCGACGCTCGAACCGACGTCTGGAGGACAGGACGCCATTTGGAAGCAATCGAAGAGCTAAGTGCACGGTCACCCGTCAGAAAACCAAGCTATGTACGTTTCATCCAATGGACAGCGAAAGGGGTCGAGATTCAAAGAAACCCTTTCAAGTGGGAGGGAGGTCATTAAATTAGTCATAAGTTTAGTGATTGCTGACCATAAGTAGGTTAGCTTAGATATTCATTGAAACTGCATGTCTCTAAATTAATGTCTTGTTGGAAATAACTAGAATATATATCTTAAAGGCCTTATTCGTTGACTATCTATAATGAGCCAAAAATATTACTAGTCAACTGAATGAACAAATACTTGAGGAAAGTGTAATCAGCATGAGATCGATGTTGTAACACGGTGCTGCTCACGTGTCTGTTTCTATTCATGTAGCGCCTTTGCATCACCACAGATTCAAAGAATAGAAGAGCGCCACATCGAGTTCCATTAGTATGTACTATTGTACAGCAGTTGAAGTGGAACTCTTGCATATTAAGACCATCCAAGGTTGCTATGAAAGATAGATATACAAGTGGAAATGCAAAGTGTTGCTATATTTGGCTACAACAAAGTCAACGTTTGAACAAAAGCTAAAGAAATTTCCACAGTTTGAGACCAGCAACTGAAATTCTTTACTGGTATTCTACGTCGGTCCTATAGAGAAGTGTAAATGTACACGTTTTTGTATAGCTACCGCATGGCCTCGACCCTGCTCACTTTTCTACGAATTTATAAGTTGAGCTCCTTCACCACCGTAACAGCCTGAACTGTTGCTTAGTATTGTAGTTAAAATTAAAAATTTCACGGTTTCACTGCCTTGGATGACGCTGCCCTGTGATATAATGGTGTAATAAGTGAACATTACTTGAGGTCTTTTAGTTACTTCATTTCCTGTTTGTTCATTTTCTGATGCTGTATTATGAGCGTCTTATTTGTTGCAGGGTGAACCGGGGCCACCAGGTAAGGCCGGGCCTCCTGGGTCCACTGGTTTGCCTGGACCTTCAGGAATGGATGGCCTCCCAGGACAACAGGTGAGCATAAGATCGAGTCATCGCTTACTTCGCTTGCTCTCTCTCTCTCTCTCTCTCTCTCTCTCTCTCTCTCTCTCTCTCTCTCTCTCTCTCTCTCTCTCTCTCTCTCTCTCACTCTGCACTCATCACGAGCGAGCCTCAAATAGAGTGGCGCCAATTCAGCAGACGGTTCAAGGATCTCACCCAATACATCATTGAATATGATCATTATGAACGTAATATTACGCTGCTTATTCAGCAAGTTTTGTGTGAGCGCTTACTTAGGAAATTTCCATGAATCATCGGGTTACTGATTTGTCTTTGCATGCGTGGATCACTTGTTAGCTGGCACGCATCAAACACTTTGTGGAGGATTGGCAGGCGGTGTCCGGAGGGCAGGCGGATTACAATTAGCAGTAATTATTGGTGACACGTATTTTTTCGTTTGGGCGCTCGCGTCAGGCCTGTGTTGTAATGAGTAAGTTTTTGGAAAAACCCACGATTGCGCAATAACGTGACCGGTCTAAACCAGTTTGTACTGGTTTGTTGTGTTGGTGGGAAAGACCTATATTAGCGGACGCAAATTCATTGCAGCAGAGAATGCGAAGATTTGTAGCATTGGTTTGGGGTGTACTAACTTGAAAGTTTGAGTTACAAATGTCGTTGATAGGTTGGTGCGTTTAGAAACTGTGACGATTCAAGTACTGTTATGGTTGACCTGTTCGTTTAATTATAATTTCTAAAATCAAAGACTGTGTGTCTTTACTCGAGTTATCCCTGGGCCATGAAAGTGGCGAGCAGATGATCCGAAGCCCGATCGTTGACGATTACGACAGATTGTGGACATGGTTGAATTTGTCGAAAGTCATAAATACAATGCAGCGCAGCTCAGTGCAATGCAATGCAAACAATTCAAAACAAAACAATACAAACCACACAATACAATACAAAACAATACAATGTAATGCAATATTTTACAATGTATTAGTACAAAACAATGCCGTACTGCTGCATAACACTGCAATACTTGCAATGTCGAATTCTTGAGCAATTCGATGTTCCTCTGCTCTATGTTGGATTTGGGAAAGAACGGCGCAGTCCGTTAGGAAGAACCGCGGAGTAGGTTTACTGTTGCATGGAGATTGCAGCTCCCTATGATTAGCTAAGCCTGTCTTCCTTGGATTCTTTAAATTCTACGTCGCAAATCTCTTGCAAGTAATCATTTTATTCTTGATTCTTTGTCATTTTGGGGTTTCAAATTTCCTTCTCCTGTTATGAAGTCACATTCTATGAATGATTGTATCTGGCTATTTATATAGCGCTTTTTGAAAGAACATCACAAAGGCGCTAAACATTACGATGTAAACCCGCCTCTTATGTTGACCAATTTGCCTCCCACATGGCCGGTGCTACTGTATATTCCAGTGGTTAGCTTGTTGGATAATTAACCCAGGGGTCAAATCTCAGCTGGGACAGAATAATATTTCAAGATTTTTTCGGAATTTGCTTAAATTAACTGTTTTCATCTTCTTCCTCTTGCCTAATAACACAGCAGTTTGGTTTTCCAATCCGTTGCTACATAGCATGTAGTTTGGTATCAGATCAATTTGCAAATAAACAAAAGTAATTCAAGATGAGATGTCTTATTGGATTGTTAAATTGCAACGAAACACTCTACATGTCTATCCTGGTAAACGTCCTCTTTTAATTTCAGGGGTTTCGAGGACCCGAGGGCTCGCCTGGAGTTCCAGGTCAGCCTGGCTCGAAGGGTGAATCTGGACTCCCGGGTTTTCCAGGCAGGAAAGGCGAACAGGGTGTGGGGCTGCCTGGTCCAGAAGGTAGTGTTGGACCTCCAGGGTCAAAGGGAGAAGCTGGATTTCCCGGAAGACCAGGAGATGCTGGGCTTCCTGGGATGCCAGGACCTCAAGGGTCGCCTGTGAGTAGTAGGCCTATGTCTGGAGAAATACATATGTATGTATGTGTCTATGTATGTTTGTATGTATGTATGTATGTACATGTATGTATGTATGTATGTTTGTATGTATGTATGTTTGTATGTATGTATGTACATGTATGTATGTATTCAAATTTCTTTTTCCTGATATGAAGTCACATTCTATGTATGTATGTATGTATGTATGTATGTATGTCTGTATGTATGTATGTATGTATGTAAGTATGTATGTATGTATGTATGGATGGACGGATGGATGGATGGGTCGATGGATGGATGGATGTATGCATGTATGTATGTATGCAAGTATAATATAGTCATTTATATAGCACCTTCTAAAGACATAAAAGGTCCACCTGGACTAAATAATGTTCGATTAGAATGAAAAGTTCATCCTTAGGCGAATGATACATGAACAGCAGGAAAAGTCCTCGTTGGCAATCTCTCGCACACGTGTAGAATGAAGTTGAAAAATTCTCGCCCATAAATGGCTGATAGGTTCAGGTTTTGGTCCTGACTCTTGAGGACGAGAATTAACAACGGCACAAGCGGATAGGCTGTCCGCATGGGACTCCCTAAGCTGACCGTAGAACACGCTGAATTTCAATATCGCTAATGCCACCAATCCGATCGTGGTGAATTACATGGAAATTTAGCAAACTGACAGTCTAACGATTGGCATAATGTCATTTTTCTGCTGCGTTTCATTCCAGGGCAGACAGGGAGAGAAAGGTGAACCGGGTAAATTGAATCTAACGGTAGGCCTGGTCTCTTTTCCTACCAGTTGTCGTTGTAGTTAGTTTAGATAGAGATGGTTCAGTGATCTTATTAAGAGCCCTAAAACCAGAATTCATTTGTCATATCTTCATTGATTGTATCTCGTAGGTCTATGTTACAATTGCCATGCTGTAACAGTTGACTAATAGATGTCCTGATAACCAGACATGCCGAGCCTCGTTCTATTTGATCCCAGTACCAGACAAAATAATATTGAGACACTTAATCCTGCCTTGAACGAAGACAGTAATCGTAATCGTAATATCTTGATTTCTACAGCGCTCAACGAAATTTGAGTCGCGGGAACCAGCTGATTCACAGGCACGCAGTCAAAACAAAATCGATAGGCAAAAGAGTTCGGTTCCAGATGAAGATCCAGGAGTCAGGCAGTCAGACAGTGTTAAGCTTCCGAGCTCTGTTCGTGGCTGCATGGCTGGTTCGAAGTTTTAGTAAAATGCTCTGCCAAATTTTATCTCTTCTCTCAGTTTTGGACCAAAAATTAAGCTGATTCAACTTGCCTACCATAGACAGCATGGTCTAGCTGTGTGTTTCCTACCAGTTGTCGTGGTTGTCTGATTTCGACTGGATTGCACCAACGGATTATGATTAGGGTAAGCGAAATGGTCATAGTCTTTTTGCGTTAGACTGACATCAATTAATAAAATCACCGCAGTGTAACGATTCGGATCCCAGGGGGACTTTTAGCCATCGAGCAAAAAGTGTCATCCCGGTCTTCGTAGTTTTATCGCAATCGCCTTTCTAAATGGAAGAATCGACAGCTTAGGTTCAACGATAATCCTTAGTCATATAATATTTAGCGCTTTCGAGTGATATATGAAGGTGCTATATAAATGTATGTTTTCAATAGATATTCTACTGTTTTAGAATCTGAATACGACGATGAATGTGTCCGTTGTTACTCTTCGAGGTCCGCGCGGTCACCCAGGACGCAACGGCGAACCCGGGCTTCCAGGTCCCAAGGGAGACTTGGGCTTTCCAGGAAAGCCTGGATACCACGGGGAACCCGGTCTCCCGGGTGATCCAGGTTCGAAAGGGGACAAAGGTGACCCTGGCGCACCTGGTCCCATCGGACCACTGGGAGATCCTGGCTTTCCTGGGCCCCCTGGTCTCGAAGGACTCCCTGGGTTACCCGGGGAACCTGGTCTGGCTGGAAAACGGGTGAGGAAGGAAAAACAGTTGCTTATTTTAAGAATGTTTCAATTTGAGATATTCGTCACACAGCTCTCTATTATTCATGGAATTAATCCTTTTATGCTGCATTGACTATAGGTGAAAGGATATCTTTTCTTTGCCTACAGCTTATAGTTTTCCTCTTGTTCTCTGTTTATTACTTTCATTTCAATTAATCAGTTTCTTGAAACAGAGTGGGAGTGTAACATACAAAAACAGAGGCGTAGTGAGGGTGGAGCAGAGGCGGACAGTTGACCCCGGGCATATGGCTGAGGGAGACACAAATTGAGGAAGCAGATAGTAATTACAGGCTATTATTTTTCTAAATTTAGCTTAGATTTTGAACATGGGGGGGGGGGCGCAGAGTTTGTGCCTTTGCGCCGGGTGCTGAAGATCCTCGCTACGTCCTGTGCTGGCTATTATTATGGCAAAAGAGCAATAGCAGTCATTCACCATCATGACGTTCTTTATAAGTAACACAACCTACAGTGACCAGATGAGGAGGAGGAGGAGGAGGAGGAGGAGGAGGGGGAGGAGGAGGAGGAGCTCATAAAGCAACTTAAACCAACCCTTTCAGATGAGTGGACACAAAAAACTCAACGATGTAAGGTAAATGAAAACATTTAATGTGTCAACAATTTACGTGATTAGTTAATACTTCTTTAACGCTAAGAACTTTTTCTATTTTTATGGTTAAAGGATATTAACGAGACTAGTTCTTTGAACTGCTTCCCTATTCTGTTCCAGAACCTCAGACCCTGTCCTAATCCAAAGTGAGTGGGGTCAAGACTGCCCGTCTTGGTCGTCTGTGAAAAAACAGATGAAGTTGAAATGTCTAACTGTAAATGAATGTGACAGTGAATCGCTGGGTGAATCACCTGCATTTGTAGAGCGCCATTTTGTCGACAGGCATCTTGTGATTGCTTTTCACAGGGCGCTAAGGGAGACAAGGGAGACTCAGGGACCATACGAGGTACCTTAATGACAAACGGAAATGGCCCTCAGTCTGAATTCATAGAAGGTCCACCTGGACCTCCTGGATTACCTGGAATTCCGGGCAAAAAGGTACTTTACACGTGGTTTAAATGGATTTCTTTAGACAACCACTAGGAATTGCATGCACAAGCAATGCGCACTAGCCAAATGTGAAGAAGTACCATTAATAGCACTGAGGCATAAGAACCCGTTCTTCTATAGTTAAGGAATAAGTATTAGAAACAACCTAATAATTAATACAGGATGTCAGTAAAATGGTGTCAGCAATTAACTGTTGTCTTTGCAGTAAATACGGATTATATTATTTATATTATTTAAATAAATCATTGTCAGAAACAGTTTGACTTCGTCAGACTGTTATTATTCTTTTGAACAGGGGGACGTTGGTTTGCCAGGCATGATCGGTTTCCCTGGGGAGAGGGGCGAGAAAGGCAGCCCAGGACGACGAGGAAGGAAGGTAGAATTCACGATTACTATTGAATTGCTACTAACAGAGGCGAAAATCTGTACATAACTTTAGGGGGGCAGCGCGATAAAAAAATTTTTGGCATTTTTTTGTTCGTAATGGGGGGACAGAGGGGGACAGTAAACATAAATGGGGGGACAGAGACTACACAAATATTCATTATTCATCAGTTGCACGCAGATTACAGGATTCATATGACGATAAAGAGTAAATATCTATATTCTAAGTAAAGGCTAAATAAGCCGAAACTGCTAATGACTTTTTAGTGAGGGACAACAAACAGATGGCTTAAGTTCTGTATGTTTTTTCTACAATTTTCTACGCATACTGTTGCAACTTGATTAAAGTGTTTGAAACTTTTATTCACAGTTGGTGAATAGGCGTAGTGCCAGTGAACATAAATATCGATTTTTCTTTTTGCTGGAACTGAAACTTAACAATGACTGTCTGAGACGTTTGATTGAAGCATTCTTCGAAGATGCATTAGAAGTAGAAGCCATGGCTCTGAGCCTAGATCACTTAAGCTATCGTTCAGAACTAAACACGCAACAAGGTGCTACTACACCATGTGCCTAACTCTGAGACAAATAGCAAGTAGTAGAGAATAATGACTATCTCAATAAATTCCTCAATAGCGTCTTGCTGATATGAAACCCGACTCTCTTTGTCTTTCTATATTTATCCTCCTTTCTAGTCCGGGCTATTTTCCTCATATGGTGGTCGAACTCCGCTGCCTTACCGCATATTTAGCATTCAATATTGCTCTCCCTATCGCCATACACGGTCTTATTTGGTCATCCTGATGTGGTGGCAGACTTCAGTAGCATTCCATCTTCTCTCACCATACATCGCAGCATCGACCTCCCCTCACATTCCTGAGCTCCACCATCTGTCCTACAGATCTCACTCTTCCTTCCAGCTCCCATCCTATGGTGAACGCGTTGCCTTTGGGGTCATACCTGCCGAGTCTTTATATCTGTGTGCCTCTGTCTATCTCCTTTCCGCTGTCTGTCGTCTTTTCGTCTGCGTGAGTCATGCCTACTGGTCTTAAAGTTCCTGTCTTTTATCATATAACTAATTTAATTCTACAATATTTTATGATAAAAGTTTAATGAAGCAGGGGCAGAGTGCTTGGTTTAGCTCTGTCCCCCCTACTGTCTCCCCCATTAGAAGTTTCAACTTTGGGGGATGATCCCCTCAGTCAAAACTTTGGGGAGGACAGTCCCCCTCTGCCCCCTCGTGATTTACGCCACTGGCTACTACTAGTAAAGAATAAACTAACAACCCGAAATATAGTCATGTAGTAGATGCTTCACGAAATGACAATTTAATACCATACAATACAGACCATTACAGTTCAATACAATACATTACAGACTGAGACAGAGCGAAGACATGAGTAGACCAATAAGAATTCTTCTACGCGTCGTCGGGTAGAATACACATGGTGTGCGGAACTCCGCGGAGATATATTCTTTATGCTATACCTCCTCCTCCCTTCCAAGAGATTTGTAAAATTCCAGGACCGGAAGATATGCACATGAAAAAGAAGGCCGTATAGTCTGTACATGTCTCCGTCATACATGCGTGTAGCCTTGAAGGTCACCGAAGCAGTTAACAATTCACGATGCATGCAGTTTCATAAAAGTGTTCTGTTGCTTCATTGGCTTTTTTGGTGCAGGGGGCGTTAGGTGCGCAGGGAGACGTTGGTCCTCAGGGAGAGCAAGGCTATCCAGGTCCCCGAGGCGACCCAGGGGAACCTGGTCTTCCAGGCATACAGGTAACAACATATCGATGTGCGTAAATACATTACAGATTAAAGGTTATGCCGGTCTGACTTAACGGCGGTGACGTAAGTCGAACTATATTGCAATTTAATATTATTGATCGTTTATCAATTTCTAAATTTAACTACTTAGGCCTGCTTAACCTACATAGTGTGATTTAAAATCCTCATATAGATCAATGAATATATTAAACATTATTAAAATATTAGATGACCTACTAACTATGAAATAGTATTTCTTAAATGAATAAGCGATTGCTGATTTAGGGATTGGATGGATTACCTGGAAAGCCTGGACAAGACGGTCGACATGGAGAAATTGGTCCTCCCGGGCTTCGGGTTAGAATCTAGAGATTAAAGTATGATTGCTGCTGGCGCTAAGTCATAGTTCAGTCATACCTGACACAGTCACACAACCTTAAGTCATCGTCTAGTACATGAACTACATGAAGGCGTAGTGGTGATGGTGGTGGTGGTGGTGGTGATGGTGGTGGTGGTGGTGGTGGTGATGGTGGTGGTGGTGGTGGTGATGGTGGTGGTGGTGGTGGTGGTGATGGTGGTGGTGGTGGTGGTGGTGATGGTGGTGGTGGTGGTGGTGATGGTGGTGGTGGTGGTGGTGATGGTGGTGGTGGTGGTGTAATGTGTAGTTTCTGTTTAAAGATGCTGTGTCATAACAAAGGTAATTAGTTTCGCTCACCTCATTTATTCAGGTTTGAGACTGAGAAAGCCAGTGAGTTAAGTAGGGTAGTATTAATTTAAGTTCTAATTATCAGCACGTAATCAGACAAAACAGAGTTGACGTATCACTGAACGATTGTTTAATGCTTAGGACTTGAATAACGACAAAAATATCAATGGAGTGTTAAGTAATTAAGTAAGTACGTAAGTAAGTAAGACATTTGTTAACACGCCATATGTCCATCGGCTGAGCGAGAATCGTAGGCGTAGGAGTGTTCATCTTCCTCCCCTTTTATATTTAATGATTGACGGACTAGGTCAGCCTATGCTGTAATACTAAACATGCGGTCAAAAGTTCTACTCTTCCCAGCTGGGATGGATGACTCAAGATACCTAAAGCGCCCCCTAACGAACGGGGCTCAAGTACTGGATAACTTAGCCTTGAACGCGATGGCAGATAAGGCGGCGAAAGGCAGCCAGACAAATATGCCTCCTAACTGTCGTTGTTATTGCTGTCCTCCTTATCCTCCTCTTCTTCATTTCCTTCTTCTTAGGCAGTGTCATTAAATAGTGTAGCTTGGTTCGTCCGCTAAGTTTAGAAGCATTCGTCCTACACGGCCGACGAATCCGCCATCCTCTGGATCCGTCATCCTCTGATTCCGTCATCCTCTGAATCCGTCATCCTCTGGATCCGTCATCCTCTGAATCCGTCATCCTCTGAATCCGTCAACCTCGGATTCCGCCATCCTCTGAATCCGCCATCCTCTGAATCCGCCATCCTCTGAATCCGCCATCCTCTGAATCCGCCATCCTCTGAATCCGTCATCCTCTGAATCCGTCATCCTCTGGATCCGTCATCCTCTGAATCCGTCATCCTCGGAATCCGTCAACCTCTGAATCCGCCATCCTCTGAATCCGCCATCCTCTGAATCCGCCATCCTCTGAATCCGCCATCCTCTGAATCCGTCATCCTCTGAATCCGTCATCCTCTGGATCCGTCATCCTCTGAATCCGTCATCCTCGGAATCCGTCAACCTCGGATTCCGCCATCCTCTGAATCCGCCATCCTCTGAATCCGCCATCCTCTGAATCCGCCATCCTCTGAATCTGCCATCCTCTGAATCCGCCATCCTCTGAATCCGCCATCCTCTGAATCCGCCATCCTCTGAATCTGCCTTTCTCATAGTTTCTTTGAATACGGAAAGAAGTTCAAACGTAATCCACCGGATGAAAGTTTAATTCGTCGATTTCTTTCTAGGGAAACACAGGAATGAAGGGAGAGCCAGGAGATCAAGGTCCACCCGGAATAGATGGATCAATCGGCTTTCCAGGTCCATCGGGTGCACCCGTAAGTACGATCACTTCTAATCAAGAATAGGGGGTCGTCCAGAAAGGACGTTCGCAAACAATTACCTACTGTGGACCCCTCCCTCCCCCTTGTCCGCATTTGGCCTTACCCTTCCCCCGCCCCCTCCCGCTTTGCAGACGTCCGGACTCCAAAGCCAGTGGAAAATAAAAGACCAGCATCGTGAAAAGCGTCATACTTAAACTACTTGTTCTAACTTTTTTAAAAGGACCCCACAATGGCACCATACATGGCTGACATTCATACAGAGATGCGACTTAAGATAAGTTGAAAATTTTAAATGCTTCTTTAGCTGTCTGCAACGGAACATTAATAACGATAAATCAATGCAGTGCAGTGTCTACCACCTGACTGAAGTTGATGTTTAAAGCATGGGTTGTACTAAAAGCTGTGTACATGTACCACAGTTATATGCGGACGTCCGCACTGGCCACAATCCTCCCTCTCCCTTGTCCGCAATTGTCCGCATTTGCATGAACCCTCTCTCCATCTGCGGACGTCCTTTTTGGACGACCCCATACTAGAGTAAAAGAAAGAGCAATTATTCATTAATTCAGCCAGCCAGCCAGTCAGTCAACGACGAAGACCATTATTTATTCAATCAGTTGCTGAGATAATCTCTCAAGAACATACAATGAATCTAGAAAAGGCTTCGGTCAATGAGATGTCGTCCCCAGATCATTCCAGGTAAAAAAATGCACGATTACTTTCGTCTAGGGGTCGTCTCAGAAGTAATCCTAATACATTTCGGTTACCTTTATCTAGGGTGAACCGGGCATCGTGACCGGATTATCAGGATCCGAAAGCTCCTGCGTAAGTCTTAGTTTGCTTCCAATTTGCTTAAAAATTCAATAATTCAGTGAAGATTTATTCTACTTATCGCCATTTAAACAATCCTAGTCATTATCGTTTATAGTCGTTCTCATAGTCATGGGCAAAAACATCTATCAAAGTCATAGACAAATTTATAGTCGTAATCGGGAACACAATAATATTTTATGTAAATGTGTAGATTTCTGAAGATCATCTCAAAGCTTCAGCGAACTTCTTAACGTGTTAAAACTCATGAATGTAGTTATAATTAACTGATTTAAAATCAGTCATCTGTAATTGTTCACCTGTGAGGGGTAATTGTTTGATTGCAGATTCCTTGTGCTCCTGGTCTTCCTGGTCCGATGGTTAGTCATCTTTCTATTGTTCCGTGGCATCACTTCATGCATGAAAAGCCTGAACTAGACTACAACTGTCACCGGCATTTTAATTCCGGCGCACGCATCTGAAATTTCTAATTGTTGTCATATTACCCAACCACCATGAAACTCAGTTGTTGAATTTATATTGGCTTATCTACCTTCGCGCCCCTGTCTAATGTACGTACGTATGTATACATGTGTGCATGTATGCATGTATGTATGTATGAATGTATGTATGTATTTAGACATGTATGTATATAGACATTTAGTATAGCCCCTTTGAAGTACCTCGCGAACGCGCCGCCTGCGCCAGCATAAGTGAAGATAAAGTCATTAAGAACAAAAAGTTAATTAATAAGCGAACTGTGCTCAGATAACTGCAGTAGTAGTCACCAGTGGTGAGCTCCAGCAGACACGCAGAGCCTAATCCACAGACCCCCACCAGTAGCCGATAGTAGACATCATGTTCAGAGTTCTTGAACCACGTAGCATCGAAGAAGAGGAGTGGCGACCGAGGACGAGGCTTGCAGCACACGAACCCCATTCCCTCACAGACGGTGGAAGAGGCTGTGTCCGGACATCCCTCAGACACGAGGTTTATGGAGACATCCTTCGGTGGACGGCCAATTGGTCGTAGAGCGTCTCCGAAGTATAACAGTCATCATGAATCCAAGGACTCCTTTGGCCTTTCCATTAGAGCTTGAGACTGTTCAGCTAGTTAGCTACCTGAAACCCCTCAGGGCGGTCGAGTTCTCTGACGGTGCACAAGACTTCGATATAAAACGTCCGAACACCCCCCAAAGCGAAAGAGATAAATAATTCCAAGAACACATGCTAGGTCACATTAGTAGGCTAGTCCAAACGAACGAAAATTATTGAGCAAAATCCGCAGGTGACCAACTAATTGATCAACGTTCAGCCGCGTGATAAGCACTTGTTCAGTGTCTGTATACAGTTAAGGCGACTGTCTTAAAAGAGGTTCGAACCTTCACTCTCCCTGTTGCAAAATGGACACTCAACCAATCAGTCGCTCATTTGTCACCATTGACAATGTCGCGTTTACGACTGCGGCAAAAAATTGTATTCATACTGCGAAATTTGTGACTGGAAGCAGTGGGCGATAGAACCAGACGGTTTCCCTTTTCCCATTCTCCTATAAAACACACCCTAATCGTTAAGAACAATGTCTTCAAACATATGAGGGAGGCGTAAAATATTTCATCCGTAATTACTGTACAGAGACTTGCAGTGAAAACGAAATCTCATCTTCTAAGATCCGTTTCTTTTTTGTTCCACAGGGGCCTCAAGGCTTGAATGGATTACCAGGGATGAAGGTAAGTGTCACAAATAAGGGTTGAGAAACGATCAATTTCTGCAGAATTTTAACTGGTCTTACAGAGTTTTAAGTGGTGAGCTGTTGTCGCGTCAAAATGATTGTACAAACCTGAATTATGTCTACACAAATGGCCTTATTGCGATATACTTACTACAACGCTACCAGCCATCCACGCAGGTCTTTGCGATCAGCTGCACAAAGGCATTCATCCCTCTGACATTAGATACCAACGGTCTGAATTCTCCTGACGCGGATTCAGCCGTTCACCACCAGCCAATTGGTACAGTCCACCTGTTGGACATTACAACAACATCTCGCTAGACATATTCGTCAAGCGGCTTAAGACATCTTTGTACCGACTTGCCTTTACTGACTGGCAGCTATGACCCATCCACGAAGAGAGTCGGTAAAGTTTAAATTTGATTGAGTATCTTCAACTGATTTCAAACTGATATCGAAGTCTATAATTTCCAGTCTATTCAATGTTGATTTAGTGCTTTCTTCGCTGTATAAACGCCAAAGGAACTAGTGCTGCTCATTAAATCACGTAAGCCCACTTGGATACACAGGGACTGGCCATAGGAAAAGCAAGCCCTTCAGCAAGTTAGTATTTGATACCATGTGATCACATGTACTTTAATTGTTTTCAGGGCGAACGCGGATATCAGGGTGAAAAAGGTGAAGAGGTCAGTCCTCAGTTCATCATATAAATACCCCAATACAGAGAATTAGGTCATAAATAGCAAATAGCATAGATTTATTTGCAAATCTATTCATCTGGTTTGGTGTTAACGGCATGGTGGTCAGTTTGTTTGAGCGCTGAACTTGTATTGCTGAGAGTGGGGTGCGTGAGTTTGTACAGAGCCAACTCTTCAGACGGTTACTGTTTAGCTACCTTCAGTTTCCAGTTGCTCAGCATCATCAATTAGGTAGGTCATTAGGTAGTGGCGCTATATGCATGTAATATTAATTTTTGTATTAACAAAGTTTCTTCTTACCCTAGCATATTGTTCTTTAGGTTACAACAACAACAGAAACAACAACAACAATAATAATAATAGTAATAATAGTAATAATTTTTTCATTCTCCGAAATATATTTTAAATTCGAGGGTTCATGTAATATACCTCGGATAAAATATTAATAATGTGTAATGATAATAATAATATTCTGGAGATTTTTTTTAATTCCTAAGGGATTATACAATGATGATGATGATGATGATGATGATGATGATGATGATGATGATGATGATGATAACAGCATTAACATCTCCTAGCATAATTTTTTGCTCCTGAGGGATTACACTTAGTTCGGGCACAAAAATAATAACTTCCTTAAATCTTCTTGTAAGACAATTCTTAAATGTTGCATGGGTGATTTCTAAAAGAGGAATTTATTGGAGGAATTTTACAATTCTTATGGCGAAACGTGTTTCACAGTTTCACATGATGGAAGGCTCTGTTAGTCTATACGCAGAAGCAGTCTTATAGGTCTTATATTAACTAGGTAAGTAATGCATTTGTTAACACGCCATATGTCCTTCGACTGAGGGAGGAGTCGTAGGCAAAATCGAAGACTAGAGCGTCGTCGTTCTCCGAGACGGGTATCGCTGGTGAGAAGACCAAGGGGGCGTCGTCGTTCTCCGACCCCCAGGGAGTCGTGTATGCACTCCCTGAATGCGAAGTGGAGTTGTGTGTCGACAGTGCCTGTGTAATGATGCTGCGGCGAACCATCCATAGAACACGGTCCCAAAGATCTCGCAGAAAATTACGTTAGTTCTTAATTGTTAATTATACAATCGTATTGCTACAAAATAGTTAAGGGTGATGACTTTTGTGATTGACAGGGACTGAAAGGTGAAAAGGGCGACCAAGGCTTCATGGGACTTCCGGTTTGTTCATCTACATAACCATCTGTCTAATCATTAATCAGCCTCTCACCTGTGACCGATTTAGTCTCTTAATTTATCACCCTGGTGCATCACGTGAGCAGATCGTTGCTGATTTCACAACTTCACCTAAGAAAATAGGATTGTATGCAGTCTACAATTGTTCGGCGTCTCTTTTGAAGTCTCTTAGAGACCCTGTGAAAAGCACAAAGCACCACTGAATGATCTCAATGCAGGGCAAGAATCCAAACCAGTCCGATGACCTTTCTGTGTGTGCCTAGGCATATATAGTATATAGTCAACCGAAATATTACTTTTGATGACGGTTCGGTCATAAGACTAAACAGAGCGATGTTAATGAAGCGGATCAGACGCATTTTACAAAACGAAAATCCTGTCCCGCACCATTTTCCAAACAGACTGACTGACAAACCTCTCATTGAACCTTCACCCCAGCAATATTCTTACTAATATCCTCAGCCCTCAGACCAGATGCCGTTTCTTCCGTGAAAATTTAAACTTATGTTACTTTTAGGCCCATATATATATATATATATATATATATATATATATATATATATATATATATATATATATATATATATATATATATATATATATATATATATATATATATATATATATATATATATATATATATATATATATATATATATATATATATATATATATATATATATGTACTGTTCTATTATAGGTCAAAGCTTTATGCGGTACTCATGTTGAACGCGGCTTTGAAACAGTACATACTTGCTAACCCTGGAATTTGTTTAATAGTTTACATATTGAGAAACCAAAAAAAAAAAAACTTCAATTGCCTCACATGCGTGCTTACGCTGTTGTCTGTATATATGTGATGATGAACGCTTGCGCTACCTGGCGATAAATATGAGAATAATAAAGGTTCTCTGGAAAAGGTGTCGCACTGGGATAAAGTCCTAAAAATCGGGATAGTTTTTGTCAATTGCTTTATTGCCCATAACTAACGGTGAGTAGCAGAGATTTTCCTTAAAGGAGAATTTTTGCCAAACTAGTGGTCAGGTGGTTTGTTCCGGAGAGGCTATTATAGAAATTACTCATACACAGAAAATGCAGCATAGTCTATGCTCGCAAAAGCAAAGTAAGTTGTGTGTGAAATGTGTGAATTGATTAATGAATTGGACGAATAAAGAAGCCTTGTTGCATGCGCCAGGGTGCTTCCGGACCAAGTGGACTGCCTGGAAACGCAGGCAGAGACGGAACTCCGGGAAAGGACGTAAGTCCAACAATCAACACGTGGCATCGTTGATCGCCGTTGTAGCAGCTGAGAACAACATCTGCACTAATTAACCTTAATTAATGTTACCCAGAATGCGACAAAGACGGAAATAACTATGTAAAGAAGTCTGCATTGGAGTGTCTGCCGCTTAACACTAGAGCTACTACGTTAAATGCTTCTAATAATTAATACACAACAATAATAATATTATAATAATATTGTTGTGTGCAGTAGCTTATAACAATAGTGATTCACAAAACAGGGCTTTGCTAACTATTTGATTGTTAACTCTATTGAATCTTTTCAGTGTCGCTTAAAACAATGTGTACTTCGACAAGCAGTCATCTGCAGTAGTTATCTTAAACAATCTTTTGCCTAGATTGTTTAATGAGTAAGCCACTAATTTTGCTTCTGCCGCTCTGTATAGGTTCAAGGTACTTCACAGATAAATTATGCTGTGGTCCACATGATGTCTCCATCGATGTAGTTTGTACTAACACACAATTACTGTTTTTATACTTCCAGCCTTTCACTTTAGCTCTTAAAATGCCATCGATGAAGCGGCTGCAAAATATGCAGTCCTTTAAATAACCTTTTAAAGGGGCTCTAACCATCCCCTCCCGTATTCAGGTGAATACATCACCAATGATATATAGCGAATAACAAAGAGACAGATAGACAGACAGACAGACAGAAATAGTAAAGAAGAGGTAATGTGAGGTAATGCAAGTCGATGTTTGTTTAGGTGCAACACCAGGTTCTCTAATTTAGAAATTGTTTGTCCTAAACTGAGTTATTTTTAACGGAGTTCAGAGGAAAATTATCGGGAGGCAATCTGTCTTCATGCCAGATGCTTCTGAATAACAAACAGGGCAGCTCCTTCTAAGATAAAAGCAGTCTACCGATTGTTAGCTCTTTGTTCTTTTGTGCAAGTGTGGAATAAATCAATTAATGGCCAAGAAAAAGAGGAAGGCATACCGTGGACCTCCTAGTTTTGATTATGCTCACCCACTGCGTGGCTTGTACGGCTGTTTTAGCCATAGGCGACTTGAGTCATACTGCGAGAGATGAATTTTCGAAGACATTTTCTTAGCTATCTGTGTGTCTCGATTTTATGCTACTAAACTTATCAGGGTTTCTTTTGTATCGTTTTGCAGGGTCTGGACGGTATGCCCGGTCTCAAAGGTTCTCTGGGAGAGAAGGGCAAAGAAGGGCATCCAGGAGCCAGGGTAAATAAGCAGATGTGCCTCTGAAAAACTTTGGTAATGTCATGTAACTGAACATTAATTACAGTACATAACATTAAAGAAAGCTCATTTGAAGCAGCAACTAAATAATCTAGTTTTGTACAGCTGAATTCAAGTGATATATCTAATAGATTTTATGTTATAAATGTATATTAATGCAAAATTACAAGAAAGTGACCTAGAGTTACTACGGAGGTTTTTATAGTTGAGGCCGATTATGCCTTAAGCTCAGCAAATTTGTTTATTTTCACCGCCTGTAGATTATCCGAAATCTGGATTTGACAGATAAACTTGAAATTTGTGAATGTTAATTAAGTTGATGAGACGTTAAAAACTGATTGTCGCCGCAGATGATCCGCATTAAAGTTTGATTAACTAACAGCATTTAAGCTCCTGTGGTGTACATGTGTAGTTTGTTGCGTATTGCCATGCGGTCATTCTCAATTGTGGAGATTTCTTAATTAATTTATGTAGTCACGTGCAATTACTACTGGAAACGTGAAGGTAATTGATTGAGTGCAATGCAATCAAGCGCGTTTTTCGACATTCAGTTTCATTCGATCATCTGCTGGCACTTAATGTTACGCATACTTTTGATGTTTCATTTTTCGCAGGGAGGTCAAGGTCCTACGGTAAGTCTCTGATTCATTCGACGAATTGCTGACAAACGTCTGGGGTGAAAGAAGGGCACGAAGCTGGATGGATCTTAACAATATAGAAACTGGAGAAGGGAGGAAACACAGTCATTTAAAAATGACTCGGATAATGGAATCAATGAATGTCTGCTTTCTCTATATGTTTTAGGCTGCAGAGACTTCAGAGTGAGTCGGGTTAATTGAATTGAAGTGCATTTTGTTATAAATTGAAACGATTCAGATGCTAGGACCTCTAGGCATTGACACACTTTTAAACATTTTAAACTCTTATCAGTAAACAGTTTGAGAAGTGCTGTGAACAGACTCATACTGTGTTCTCAGAAAGGCGCTATATGAATGTCCAGCCATGTGTAGTATGAAGCACGTAGGTACACACATGCATACAATCATACATGCATGTAAGTCATACACACAAATAATAAACAAACAAATAAAAATGCATACATTTTGTTGAATCAATTTTCATTGTTATTAGGGACCACCTGGACTGAAAGGAGACAAAGGAGATAAGGTATTTCTCTCTTCTATTATTGGTTGAATCTGAAAATCGTGTGCAGGTGCATTGGCAAAATCTCCTTAACTCTTCTTGCGTGTATTCCTCTTCAACGACCAGCAAGGCAGTATGTTGCAAAATGAGTGCGAACCTTCTACGTATCTGATGCAGACAGGCATAATGCGCATATCAAAGTCGTCGATGACAGAGTTGTTCTGTCCTTCCAAAGTTCCGCAGGTTATGCGTCTTTCAACTCTGCCAGTTCTCTGATGTCGTTCAGGTCCGGATTCAAGACCCCGGTCTTACGCAAACGCCGTTTCTGTCTTCTGATCTGTCTGTCTGTCTCTCTATCGCCTTACTGATCTCATCTGGATGTTTCTTTCCGATTATAATTACGGACTGACGTTTTGTGCGCCATCGGTTCACACATAGTGATAGCGACGCTACGAAAATCTATATATTAGATTAGATTAAGTAAATTAGTATGATTAGATCAAGTTTTCGAATAGATTGGATTTAATCTTATTATATAGATTACATGATATAAAAAATTCAACATGGTAATTTAATGTGTAAAAGTAAGTAGATCATCTAAAGTAATCTCTTAATCTCAAAGGCATCTGTTAAAACAAGTCGTCTACATAGGCATATTCACATGATTCACATAAGAATCTTCCTGATGGAGAAGCAGAAACAATTTCACATGATGCATGCAATGTAGTTCGAACCCGAGAAACAAAATTCTGAACCATTCCGGTGACTAAAGCTCACACTGGCGCCATATAAGTATTCTCATTTTAGTAGTTCTATTGGTACCATAACAGAAAGATCCGAAGATGACACACTGTCCAAAGATTTCCGATGTTGAATAGTTTTGTCGTTGAATTGTCCCTCATCCGATTTCATAGGAGAACTGTGTTGATTCATATGCAGGGTTCCAGAGGATCCGATGGAAGGTTTGGAAGTAAAGGAGAAAAGGGAGAACAGGTCAGTCTATGTAAAAACTGTTAACACAAGATTATATATAGATAGCTGTTCGTTTCCACATCTAACGACGAAACTAGGCAACTGGGCCTGAATAGAAACAAACTGCCCAGTTGTCTCTGTAATAAAGTCAGAAGCAAAACGAACGAGAATTCTATGAAGCCAGAGCTAGAGAGAGGGGGAGAGAGCGAGAAAGACAGACAAAAGTGAGAGAGAGACGGAGAAAGGGAGGAAGGTAGAGAGGGAATAATGAAGTAGAATCACACTATAGATCGATGTGAAGATGAGTTGGAGTTGGAGTGGGACAGATGCTACAAATTAAACAGACAGAGAGAGAGTGTATTTGTGTGTGAGTGAGTGAGTGGGTGGGTGGGTGAGTGAATGAGCGAGTGAGTGAATGAGTGAGTGAGTGAGTGAGTGAGAGATAGACTGTCGGTGCATGGAGGCGTCCCAGAAAAACCGGACTTTTGAAGATTGCATGCCGATGGCTTTTTTGGATAATGATGAATTGATTCAGCAGACAAAAATTCTGAAAGAATGGAAAGGAGAGGGGAAGGAGTTGGACAAGGAGAGAAAGAAGGACAGAGAAGAAGGAGAGAGAGAGAAGAGGAAGAAGAAGAGGAAGAAGGAGAGATCTGAGTGGTGCACTGTCTGTGTTGCAGGGTGTACCTGGCTTAGATGCACCCTGTCCGATTGGGAAAGATGGACTACCTTTGCCCGGATGTGAGTGGAAGCACAACAAACTGGAGGTACATAAATTGTTACAGACACACAAACACTCGCACTTATACAACAGGCACACACTTGCATATATACGCACTTATACATGCATATGCATACTTTGTGCAATGTGTTGTGCCTCATGATGTAAGTGTAAACGTACACGTTTTTCTACAGCGATCGTATGGCCTCGACCCTGCTAATTTTTCAATGAATTGATCGGGTGAGATCCTTCGCCACCTCTGCCCGTTTGAATGGGTGTCATGCCATTTAAGGTCTCCATGAACAGACCATGCTAGCCCGAGATTAAAATCTAAACAATGTAGCCACGATATGACGTATGGCCGAGTGATATATAACACTGCCTTTCACTTGTACGCCGAGTTCTATTCCGACTGACCATTACCAAATGGTTATTGATTCCGTCGAGTTATCCAGCTCTGCAGATGAATAGCAGATGGAAATGGAACTGCAGATGATAACAGACAAATCACTTTGTCTGGTGTCACCTGGTTAGCTACATTGGTTAAAGCGTACATTAAATGAGCCTCTGTACGTGAGGATGCCGGTTCGCAACCCGATCGTGGCTTATTTCAGAGACTTTAATTTGGGCTAGCAAGGTTCGCACACGGGGATCTTAAATGGCGTGGCACTCATTCAAACGGGCAGCGCTGTGAAAGATCTAGCCCAACAAATTCACTGGAAAAATTAGCAGGATCAAGGCTACACGGTCGCTACGCTATAGAAAACCGTGTACATTTACATTTAAGTCTTTGTCTGTCTATCTGTCTTTCTGTCTGTCTGTCTGTCTTTCTGTCTGTCTTTCTGTCTGTCTGTAACCTGTCTGTCTGTATGCAGGTCGATCTGCCTGCATCTGTATGCCTCTTTGGGTCTGTTTCTCTTTCTCTGAGTGTTCGGGGCTTGTAATAAAATGCAGTACAATACTTAAACTTCAATTAATTCAGCTGAAATAAAACAGCACAGTACGTAGTTCTGCTCTGATAACGATCTCTTAGAGATCCCACAAGCGAAACGGGAGCGAAGAATGTTCATCTTAGAGGACAAAATCTTGAACCATTTGCTGAAACTTTCATATACTGAATCCTGACCAACATCCTCTTGTAAACCCGCATATTTCACCATAAACCGAATTATTCCACCTTCAGCTACTCACTGGTTCTCATGGCCTCGTCTCTCTTCACGTCGCACTGGTGGTATTTCTAAGGTGTTTAAGGCATTTTGTGCGCATGTGGACTTGATATGACGAGTGGCAGTGATTTCACTAAAACAGTTTTTTAAATAACACCACATTCTGGTAGACACAGGAAAAACCGTTTCATAAGTCATACTTTTGATTCAGTCCAATTAAAGCTATATTGGATAAAGATAATAAACAGTCCATATACTTTTAGGAACTTAATTTGCTATGAAAGATTTATTGATGAAATGTAAATGCGCAGCCTAGGTTTGAGTCACGTGACCCTGTCATTCAATCGGTAACAGGACAATAACCTCTGGACAATTACCCCCCGGACAATTACCCCCCATGCAAATAACCCCCCGGACAATTACCCCCCGGACAATTACCCCCCCTATACAGTAAAGAGTAGACATGAAAGACTTACCATACATCAAAAACTAATTATTAGACAATTATTAGACAACTGGGCAGAGAGTAGACATGAAAGAATTACCAAACATCCAAAACTAAATATTGGACAATTTCTGGCTAGTCACCCATCACAACCTCCAAGGAAGAAGTATGCTGACTCCAATGCACGGATTTTGGCCGTCATTAGCAACTACAATAAGCGCAATGTTCTTGACTATCTACGTGGAATAGCTCACAACCTTTCCTTTTAAGTTCAATAAACTAATAAACAATAAACAGCATTTTCTGCTACACATTTAATTTCATACTGTAACGTTGCATGGTTCTCCAATATATGTCTAATAAATTAATATATAAACTGTATAATTAATATATCAGTGTAGGGGGTTACTGTCCGGGGGGTTATTTGCATGGGGGGTTATTGTCCCGGGGGTTATTGTCCGGGGTTATTGTCCGAGGGGTAATTGTCCAGGGGGTTATTGTCCTAGAGCCCATTCAATCCATGCAGCCAATGAGATTTATGCCTACCATCTCTTCCATACCTGAATAACTTCATGCTGCTACTTTCCAGAAATTTTCCTACGACCTTCGATGACCTTGCTGACTCAGGGTTATGAGTGAGTTCACAGAAGTTGCCTTAAAGATCCTACCACGCGGTTTTTCTTCGTTCTGATTGAGATGCGTTCTTCTCGGATTGACCGAAGCTACGGAGAAGGAGAAGGGACAGACTGCAGCCTCATCGCCTTAAAATAATTATGATTATGACTGATTGTAGACATCGTGGACATAGGCGCTCATCTCTACAGCAATGACTGAATTGAATATCTTCGTTGTCTTCCAGCGTGTGTTATTTATTTATTGAGTTTGCATTATATGTCTGTAACAGAGCGCTTGTACAAAATTACGAATCACTAGTACTAATATTATAGCGGGCCTGTCACTTCACCCTGCGCCATTGACCTCTGTCTGTTCTTAAGTGCTTAGATATGTTTAGAGCAGAAATTCGAGTTTTGACGAGACGAGAAACCATTTAACCGGCTCTTTTCTTATCGTCAATGCATGAACATTAAATGGGGAAATGCTTATCGATGGAATTATGAAATAATTATAGTCTATAAGTTACCAAATAAATTTTAAAATGATTGCAATAGTAAGTCGTCGAATCAGTATATAGATGAATTAACAATAAAAATAATTCAATCAGCGAATCGATCAGCCAATCGAATGACAATTAATCGATGGAGCAATGCTTTTACTAGACACAAATCACCGGTTGCTTTTAATTGAGGCTCACGTGGGATATATGACGACGATCTATCGATCCTTAACTTGTCATGATATGCGATAAACTGCTGGCAAATCAATCAATCAAGCATGCGGCTATTGATCGATAAAATCAGTGAGTCAAATGAATCGATTCCTTTTGCATACTCGTCCGGTTAATAATCCGACAATGCAATAATAGCGAGGCAGAGTAAAGTAATCGATATTTTTCGTCGATTATTTCAGAAGCTCCTTGAGGCAGAGCTACTCGCAAATGGTCTCGATTGACAGACGAGGAAGGCGGATGTGCGAGGAGTGGCGGAGGTCTTTCGGGAGTTCGTTCCAAAGAGCCGCATAGACTAAGGACCGGTTGCAGAATTTGAGAGAGGAGGAGACTGGAGGCCGAGATAGAGAAAGCTGTGAAGAAGAACGAAACGAACTGGGCTGTTGGATAGTGAATAGTTGGGGGAATGTTGAGAAGTTTGCAGGACATTGTAGATGAAAGATACAATATGTAGTGGATGCGCTGAGGAACCTTAGCCAATGAGAAATTGGGGTTAAGTTGTGGTGTTTGGAAGTTTTGGTAACTGCACGGGCAAGAGCAGTCTGTATTGTTTGAAAACTAAAGAAGTTTTTCTAGGAGAGTCGATGTTGTAAAAGAGGGAGTTACTATAGTCAAGTTTGGCGCAAACAACTGAAGTGACTGTTGTGCAGGCAGTTTTATTATCAAGTATGGTGCAAAGTCGGCAGAGGTCGTGAATATTCATGTAGCAATTGAAAGATAACTGAGTCGGCAAAGGTAAAGTTAAAATAAGACGCTTCTTCGATTTGTTTTCGATGTTAGAACAGACATCGTCTTATTTTCTTCTTTTATCCGTCTAACATCTTATCTGCCTTCGCTTGTCCCTCTTTCTGCTGCTCAGCAGAAGAAGCTAATGTAATCTAACCTATTCTAAAGACTTCTATAGCGCCGTTATCATATATGCCAAAGACCTTCAGTCGACGGTCGCTTTAAGTGAAATCACAATCATAAATAATTATCCGTTGGAGAAACCAGGTCGAATCCAATGGATCAGAGAAACCAGAAGCCAGGCTACGGTGGGTAAACAAGTTGAAAGAGATGAGTCTTTAGTCGCCACCGATTAAGCGATATCTTCACGTGATTGTTGACTGCCACTCGACACACGTCAGTCAGTCAGTCAGTCAGTCAGTCATTCAGTCAGTCAGTCAGTCAGTCAGTCCGCCATTCTGTAGGTTGGTAGCTAGATAGATTAATATGTAGGTAAATATGTAAGTCAGTATGTATGTAAGTATGTATGTATGCATGCATGTGTGCATGCACATGTCTTCAAATGTCTGTCTGCTTCTTTGTGCCTCTGTGTGTGTGTCTGACTATTTGGCTGTAAATGATGAAGAGATATCACTAGACGCGCTAAACATCAGGTTTGCCGCCGGTTGCTGCTGCTGCTGCTGTTATTGTGTTTCGTCTGCGCAGAATCTTCTTGCAGTTCCAATTCCAGGTCAAAACGAGGGGTCAAGAAGAGCAAGAAGAACTAATTTCAAACTCAGAATTAGATGAATAAATGGTAACACTTTAAATCTTGAGTAATGCAACGTAAGGTAATACAAGGTAAGGCTAGACAAGACAAAATACAAGGTAAGGGGTAATGATAGGTAACGTAAGGTTAGGTTAGGAAAATTAAGCTTAAGATGTGGTAATACATCACAACATCTTACTCCAAAGACTTTCAACGTGGTTTGGTTTTATTGACACTACCCTCTTCTGGATACAATCGTATCTGTCCTCGCGCTCGTTCTCCGTTAAAACATTGGAAGCCTCACTCCAATCTCGTGCCCTCTCATCTGTGGAGTTCCACATGGCTCTGTTTTTAGACCTCTTTTGTTTATCATCCACAATAGCCCACTCAGTTAACTCAATCATGTATGCTCAGCTGACCATGACTTCTATGTTAACGACACCCAACTATTTATCTCATTCTCACTCGAACTGTTTCAACGACTCTATAGATCATCTCTTCTTATGGTTGCACAAATCTCCTTCTGGATGACATCTAATATCCTGTGCTTGAACCCAACTGAAACCGAATTCATACTTATAGACCCACGTGACCAGCTCGAGACAATTCCAGATCACTCTATCTTCCTCAGTCTGGACTCTCCCTCCACCTACACCTCTAATACTAATTCCTCTGTCCGCAACTTAACTTTGGCTTAAGTTTCAGCTTTTACTGATCATATCACCCACCTCTCTCGCTCTTGCTTCATGCAGATCCGTGACCTGCGCAGAATCCGCCATGTGCTTGACTTGAAAACTACCTCTACCATCGCCGCATCCATAGTCCATGCTCAACTAGACTATTGCAATTCTCTTTTCCCGAACATAGGCTCCACCCAAACAAACCGCCTTCAATCTCTCTCTCGTGCTGTCGCAAAAACTCACAAACGCCATCACATTATTCCTGTTCTCAAATCACTTCACTGACTTAAAATACCTGAACGAATGGACCACATGGTCCCATCGCTTATCTACAGCACACTTCAATCCTCCCAACCCTCCTATGGTTATCCAACCACTCCGCTCAACCCGCTCCTCTTCTGCCCTAACACTTCTCCTCCCGCTCGTAACCTCATTCTTAAAATTTGGAAATCGCCTCATAGCCATAGGTACCCCACCCCTCTGCAGCAAACTTCCACCAGAATCGCATCAATCATCTGACCCATTATACTAACTTACCAACATTTCATCTCTTGAAATTTCTACTCAGGTCTTTCACTTAAACTAAAAATACTCCTCTTCCACAAATCCTATCTTGATTCTTCCTCTTCCCCTCATCTCACTTTCTGGGTCATTTCCAAATACCACCCGCCATAGCCGTCTGACTGTTTGCCTGCCTGACTCTTGGGTATTGACCTGGAACCTAACCCTTCCTGTCTATCGATTTTGTTTTGACTGAGTGCCTGTGAATAAGCTGACGTTCGAAAGCCACAGCCCTATATAGCTATAGACGAAGCTTAATATTCCTGCGTATAATGTGTATTTTTATGTACTTCATACGTACTGTATATTTTATTATACATAATCGCATGCACTGCAATTAGTGTGCTTTCTGCCAAGGACAATGATTAGTCTGTTTGGGGCTTTGGATTCTTAGTGTCTGTTGTTACGAGACCTTGGTCTCTCTTCCTCTCTCTCTCTCTCTCCCTCTCTCTCTCTCTCTCTCTCTGTCTCTGTCTCTCTCTCTCTATGTTTACTTTGTAGCATCTGTCTCAGTTGCAACTCTGCCTACTGACTGCCAAGCTCGTAATCGTTCAATTGCTACTATGCGTGCTATTGCTAAGTAGACCCCTCAAGCATTTTATAGTTTCTACTATGAGTATCGTTGGCCAATTCGACTCCTAGGCATTCCATTGATTGCTACTATGCAAAAAACTGGCAAAATTCAATCTTCGGTCATTTCGTCAATTGCTGTCATGCCCACCATTATCCAAGTCGCACCTTCCGGCGTTCCATCGTTTGTTACTATGCTTACCGTTGGCCAAACTGTTATCACTTCGGGCTCTCTACTGGACGACATTTCAACTGCTGCAGACTCTGCCAGTATACCCAGCAGGTGGCCAAACCATTTTTATTTTACTAAACTGGCTTATATATCTACTATCTTGTAATTTTAAATCTAATTTTCAATGTCTGGTTAATGTGTCTTAAATTGAAGCTTTAATATTTTAAATTTTGGCCATTGCACTAATTTACATTTTAGCACTTTATCGTAGATTTAATATCACTAAATATAATTAAATAAGTAACAAATTGTAGTTTATTGCTTTTTCAAGAACATGTTACTTTGAAGGTATTTGTATACTACAATAAAATATTGTGTAATAAAAACTCGTATTTTTTGCATTGTTTCTCTGCTTTGCAGAATTTAATTAAATTTAATTAAAAGCCTAATTTCAGTAAGGTAAAATAGAAATTCGTTTTATGGTAATTTATTTTTTTCAATTTTTAAGCTGTTAATGATGTTTTTCCTATCCTGTAAATTTTTAAAAATCTACTTGTTACCTCACCGACGTTATTCTTATGCTGTAAATAATATTATTCATTTCGTGTTCTGCCCTTTAGCGGTCCATCTCTGTCCATCTGTCCTTCCTTCTCTCTTCCTCGCTCTCTCTATTCCTCTCGTTCTCTTTCTCTGTTTTCCTCTCCCTCGCACTCTTTCTCCTCTCTTTCCTCTGTCTGTTCTTCTGTCTGACTTTTCCTCTTTGTCATTTCCTTCTTCTTCTTCTTCTTCTTCTTCTTCTTCTTCTTCTTCTTCTTCTTCTTCTTCTTCTTCTTCTTCTTCTTCTTCTTCTTCTTCTTCTTCTTCTTCTTCTTCTTCTTCTTCTTCTTCTTCTTCTTCTTCTTGCTCTTCTCCTTCTTCCTCTTCTTCTTCTTCTTTTTCTTTTTCTTTTTTTTCTCTCTCTCTCATTTCCTCCTTCTCTCTTCTTCTGTCTCTGTCTCTCTGTCTCCGTCCCTATTTCCTTCCGTCTCTCTTCGTCACTTGGTATGGCTCAGACAGAATCTTCTGATGGTATAAACCTTCGCCTCTCCTTTCTTCCATCCATCTCCTAATTGTAACCTTTCTCCCTTCACTTGCCCTTCAATCCAACAATCTCTAATCTGTACTCTCTGCATGAGACCTTATTGCAGCCATCAACAGTTATGTTTCTTCACACATACACCTCATGCACTCAGTATACAATGTACACATACATCTATAAACACAAGTACCTATAATATATACATACATCTATAAACACAAGTACCTATAATATATACATATACCTCGCTATACAGGCCTATGCATATAAATAGCAGTTGATAGCAGCTGACTTTTGGATCTGAATATGATCCTTAAAAAATCAATTACGTGCTTTTCATAAATATCCGCGTAATACACATGAGATCGGTGTAGATACATAAATATTTGGTCTGCACGCGGCATTATATCATCGTAGATGGGGAGTGGGGGATGAAGAGCACGTGGTCAAGAAGCCAGCATCAGTTGCAGCTGTGCTACGTTGCACTGATGCCCAGTGGAGATTTATAATTAACCTACCTGCGCCACTGCCACCGACCCCGCCGCCGCCGCCGCCGCCTGCAAGTGTCCTGGCCCACAGTGAAAGGCCAGGGCCACTGTCTTCGTTATATCCAAGATGTGGCCTTCGGTCGCTCGGTCGGTCGGGCACCTGCCTCTGCCCAGAATAACCGGCGCAAGATAAATCAGACATTTGCTTTGCATACACTCGTACAATTAGATGGTCGCTTTGTTTGCTGAAGGCAAACGTCAAAGCACGCAGAAGCAGCAAACATTGCCAAATGTTGCACATAAACAAGAAATATAATGAGAAAAATAATGAGAAAAGAATAAAGAGAAACGAATAATGAAAGTTGCAGTAACTGGAGAAACGAAGCGCAAAATAGACACACCTCTAATCTAGGCTGTGCTGTGTAAGTAAAAAGCAGACATTTGTATGGCACATTTATATAGCGCCCTTTGGAATTGGTTAAGGCCGACATAGACCGCAGGGATTTGTAAGAGATATGTGAAAATTATGCTGAGTTGAATTCGATCAGCTCTTGTACCTGCGTTGATTCCAATCAACCGAACGAAATTTCTCTATCGGCCGCTTTCGTTTTGGTCCACTGCTTTGCGCTCGTTAAGAATACGGTGTGGGTGTGTGTGTGCGTTTGTGCGTGTGTGCGCAAAAGTATTGAGTTCGTAACCTGCGCCACCACCTCAGCTGTTTATTGTAAACAACCTTGAAATAATGAGCTACGTAGGCCGAATAACTTCTGTGAGGCCATGAAGTATTTTTAGTTACGCATCTAAGTAAGGTAGAAGATATTTCGAAACCGATCCAGTGAAGACAAGCAAAGAACTATTGTCTAACCATGTGCTAAAACATGATCTGCGTGCAACTGTTACGATTAAACAGGTTTAAGTCTTATCACCGAATGCTGTCCTCGTCAAATACAACCGAATTCTAACACAAACCGAACTGTAAAACTTATAGGCGAAACAGAATTCTTTAGCTAATTTACCAACACAACGATAGAACCAAAGCTCAAATTAGAAGTCAAAAGCGTATATTGCGCTTTAATAACAGAATGAATTACTATGCTACAAAAGACTAATAGCTTTATGACAGCTGCGATTTTATTCAGTACCTACCATACCTACGGCGCCCGTGACGTGATTTCCGTTGGGCGCTGTAGAAATCTCGAGATTACGATTCCTGTGCCATAACAATTATCCTGCGACGATTCAGAGATGCGCGATAGTTAATGGCTAGCATGCTGGACTGGACTGTCAATCAAATCCCCGTAGGGCAGAGATTAGTTTCGAGATTTTGACTTCACTAGCTCCCCTAGCGAACTCATCTATAATGAGTGCACTGACCGTACACTGTCGGTGTTAAGATTAGGCGGCGAGGGAGAGGAATTGCCACTCGTCCTCATTTGCCGAGGCCATGAGAAATGAAGTCACTAACACCTCACACCCATGACTGCCTCTCAGGGCTTAGCTTAAGGGATTGCTATTCTTCTTCTTCTGCATACTCTGACGTTACATTACGTCATCGTCGACTTTACTGATGTACGTAAGTAGCCGTTACTTGAACATTTTTATAGCGCATTTTGTTAATCTATCTAAGGCGCTCACTATATTAGTATATATCAGTCTACATGATATAAAGTTCAGTAAAAACGACTCCATATTTTAGCAAGCGATGCTATTCTAGCTGGAAAAGCTGCGACTGGCATAAACTCTCTCAAACTTTCACATATTAGATCCAGGAGAAAATAAATCGACTTCGCTTATGATCGATGCCTGCAGACCTTAAATTAGAAATTGGATTTGGAAGTGAACTTTGAACGCTTGGCTGAAACTTATTCAGGTCGCTAATGCGCTTGTCTATCGAGTCTCAGTTTGTCATGTGAAATTGTCATGTGAAATTGTCATGTGAAATTGTCATGTGAAATTGTCATGTGAAATTGTCATGTGAAATTGTCATGTGAAATTGTCATGTGAAATTGTCATGTGAAATTGTCATGTGAAATTGTCATGTGAAATTGTCATGTGAAATTGTCAGGCAATGCCTGTTCTGTTCTCAGCCTTCCTCGTTCCGAGATTCGGCCGCATCATGCACAATGTTCCTCCAGTGTCCTCTGTCCTCCACCAGCCTGAGCATCTCCTCCATTGTTAGCCCAGTCCATGCCCTGATGTTGCCCAACCAGTTTATTCTCGGTCTTCCTCTTTTCCGTCCTCCCGGTATTGTGCCCTGTATTATCTCCTTCTCGATGCATGTTCCCTCCTTCCTCATGATGTGGCCAAAATAGATCAATTTCCTTTTCCTTACTGTCTTCAAAAGATTCCTCTCTACTCCAGCCGCTTCCAGTACCCATTCATTTGACCGCATTTCCATCCACGATATTTGCATGATCATTCTTAGACATTTCATCTCGAATGCTTCTATCCTCCTCTCTTCCTCCTTCCTCAAAGTCCAACTTCCAGGCAATGCCGTTAAGGAAATATTATCCGGTTGTTGGGTTTTGGAATTGTTATGTCGTTCAGCCGAAGCGTCCCTAAAATCCAGACCTGGAACCATTTCTCTGAGGACTCGTTGTTCAAATATGCATATAATTAATAAAATAGATTACCTTACCTTTCTAAAACCAGCTAAATAATTATCTCCATCTTCGATTTGCAAAGTAACTGTATGTTTTTAATGCGAACGAAGTATAGCAAACAACAGTGCCTGAAAGAGTTTTGTGTCTGTGCGGACGAATGCTAATTAAGAGTGGACGAGTGAGGATGGACAGTTTTATTGGTGGTTTGTCTGGTCGAAAATTACATGCCTCGATCTTTCCTATCTGTTCGGTTAACAGATAGGAAAGATCGAGGCAGATCTACATTGACCTAGACGGCGGCGCTGGTCCATGGGTGAATATTATGCAGCCAGTTCGCAACACATATTTATCATCATCTCTGGTGTCGTTGCGGGATCGGGGGACTTAAGACGGGCGATTAACGATAACTGAATGTTTATTATCGGGAGCTAATTGTGCATTTGGCAGTTGAAATTGAATCAACATTTAAGCAGTGGAGTCTCGGAGGAAGCCTTGGCAAACCAAGAAACTTGCAACCCATGCTGTTGCTAGGCTACTCCATGAACAGTCTATAACGTCTACTTCTTATTCCAATCGATTGTGTGGTCTTTGGTCCCCGACAGTATGCCCATAAACATATGATGAAACCCATATGGGAACTACTGAGTCCAATGTGAAAATATGAGCCCGTGTTGGCCCATGTTGGTCCCATGTGGGCCCCACGTGGGTCCCATGTGGGCCTCATGTGGCATGCTGGCAAGGCTTCGCAAGGGCGAATCCAAGGTTCCGGCCGTGTTTTTGAGGGAGGAACGCTCATAGAGCTGACCCACAAACTGGTTTGGCCAAGGGTTGCCTTCTGAAAATTAGGTCAAGAGAAGTTCTGTAAATTAGGGAGATTTAAATGACCTAGAAAAAATTAAGGTGAATCATAAAACCCAGAGAAACGAAGAAAGATGAAGTGTGAAAAGGTGCTAAATATTATGCGGAGTCAAATAATAAACCTACAGTGTAAAATAATTGCTGATGACTACAGGAAAACCATAAAATGTTGCTGATGAAAATGGTCGCCAAATTTGTGATGATTAAAGTTCTTCAAAGATTTTGCAAAGTTAAGTAGGGCCTTACTTGGTCTCTGGATGCACCTGTGCTTGTTCGAATGAATTGACATCAGTCTTGAATTCAGGGGAGGGGCACTGAGTCATTACAAGTCAGACATGTCTGACTGTTACATGTCTGACTGTTACATGTCTGACTGTTACGTGTCTGCACTGCAACCTATTTGACACTGAACATATAGTGCGGTAGTTCAGCGCAGTGTAAAACTTAGACTTACAAATGACCAAAAATGCTGTTGTGTATACAACTTCACCAATCACCAAGCCCTCCCTGTAGCTGAATTTAAAACTGCGCTACTGCTAGCATTCAGATGCAAACAAATGCTACTTACTTCGTACTTGCTTATACTTACTTGCTTACTTCTATGTCTTTCGCAGTGCCCTCAAGAGCTCGGAATCGCCATAAAAATGTCACCGAAGTCTGGTGGAGACATCATAACGCTATCCCATCCTCTGCCAATATCCTGGGATTTAAAATCGCGATCTGGCCCATACGAGAATAAGCTGAAACAAATACCTAGCGCCATCTAAAACTCGAAATGCACTGCTAAGACCGTCTATGCGCCATGTCTTCATAGACTTTGGTGGATATGACAAAAAGCGGAGACAATGAGGTGGATGCGAGGCAAGAAAAGAGAAATGGCTTTACCTGTGCCGCTGGGCCGAGTCAGTTCATGTTTGCCGACGACATGTGATTTGTGTGATAATAAGATGTCTGCTTAGAATCAGTGTCATCAGAATTCAACCGCATGAACAGAATTAACCGGCATGAACAGAATTCAAGAATCACCGGCATGAACAGAATTTACCCGCATGAACAGAATTTACCCGCATGAACAGAATTCAACTGCATGAACAGAATTCACCCGCATGAACAGAATTAACCAGAATGAATATAATTCACCCGCATGAACAGAATTAACCGGAATGAATATAATTCACCCGCATGAACATAATTCACCCGCATGAACAGAATTAACCGAGCACTATAGTTATGATGGGCCAATGCAGTGGCTGATACTAGTCGTACGTTGTTTATACTCAGCCATTGGCTAATAATACGACACCACGAACGAGTCTCACCCCACTCGCCTCTGTCTCCCCAGCCATCCTCTCTACGGCTCGCCCGTCTCTGTCTCCCTGCCGCGGCCCCTTCGCCGGCCGACGCTGCGTCAGTTCATGACCTTCTTCGCTATATCCGGTCTCCAGCCAGTCCAACCAGCCAACCCACCTACGAAGCAGGTAGTCGTCGGCCGCCACTGCTCTTCCTTCTTCCTTTATCGCCCTTCCCTCCATCTCATCGTCCTCTCTTTCTTCAAGGCTTTGCAATCTACTGCGGTAAAAATATCTCAGCTGCTTCCGTTGCTGGCTGGCGCGTGGTAGTAATAGGATAGTGGACCTCGTTGTAGATCGGCTCAAGCGCAGGGAACGCCAGATGGCGAATTTGCCATCGTCTTCCGAGCGGCTGTTTAATTTTGGGCACAACCAGATCAGAAAGACGGAGAGGGAGACTGAGAAAGAGACAGAAAGCGATAAAGGCAAACAAACAAGGCGACAAACAGAAAGACATAGGTACACAGGATAAGAGAGGGAGGGAGATGGTGTAGGTCGGCTGGTCGAGCTGTGCAGCTGTCGGAAGAAGACATACCTAGAGACGAACCGATATAAAAGTGACGATTCTCCAAGTCCCTCTGCACAGAGCGGTCGCGAAGGTGAGTGATTGATAGAATCTGCTGCTGCTGCTGCTGCTGCTGCTGCTGCTGCTCCTATCGCACGAACGCTTTTCTTATTACAAGGTTAGGAAAGCGAGGCGAACACGAATTTCTGTTACGCAGAAAGGCGCAAAAAATACATTACGAAAGTTGGCATACCTTAAGGCATTCTAATGCTGCTAGCGCTTGGTAGTAATAGGATAGTGGACCTCATTATGGAACATTTTGCAAGCATTTTGCTCAAAAGAAAATCTTATAAACTTAGTAAAAATACATTTTTGTAAAGTTTTGATTTAAATGCACAATATCTATTACAATTTCTAACAGAATACCAAAAAAAATAACCATTCTTTTGGGAAAAAAATTCTAAAACTTTAACCGAATTGAAACAAAAAGTCTGTTTTTAACAAAAGAAGTAGACAAGTATTTTCAGTTACGTTTTTCGGCTTTGCAAATTTTTAAGTTTACTTGGCATTTTTTGTTTTTGCGCACTGCTGCAAACTGTTACAGCGCCTTAATCATACAAATTGTTTGGAATTAACAGTATATACGACAAAGTTTTCTGTCTAGCACAAACATCAAAAGAATTTCGATGAAAAATTGTCTATGTGATAGCTTGAGCCTCTGTAGACGCATTTGTCAGGTAAAGCAACTGCACAGTAATGAAAGTTTATAAGTAGTCGGTCTAGTTTTCGTTAAATTTGAAATCGAAGCTGTTTGGTTTCTTCCGCTTCAATCTAGGTTTCCGCCTCTAAATAGATTCTAAGATGGTCAAAGGACGTCAAATCTGAACGATTTTTGCCCCAGTGGAAGCTAGGGTCTGCTTTTATTTTCAGCATGATATGCTACAAATAGGCCTGTTTATGGAACCGAAGCATAAAAAACGAGTTCTTTGAGTCGAATCAGTATTTTCTCTGGAGCACTGATGTTCAACTTTTAAAAGCTCAAACACGCTGTTCGATTATGCATCTGTTTCTGTACAGGTCCCGTTCTGCTTCACACGTTTTGGACGACGCGTTACGAGGCCAGGTGTCATTCAACTTTCGACTGAGTGAAACGAGAAGAAAGACCTATCAAAATGTCGTTCGGAAATCCCTATGAAAATGATCCCGATTTCCAGTACCTGGCGATCGATAGGAAGAAGTTGTTGGAAGAGCAGACTCAGCCATTTGACGCTAAGACTTCCTGCTGGATCCCAGACCACAAGGAAGGCTACATTAAGGCCACGATTACCGCCACCAAGGGAGATGATGTGAACGTTACAACTGAAAAGATGGAGGTAAGTGCAGCCCTGCCATATGCATTTCTTTGACTAAACTCTGCTTCATTTCTTAACTGTGCAAGCTCGAAGAGGTTAGGGCTTTAGGGCATTTGAGATGCATTTAGTTCGGCCTACATTATTTTTCGCTTTCCAAATTGACTTATTAGTAGTAATAATAGTAAAAATAATAATAGAATTAATTGTAATAATAATCTAAGCGTCAGACACAAGCCATCAAAACTGCATAATAATAATAATTATTATAATTATAATAATAATAATAATAATAATGATACTACTACTACTACTACTATTACTACTACTACCACTCCTACCACTATTACTACCACTACTGCTAATAATGATAATGATAATGATAATATTGATGATGATGATGATAATAATAATAATAATAATAATAATAATAATAATAATAATAATAATAATAATAATAATAATAATAATAATAATAATAATAATGATAATAATAATAATAATAATAAATAATAATAATACTGTTTTCACATCTGGCTTTGTTGATACCAAAGATATGCTTGGGAAATATGTTAGAAAGAGTTCTGATATACGACATAAACATGTGCCACAAAATAAAACAGCGAATGTAGCAATATTTGATAGAGGAGGTAATTCTAGAGCTGTAATTGTAATTGTAAACGAACATTTATAAATCGCCACTTAGGAAACAGTGGCGCTCCCGACTTGAACAAACAAAAAGGATTTGAGGCGTTTGCGAGACTGGGTAGGAGAGAGGCTGTATGCAGACATGTCTGTCTGAAAGTGACGACTGAAAAGCAGACCCCTTTTGAGTCGTCTGAATGCCCTGTTCTGTTCAGGATAAAACCGTGAAGAAGGATGCGATCCAACAGATGAATCCGCCAAAGTTCAACATGATTGAAGACATGGCTAACATGACCTACCTGAACGAAGCCTCTGTACTCTACAACCTAAGAGACCGATACTCCAGGGGATTCATCTACGTACGTCGTGTCCACTCACCTCATGCATTCCACTCCTAAATTCAGTCTTTTATCTTTTTCCAGAAAACTGCATCTATTATATATACATCAGTTTGTTCACCTGTTCATTAGTGCATTCAGCTTAGAATTCTAACCGTCTAGCTAACCACTGATCAAATTGTACCGGCAGAACTGTTTACAACTCTGCATCAGTTACTAAATATCGTTTCTTTTATAACAAACTTTAAAATCAGCATGACAGCCGAATGAATTGCCTTAGTTTAGGTATGATTTGAGCCGCCATTTTTTAGTCTAGTCCAACTCAAAGCCTTGACAATGTTAGCCCACGTGTGGTAGTTGGTGATAACGATGATGATGATGATGATGATGATGATGATGATGCTAATGATGCTGCAGACTTACTCTGGCCTGTTCTGCGTCGTCATCAACCCCTACCGCCGTCTGCCAATATATTCAAGGAACGTCGTAGAGAAGTACCAGGGCAAACGCAGAACTGAGATGCCGCCACATCTGTTCTGCATTGCTGACACTGCCTACAGGAACATGCTTGTTGGTGAGTTTACTTCTGAAAAGCTGAGCACATATGCGGTCTACATTGGCCTGCTGTTGTCGTTTGGAGATGTGAATAGGCCTATGTTAGTTCCAAGAAGAAACAACATTGGTCTACTGACTAACTCCATCTTTGTATTCTATCACCATCCTCATCTCTTGATCTATTGTATTCTATCGCCATCCTCATCTCTTGATCTATTGTATTCTATCACCATCCTCATCTCTTGATCTATTGTATTCTATCACCATCCTCATCTCTTGACCTATTGTATTCTATCACCATCCTCATCTCTTGATCTATTGTATTCTATCACCATCCTCATCTCTTGATCTATTGTATTCTATCACCATCCTCATCTCTTGATCTGTTGTGAGGGCAGTTACCACAAAAATTATTGTCGCAGTCGTAATCGTGACTATCTAGCAGTACAGGACCAGCAGTTTCAGTGACACTGCTGCTGCTTCATTGTTCCCAATTTTATGAAGATATATCAATTGTCATCCCTGACGAAAGCAAATACATCGTCATCGTCATCATCGTCTTCATCTTAATCATCATTGGCTTTGCAATTGCAGTTTCAGTGTTAATTGTTATACGTTGTTATACAACTAACAATAATCAATAATAATAATCCAAGAACTTTTGTAGCACCACTGTATCATTACTCAAGGAATCAGTCGATGATCCCTACAAAGCAAAGTCGTTGTGCAGACCAAATTCCAGGGTAGGTCCGGTCAAAAGTCAAGAGGAAATCCGAGAAGACACAGAAACGTCCTACGGAGGAAGCGAGTCTAGAGAAAGATGGGTTTTATTCGATATCTAAAGGTCAACACAGACTCTGCAGAATCCTCGCTATAGTCAAAATGAGACAGTCAGAGGATCTGGTCGACTAGTTACAGTTTTTAAGAGTCAGCATGAGACGAAGATAGTAAGGTTGGCTAAACTGCAGAACCTTATAAACAATTAGCCCGGTGTTGAAAATTTTTCGCTTTTCTATGGGCAGCCAGTGCAACGATATTAGGACAGAAGATATATGTTGATGCTGTGTAGTCTTAGTGGTGGTTCTGGGCAAGGTGTTTTGGACACTTTGAAGCTTCATCAAGTTAGCTTTTGCAAATGCCAATAAGAAGCGAGTTAAAATAGTCAAGACGGCTGGAGACCAGGGAATATGTTAGAAAGCCAATGTAAAACAGAAATGCAGCACCTAATTCTCCGAATGTCACGAATGTGATGGGAGCTGACCTGCATTTTGAATTAACATGCTCATTTAAGGAAAGGTTAGAATCAACTACAACGCCTAAATTACAAACAGCTGCGCTGAATAACAGAATTGCCTAAGTGTAAAGAATTCAGCGATTTAAATTTGTTCGGTTGCTGAGTAGGAACAAAAATTGGAAACACAACTTTGATTAGTAGAGTTATGAGAAGTTCATTTTTATGTAATCCAAGGCTGCACACGGTTAAAGATCTCAGATGAGAGATATCTAAGAGTATATCTAAGAGTAAGAGATATCTAAGAGTATATCTAAGAGTAAGAGATATATAAGAGTATATCTAAGAGTAAGAGATATCTAAGAGCATATCTAAGAGTAAGAGATATCTAAGAGTATATCTAAGAGTAAGAGATATCTAAGAGTATGTCTAAGAGTAAGAGATATCTAAGAGTATGTCTAAGAGTAAGAGTAATCTGCTATCTGTATTCTTTCAGATCGTGAAAATCAGTCTATTTTGATCACGTGAGTTCTTGTTATGTTCCACGCACACTTTGTTTAATTTATTGAAGAAATAGTTCAAAGAAATATAAATTTTATATAGTTATTGAACATTGCGTAATTATGTAATATCAGTATCATTCGCAATAGTATACTGTTAATTGGAATGTTGAAGGAAGGAACGATGTTATATTATTTCTATTATATATATACATATATAAATGTATATGCGGTGCACCTAATATGTGTCCTCCACAGCCCAACATAAAGAATGTGCCAGCTGTTGTACATGCATACATTTTATTTATCTGGACATTTGTATAGAGCCTTTTAATAGTTATACCATAGTCGCTCACGTGTAACTCGTAATTGTAATTTGAATTTTGTATAGCGCCTCTTCAAGAGAACCTATTCAGAGGAGCTCTCTGCGCTAGCGATGTTAAATGTCATTATGAACAAAATCTTCGTCCATTAGTAAACATTTCTCAGACGACAAGAAGAGTGACCGGTGTGTGTTACGAGTACATTTGTTGTAATTGGGCAGTGGTGAGTCTGGTGCTGGAAAGACGGAGAACACGAAGAAAGTCATCTCGTACTTTGCCATGGTCGCCGCTGCTTCACAGAAGAAGGAAGAAGAGGCAGCCGCAACTGTTGTAAGTCCGCAGACAATCGAGAGTCTCTTCTTTCGTTTTCTATTTTAAAGCTGCTTTTCAGACAGTTCTGGGCTGGACCTACCCTGGTACTTGCTGACAAACAACCACCGAGACAACATATGAACAACTGAACAGCCAGTTTTTACAAGTTAAAATCCCCGAGGATTGATTGTCCAATTCCTAGAGCGTCAAGAGTTTAACAAAAGAATATAAGTTAAATGTTTAAATTACTACGTCTTGCAAATTGCTTTTCATCGGGTATAAAGGGGTATAAATGTATGTGGGCCATATAGCATACATGGGGCATATTCTAGAATATCCTTATGGTGTATATGATCACATTAGCAACAACTACGCCAATCTTTGCTCGAACAAGGACAGTTTTGCTATTTGACACATTCTCAATGTTCGGTGGGCATAAAAGTACAGTGCGGCTCAATAAAACTCGTACAGCGGCACATCTTAATAAAACTCTTGTCGTGCTTTTTAACAGAGCAAAGGAACCCTAGAGGACCAGATTGTCCAGGCTAACCCGGTGCTAGAAGCCTATGGTAACGCCAAGACAGTCAGGAATAACAACTCCTCCCGTTTCGTAAGTACTTCAAAGTCTTTTAGTACGCATCGCAAATTTAAAATCCAATAAAAGCCTTATGTAGACCCTTATATGGTTGCATTAGATAGAAGAGTTACTCACAACTTAAGACATAATTATTTATATGCTCTACGGATCTTCTGCTTTGAAAAGCATAACACTTGCTACAAATTATTCTAAACCATATCTACTTAATATCAATTCCTACTTCTATATTAAACAATCCCTTTTACTTTCCCAGTTTAGTAAACGTCAATGAACGCTTACTAACAATGTATGTAATAAATATTTTAGCTATCCTGTAAGACGTAAGCCATTTCCTTAATTGTGGCTAATTATTTATCACTAATTATTTAGCCATGAGTAAATATTCGTCAATATTGTACATTACAGGGTAAATTCGTCCGTATTCACTTCGGTACCAACGGCAAGATCGCCGGCGCCGACATTGAAACCTGTAAGTCTAACTGATACAGCCATTCAAACACAATGAAAACTGCAAACACGCAACTATGAGGAAAGTATTTGGTCATAACCGAAACGTAGCCACATTATCAGGCTATTATTCTTTCTATGCAGATAAGAACAGAGAAAAGCAATATAGCTAAACTGGAAAATTATGCAGTTGAGTGAGAAAATGCGAAATACACATTCTTGACTGATACTTGAATGGACTAAACGCGTTAGAATCCTTCATTCCGCATTACTGCAAGTCTTATTTAGTAATTAATATAGTCATTCAATTTTTAGTGATGTAAGGCTCCTATAGACGTGACTATGTTTGGCAATTTTAGACCTGTTGGAAAAGTCTCGTGTGACTTACCAGCAGCCTGGATTGGAGAGAAACTACCACATCTTCTACTGGCTTCTTAGTGACAAATACCCACAATACGCCGGTATTTTCATTATTCTATTTTAGTTTAACGACTTATCTGTAAACTATTCTAATGAATTAGATTCACACAGAGATTTTCCTACCAAAGAAAGGAGTAATCAATACTCGGAAGATTTAATTCAGTTTATTATATGCATAATGCAGTAGAATAATTATTATGAAGATTGTTTCTATGGCCTGCTCTAATTTTCTCATAATTCCTCTTTCATCTCATTCCTATCCTCTCCTTTATTTCTTTATTTTTTCTCTTGTTTTTTCTCACTTCCTGTATGATTCTCTGGCTGATTGTTTGTACTCCTCTGTCTCTGTCTCTGTCTCTGTCTGTCTCTGTCTGTCTCTGTCTGTCTCTGTATGTCTCTGTCTGTCTCTGTCTGTCTCTGTCTGTCTCTGTCTGTCTCTGTCTGTCTCTGTCTGTCTCTGTCTGTCTATGTCTGTCTCTGTCTGTCTGTCTGTTTGTCTGTCTGTCTATGTCTGTCTCTATTCTACCTTCATCTCAAATTTTGGCACGATACTTGATTTTACTTAGAAGCTCTCTCTGTCTCTCTCTGTCTCTGTATCTCTCTCTGGCTATCTCTCTCTTTCTCTGTCTCTGTCTCTGTATCTCTCTCTGGCTATCTATCTCTGTCTCTCTCTGTCTCTTTCTGTCTCTCTGTCTGTCTCTATCTCTATGTCTCATAGAGAACACAACCCAACGTGGCCCCGGCCGCGATGCGACGCCAAGCTGCTCCGTCCTGCGCCTTCCTCCTTACATGCTGTATGAAGGCCGATGTTTAGCCGTCCCAGATCCTTCTCCACGACTCCAGTCCAAGTAGTCCAACGTCGACCATGTGGTCTTCTCCAATCCCTCGAGGGCTTCTTGATTGCGGCCCACGTGGCTCTCCGGTGGTCCTCGTCTTTTGGAGCTCGAGTGACATGCCCGAAAAAACGCAGTCTGAGTTTCCGGACAATAACAGAGGCTGGTGCCATCGCTGTTCTCCTCCTGATCGCGAATTCGTTCATACGGTCCGAGTATGGAACCGGAGGAATCCTCTTGAGGCACCACCTGTCGAAGGTGTTGAGTTTGTTGTTTAGTCTCTGTGGCCGACCACGTCTCGCAACTGTCGAAGCCACGACAGATTAATACCCTACCTGTTCTCGCTCCTATCTTGCTCTTTTTTGTCTCTCCGAGGCAATCTCTTTTTCTTTCTTCCTCTTATATTATTATTATTATTATTATTATTATTATTATTATTATTATTATTATTATTATTAAGTAGTAACTTCAACAGCGAAGGTGTCTAATGCACAAGGCCTCAACCGACGGCACACCAAAATCAAGCCGCAATCAGGTCAATATCCAGATGATAGGTCTTCTGTCAATCTCTCTCTAGCTTTCAATTTCGCTTCTTGAAATTCGCTGATGCTGAATGCATGATTTGATTGCTGTTCGAACAGAGAAGCTGCTGGTTCAGATGGATCCCGGTCTCTTTTTCTTCATCAACCAGGGTTGCCTGACTGTCGACAACATGAACGACCAAGAGGAAATGCAAATCGTTGATGTTAGTGGAACATTTTCTTAAATCACAGCTTAACTCTAAGGTGTATATATTTATATGGATATTATTATTACTATTATTGATTTATTACTGCATATTCTATTATGTCATTGTTCCGATTCTAATTGTCCTTGATGAAGATTGAAATAACTAGAGGAAGTTGTTTATGTGTTGATAGGAATCCTTCGTTGTGCTGGGATTCGAAGAAAGTGAGAAGATGGCTCTATATAGGTGCAATGCCGCCGTGTTGCATTTCGGCGAAATGAAGTTCAAACAGAGACCAAGAGAGGAACAGGCGGAGGCCGATGGCACTGCAGGTAAACAGAGTCACAAAACGAGTATCTTAATCTGACAGTACATCTCCCCGCTTTCCACCTTTTCTTCCTGTTCTCGCTCTGTCTCTCACGGTCTCTGTTCTGCATTCTGTTTTCTTTTCGCTGCATCTCTCCACACTGCACATCTCTTTCCACCATGTCCTTCGTTCGTTTATAAACATGCAGTGTAGAGTTTGTCGAAACAGCCTTTGCGGTTATGCTAATGCCTCGCATTAATTCAACCTAAGTGTGGGTCTAGTTGCGTAGAGTAGTTTGTTGCGCAAAGGCTGTCTGCTTTATACAGTATGGTTTTTGGGTTTCTCTTGTGCTTTAAGACGGCTATTTGCGTAGTATTTTACTCATGTTTGACTGTTTACACCTTCTCTCTCCGGTTAAACAGATTAAGAATAAATGAAACAGACTTAAGCAATAAACAAAACGGAATGGGATGATGGGGCAGACTGGTAACGAGTCAGCCTTTCACCACAGCCTCGTGGTTAGAATCTCAATGCACCAGGGAAACGTTGTTGCTGAGCCAAGCAATACATTAGGAAAGGTTGTTCCATTCTTGTTTGTTACTGTCGTGTTTGCATTTCAGCCGATTCTTACGCGTCTAGACAACATCTTGAACGACTGTTGCCAAGCGTAGAGTTTACTCAGTTAATAACTACGTTATCTGGATTCACACTATAAACTTTTAACCTGTTGCACTTCACAGAGGCTGAAAAGGTTGCCTTCCTCTTGGGTCTCAACTGCTCCGACATGCTCAAGTCTCTCCTGACCCCGAAGGTCAAGGTCGGCTCTGAATACGTCACCAAAGGCCAGAGCAAGGATCAGGTCAGACATCTGCCCAATCTATGGAAGTTCATTTCTACTTCATCTAAGTAGCAGAGACTACCAGATTTGTGTTCGCACTTATGACATACTCTCAAAGCTGTACATTCACGCCTTGCAACGCGCAGTTTGTGGGTTCGACCCTCTCCGAGATGATTGCTGCGTATGGACCTTGAGCAAATCCTTGAAGCACAATCGCCATTAACATTTGGCACTATACAAATTAAATAAATAAATAAATGAACTCGTAAGTACTTTGTCACGTATTAATAACAGTCGTTTCAGTGATCAAGAAATACCATATCCGATATAATAAACAGAGTTTTAGGAACCACAATTGCCAATCGAGTAACCCAGTGTAATAATTTATGTTTCTGTTGTCTGTTGAGACAGGCTTAATTTTGATGGTAATTACCTGCTGAGCATAATTCATGATTGGTTTCGATGACAGGTGGTTTACGCGGTGGCTGCCTTGTCTAAGGCTCTGTACGACCGTATGTTCAAGTGGCTGGTGGCCCGTGTCAACAAGACCCTGGACACAAAGAACAAGAGACAATACTTCATCGGTGTACTGGATATTGCTGGCTTCGAAATCTTTCAGGTATTCGCCGTATTCGTTCTATGCTCGATTTTAAAACTGCTTCTACCATTGCTACCTCCATCGTCAACTCTAAGGTTGACTACTATAATTCTCTTTTCCTCAACCTTGAATCATTCAAATTAAGCGCCTTCACCTCATCCAAAATTCACTTGCCGGATTTGTCACCAGGACGCCCAAACATCACCGTATCAGTCCAATCCTCAAATACTCCACTGACTGAAAATCCGGGAACGCATTCATTTCAAAGTTCTTTCCATAACCTATTACTCTCTTCAATTTTCCTAATTTACTTACTTTCGCAAACTATTTATCATCCAATCGGACCTCTCTACTCGCTTATCCTCTTACCTCACTCTTGCCTGTCCCTCTGTAACTACTCATTTTAAGTTCTATAACCGATCCATACACTACACTGCACCTCAACTCTGGAACGATCTCCCTCCTGAATTTCAAAAATTCTCTGCTCCTTTATCCCTTCCGTCGTCCACTCTATCTATTACTCGTCAGGTATTCCATTCGAAACTGAAGTCTCATCTTTTCAAGAAATCCCACCCTGATCAGTCTTCCCATTTCTCTCAGCATAAACGCAACCCACCCTAGCCTCCTCTCCCCTCCTCTCTCTGGTCTTCTGGCAACCGGACTTGGTTCTTGACATGGCATCTTTGGACAACACCACGGACTTGAAGCAACGCTCGTGAATAAGCTGGTGCTGGGCTTAGCTTTTAAGTAACGCTTTAGAAATTTCGAGTTTACTATTACGATTCAGTCTTAAGGCAAAACTTCTTTAAAGTATCACCATACAGTTTATGTATGAAAAGGAGAAAGACTTTGGTAATAAATAATAAATAAAACGAATATCAAAAACTTTTATAATAAATGATATTAGATGAAGGTAATCGTCAAGAAGAATAAATAATTTATTTTCAATCTGAACAAATATTAATATGTTGTGATTCTAAACATAACCTAATTCATCTTATATGGTGTAGCTTCATAATCAAAAGATAAATTTTAAATACATGACCTGTAATATCTGCACATAATTTAATTCAATATGCTGACAAATCAATCAAATCTTGACGCCTAAAATACCCCTTGGACTGTTTGAAGACGACCGTTGCATATGCGACGTCTGCTTTGGTTTCTTCGTAGTACAACACCTTCGAGCAGCTGTGCATCAACTACACGAACGAACGTCTGCAGCAGTTCTTCAACCATCACATGTTCGTCCTGGAGCAGGAGGAGTACAAGAAGGAGGGCATCCAGTGGGAGTTCATTGACTTCGGTATGGACTTGGAACAATGCATCTCTCTCATTGAAAAGGTTAGATCAACTGCTTTACCGTCTTCGAGTTCATATCTTTGATATCTCTATTAAGTATAACTAGCAGCTATTCTGTATAATCATTCGGATGCATAATCCCAATGTTCCCCCACACGATAGCTGGATAGGTTTTCATCAAGACAATTGTAGCAATTAAATGTGTAATTACTGACGAGGAAGTTCCGCACAACAATTGCTTCCGTATTCGTTACAACAAGATATTCACTTTACCTTATTACAACAACATTCGAAGCGCGTACAGTTATTTCTGTTTATAGATGATTCAGTTTTGTGGGGTTTTTGTCTTTCTTCTGTGTTTGTATCTGCGCATCTTTCTGATTCTAGCCGATGGGCATCTTGTCCATCCTTGAGGAGGAATGCATGTTCCCGAAGGCTTCAGACAAGACCTTCTTGGCCAAGCTCTACGAGAACCACTTGGGCAAGTCAAAGAACTTCGGCAAACCGAAACCACAAAAGGAGTCCTCCAAGTACGAACCGCATTTCGAAGTGTACCATTACGCTGGAACCGTAAGTCTACGACTGATTCCTTCAAGAGCAGAATTCTAAGTGACTTTGCAAATTATTAATGACGGAAGAGACTATTGATGCTTTAACTATAGTGTAGTCTTAGAGGTTCTTGTGAACCAGGTTGTGGCAATCACGACTATCGTTGGCCAAATAAATTTAATATGCATTTTGTTTAAATAATTACAATAAATTTAATTTAAATAATTTTCTAAACAAATATTTAATTTAAATAATTACAATAAAACTGAAAATCTTTTAAGTTTTAAATGTCCCATATAGTCTACAACTCACCAAGGAAACTAACTGTTTGTGTGTTAATGTTCAACATTAAAAGTTGTTCAGAGGGCATAACATGCATACGAGTATATATTTGACTGAACATTTCGCAGGTGCAATATAACATCAACGGTTGGTTGGACAAGAACAAGGATCCAATTCAGGAGTGCGTTATTGAACTTATGCAGCAGTCCAAGGAACCTCTAGTAGCCGTCTTCTTCCGCGAACCAGAAGAAGGTAATTATCGAAATTATGAGGCAGCAGCAGTATGTAGTTATAACTTAAATGCAATTCTGGTTATGATTACTGCATACGTCGCCTTTATGATGAATTTTTCTTGCTACCTATAAAATGATTTATCTTTGAAAAATTAAGCTTCGCTCCAGTAGTTTTCAAAGCCATCTGAAAATGCGCCTTTGAATGCAATGGCATTATGTCCCTGGACACAAACATTGGAAAGGAAGTAAGTCTCATTTCCATAAACTATTGAAGTGCGACGTCCTAACTCTGAGACAAAATTCTGCAGCCAAAAATTCAAGGGCCAAGGATCTCAGAGGCAATGGAAACAAACATGTGGGTTGAAGGCAGCAAAGCATGTTTCGCAGACTTGAACTGCGGCCTGTTCAGCTGCAGAACCTGCGTAAAACGCTGTCTGCAACGGGTAGGAGGTGATAGAAGTATGGTCCAGTGAACAGCAACCAAGGTTACCAGCAACCCAAGGAACATCGGGCGCTTGCCGCTGATCCACAGGACCAGTTGGCATCTTTGTGCTTGAAACATCTGGACTGTGGAGTGAGCGTCATATATATCGTGTTTGGCATGATGACGAATACTGCTTCCCTTAAATAATTAAAAAAAACTAGCTCCCGATGATCGTCTGGGCCAACAGCATCTCCTCCTCATCGACATGTATAGGGGCGGCAGAGGTCAAGGTCTAAACGTAGATTTAATGTCACCCTCAACACCTCATTATCTAAACAGGGGCCACAAGATGATGAGACAGGGCGAGCAGTTGGCCAATCTCCAGAGTAAGGAAAGCAGACAGCATTCAGCCTAGCTCGATCTACATAGTTTCTAATGGCGGTGCGTATCCTTCTCTACCGAGGACACCTGTCTTGTGTACCCTGTTTAGCCGGTAGAGGATCTAGGACATCTGGAATTGTGTTTTGGCGTGCCACCAGCATTTCGTCGATGTAATTGTCTGGGGTAGTGGCGCATTTCGTCAAAGTAGCCGACTGAAGTTCCCGAGGGGTCGCAACTTAGGCCAACTAGGCCAAGGAAGCCAGCGATGACACTCTTCTCAAACCCAGTCCTCCATCTCGAATGCGGGTGAGACCTGCATCCACTGGTGGTCGAGGTCGTTCAAACTGATGTTGGTGATGCGTTCAAGCCCTTTCCTCATTATGTGATCCAACCGCCGTTCCAGCATAGGATGACCTTTGCAGGGATGATGATGATAATGATGCTGATGCTGATGAGAGCCGGGAATGGTAAATTTGTAATCGAAGGCGGCAGCATTAAAGCACTGGATTACAATTGCAACGCAATATTGATAAAATTATTACTACTAGATGCACAGTTTATCGTTTCGCTGATGTTGTAACATTTTAGAGGGTGGCACCAAAAAGAAGAAGAAGGGTTCTGCCTACCAGACTATCTCCGCTACTCACAGGGTAACCTCTTGAATGATGTCCTACTTAGCGACTTTTCTCTGCATTTACGAGTCAGTAACTGAGTTGATCAAAACAGACAGCTTCCCACTATTAAGATTCCACCTGCAACTGACCCTTGCACACCTCGAGAATGGCAATACCTGTTAAAGAGACGAAATGCGTTTCTTCATACACTTTTGAAGTAGAATCTTTATGTATCAGGCGTCTATCGTAGCAACACTTCGATGCCATAAGACTACATGATATCAGATGCTATTCTAAGCTATTGGCTTGCATGCAAATATGGTGTTACGCATGTCTTCTATCGGGGAATTTCCGTGACTTTAAGCTTTCGATTGTACTCTTCTGCGTTTAGGAACAACTGGCCAAGCTGATGGCCACTTTGAAGACGACTCATCCATCCTTCGTCAGATGCTTGATTCCCAATGAGCAAAAGAAACCAGGTAGGTGTAGACTTCGCTTAAGTTTTCCCTTTCATCCAATCACAATACAGTTCTTCCGTTCCTGTTGAAGAGATTTCTACATGTGGTCATTCACTTTGTTACCTTTGAAAGACTGATCATTTCCTTTTGAAAACATTCGTTACCCTTTGATGCCTTTCGTTACCCTCTAAAAAGTTGATTTTCCTTCGAATCCGTTTGAATTTCCTTCTATTATCACCCGTTTTGATCTGTGTTACGTGTGACCAACAATATTTCCTAATTTTAATAACCCTAAACAAGCAATCTTAAGTAGCGTCAACTATTTAATGTAACGCCAACTACTTTATGAAAATAAGTAAGAACATTTTTAACCTAAAACTAACTATAAAACAGATTGTGTGTTGGCTAAATAATGTGATTTAATTCTTGTTCTTATTCCAGCTCAATCGATTAATTAGTTTAAGCATTGATTACTATAAAACCAGTGGCTTCTAATCTTAACAAGATAATCGTGCATCTAAATTGGTATATAAGACCGTGTGTTATTTATATAGCACCAGAATAGCACTAAACTAACGCTTGAATTTTCCTCATTTACTAACAACGCTGTTTGTTCTGAGGGCAATTTTACCACTGACAACTTTGCTTATTCGTCCTGTGTAATTTCCTGCTTACACATACTGCATATTCTCTAGGTATATTTTCTATGTCAGATTTATTTTAACTTTCAAAAACGAGAGAACAGTCCTCCTATTTGATTCATTGATTTGATTTAAATTCTATTCCTCTGTGTGTACCTATGTTTAGTGTGGCTCCCTATCTCCCGGTCTATTTTGCCTACTCCCATCTATAAAAAGACCCACCCTAACCACCCATTCCCACCACGTTGAACTGCTTGCATCACGGGCTACATCTGACAGTCTCGCTCACAAACAAGCGTAAGTATTTTACAGTTTAACACCACTATTAATGCCTGCATATCTCAGTTAATATTTTAATCTTTCATGGTGAAGTATTTTTGCCAAAATTCCCAAGCACTCTATCCCTCCTTTAACCTGTCTCTAATTTTTCTGTATTTTGAGTTGCTTCCTAAATCTGCCCGTATATGTCATTCAGATGTGTGTGCTTTTTGTCGTCTTAATGATCACTTGACAATGTAGATGGTTAATGTCCATTTCCTGCCAAGTCATGGAATTCCATGTCTGAAGAAGAAGTGAAAGTGTTTGGTTGGGTATCATTCTGTTACAAAGTCCATCTATGGTTTTGGTCTGACTTTCTGTGTTTTAACATCTCCTTCTTATCTGTTTCTTTTTTCTTTTTTCTCTCAGCCTTCTGTCTAGAATTCAGATATCAAAATTCCTCCATATATTTTGTTATCTATTGATAATAACATGGGTAAACGTATTAATTGTTCTTGTATCGACTTTTACATTTTGATAGGCTACTCTGATAAACGTTTATTTAGTCTAACGCCATTTACAAATGCTTTTGTGTCCTGGATGCATTCAACTTCTTGCATTTCTACTTAAGTATCTGTAGCTTACTCGTAGGGTTTGGTTTTGTGCTTCTAAATACTTATGCAGAGCCCGTTTTACCTCTAAAAGGTGTTGATTACCGCTTTTTGAAGTAAAGGGGTCTGGACATGAAGCGTAAAGAGAAACAACTCAACTCCGCAAACAATATTAACATATAATTATACATATATATTTGGTCATAGTAAATTCTTCAACATTATTTTATAGTCGTTAATATTTGCAAGTGTTATTTAATTAATATGTTTTGAAAAAGCAAATGCGCGTGCTAAGGTTTGCTCTTCATCACGTGGTTGTCTTCACAGGTGTGCTGGAGGCAGAGCTTGTACTGCATCAGCTGCAATGTAACGGTGTGCTTGAGGGCATCAGAATTTGCAGAAAAGGCTTCCCCAACAGAATGGTCTATTCTGAGTTCAAGCAGAGGTCACTGCTCAGCTTCTATTTTTCTGTGATCTATACCTACTCTATATGAAATCTAGAGCATTTACATCAATTCAGCGAAATTTGCATGAACACAAGAAATAGTTCTGACCACATCTATCACCATGTATCAGTAAACAAGTAATTATAATAATAAACATAACTTCTTCGACCTAGGTCTAGTGTATACAGTAAGTTAGGATAAATAAACGATCGTTTCTAAAAACACGAGTCAATCAAATATTTTCTGAAACCCCAATATTTTCTATTATTGAATAGGTGTATAGTTTGTTACAAAATAAATTCCTTTCCATTGTAGACCCTATATTTCATATTGAGAAAATCTTTCGGTCAGACGTACTACCTGACTTATAATATTTCAGTAAGATAATTTTAAATACGCACTTGTCTTTTTAATTCTCACAGATACTCGATCCTGGCACCCAATGCCATCCCTCCTGGCTTCGTTGACGGCAAAGTGGCATCTGAGAAGGTTCTGGCCGCCCTAAACATTGGCGACACCTATCGTATTGGCCACACGAAAGTCTTCTTCAAAGCCGGAGTTCTGGGTCAACTGGAGGAGATGAGAGACGAAAGATTGTCGAAGATCATCTCCAATTTCCAGGCACGCATCAGAGGATACCTCATCAGGAAGAACTACACCAAACTCCAGGATCAAAGGTATACTTCCACGACAATCATGCATATAACACTTTAGATTTATAATATCACTACTTACACCTATGGTGATTAACAGCGCACTGTATCGTCAGACATCAATATGGCATTTTTTAAAGAATATACGATTGTGGGCCTAATGCTAGGCCAATCCCTTCACCTTACAGCGGTTTCTCTATGCACTAAATTAAGACTAAGATACATACATCCAGCTGAGAATATTTTCCTAGAAAATGTTAGAATGGATTAAAACTGAGGTCAATGAAGTTGATAGAAATCTTGACACATGTGAATAACTGCATCTGCTATAATTGAATTCCTTCAGAGTGGCCCTGAGTGTCATTCAGCGCAACATTCGTCGCTGGCTGTCGATGCGCAACTGGCAGTGGTGGAAACTCTACACTCGCGTCAAGCCACTCCTGACCCAAGCCAGGGCTGAGGACGATATGAAGAAGCAGGCCGAGGAACTGGAAGCCACGAAACAGGAACTGGCCAAGATTCAGAAGCAGAAGAAAGAACTGGAAGAACAGAATGTGGTTCTTCTCCAGCAAAAGAACGACATGTTTTTGCAGCTGCAGGCCGGAGGTGACACTCTCTCAGATCTCGAGGAGAAGTTGGGTCTGCTCGTTAACCAGAGGGGTGAACTGGAATCAGATAATAAGGAACTCGAGGAGAGAGTGAAGGAACTGGAAGGAGGTTCCGAGGAACTCATCGAAAGGCAGAACATATTGGAAGAGAAGAACCAAGAACAGAAGAAAGCGATTGAGAACCTGGAGCTGACCTTGCAAAAGGCCGAACACGATAAACAGACGAAGGATAACCAGATCAAGACTTTGAATGAGGAACTGGCAAGGCAGGACGAGAACATTGGAAAACTACAGAAGGACAAGAAGAACCTCGACGATACCATAAAGAAGACTCAGGCTGATCTGGCGGCCGAAGAGGACAAGGTCAATCACCTCAACAAACTCAAGCAGAAGTTGGAGCAGACCATTGACGAGGTAGGCGGAATTTAAATTTATTCTCCAGGTTCAGTGCAAGATATATGTCTGTTATTCACGCAACAAAACCATTTAAAGCGTTCTTATTTCCTGGGTTCCTTTGTTCTCTTTCATGAACAGTTCTTTTCAAATTTACCAAAATAAACAAATTCTGACAAGCATTATAATTTTAATGCTGCTGTAAATGTCAAAACTAAATCTATCATTTCCAAATTCTGTTGAACTTCAGAAAGAAGAGAGCTTGGAACGTGAGAAAAAAGTTCGGGCAGATGTTGAGAAGGCCAAGAGGAAGGTGGAATCTGACCTAAAGCAGACCCAGGAAGCTGTCGAGGAGTTGGACAGAATCAAACACGAACTCGAGGATCATGTTCGCAGGTCAGCTGACGCTAAATGTCAATACTTTTTGTCGAACACATTTGTCAATAATAGCATCCTTTTGGAAGAAGACATTAGTATTAAACATTTCACATGTTAAAATAACTGGTACTAACAAAAACGCTTTAAATAATTGTAACAAATTGTCACCAAAGTTATTCATTTAGCCTCTAAATGACTGTGATGATGAGTTCTCTGCCCGAAGGTAGGTCCATTGGCTTTATGCCACCCGGGGAGGAGATGAGTGAGATAGTTTCCCGTTGCCTTCCTCACAGACAATTGTGGGTGAGCAACTTGTCTGAGATCGCTATGCAGGACTTGAGGCAGATTCGAACCCGCGACCCTCCGGTTGCGAGGCACAGATCATACCACTACACCACCGTGTCCCACATATACACGACTGTGGGAGATAACAAAACTATAATAATTTATAGTGAGGTTAAACAGATATATTATTATCAGTTATGCTCATAATTACAATACTTAATATTTCGCTAAGCGATTGTGCAATACCAGAATCGAATACGTAAATGGTTGCTTGTCCTAAAGTTGTTTATGAATCAGAGATTGTTATGCTTGAATTCTGAGCGGAACTTACATGAAACTGAACTCTGATTGCATTCATGTTTTCAGAAAGGATGGTGAGATCAGCAACCTGAATGTTAAGTTGGAGGGTGAACAGAACCTTGTTGCTCAACTGCAGAAGAAGATCAAGGAGCTTCAGGTAAAAGGTCAACAGAGGCAACCAGTTCGATCTACTATGTTAACCGGTTGACCTTTGAAGGTCGGATTAAATTTTTATGCTTTGACCAAATCCTTGGTCCGAATTAGGTCCTCCGACATTGACTCGTGGCAGTTCAACCGGTTCTAATTAACTGATCTTCTTAATTAGGTAATAAGGTGTATGGAACAGTGACTCAGTCGTGTTCTTGTCAGTCCTTAACGTTGATTAATAACTCAAAATTCACGGCTGAGTCTTTAGATCCGAATTTTCGGCTTGAAACATAATATCGCCAAATAGTAACACAGACTACTGACATTACTGGCACTGACAATTTTAAATAAGCTTACTGACATTACTGGGACTGACAATTTTAAATAAGCCTTACTGAAATAAGCTTTCGAGTATTTCGTTCCAGGCACGCATCGCTGAACTCGAAGAGGAGCTTGAGGCTGAAAGAGCTTCCAGGACCAAGGTAGGTTGACAGATGGTTACATCTAAAGTTAACGGAACCAATCATTTAAGGTCTTTCTTATTCTGATTTGTTTGAAAAGAGTATTGCCTGAATGAGCTCTGTTTCCTAAGTGGAATCGGCGACAGTGCCAATGTCAAAATCCAGTGTAAGTGGGAATTGATTGAAGGCTTTAAATGGAGTTTCTGCCTCAATTTTAAATTCTTCTCAAAACGCCTTACCAATCCGCTACAACTCTGTTTACCCTGGCTTCCACAAGTAAAACATAAGTCTAATTCTGCCTCATTGAGACAGGTGGCGCCAACTGGCGTGTTTACACCCACCGTTCCTATCTCGTACGATTATGGTCATTTTCCTCTCGGGTTTGTATGAACTAATTCAACGGTACTATGAACATTTTCTCGCATGAAGTGCTTGAACTGATTGAAACGAACAGTTAGTTTTAGTTCTACGAAATTTTATAAACACTGGACTTGAACGGGTGCCTGACATTGCACAGACACGTCCTCATGAGTGTACAGTTCGGAGACCCCGAGGCTACTCAATCGTGACGATCATACGATGAAACGCAGAATAAAAAGATCTTGTTTAAACTGCGTGTGTGGCGCCCTCTTTCCCGACTACCAGCTGCATCAGATACGGGTCAATCGGCGCAATCTATCGTTCAGTGCGCAGTGGCTCTGGATCAGTTGTTGATTCTGACACGCTGCGACTACTGTAACTCTATCTTAGCAGCCCTAAGTCAGCTTCAGTTCGTCCTCAAATGGGCCGCCCAATTACTAGCCAATCTACCGAAGTTCTGATATATATCGAACTGTATGAGGGATACGCTTCACTGACTCCCTTTCGAGAAGAGAATAAAGTTCAAGATTCTCCCCTTGATTCTCCCCAAGATTCTCCTGATTGGTTGCTCCGCTCCGATACAACATCGGAGTGAGTCAACTGGGTCGGCGATTGTGGAGATTTGTAGGAGCCGCGTTTCCGCACATCAACTGGAGCCCATCGTGGCTTCTCTTGTATTGTAATTTCTGGTGCAGTTCACTCTGTTCAGCATTTCTCTTCTGCCTTAATGCGCAATTGTTTGGATCTGTTAGGCAGCCCATGTGCAGCGCTTTGCAGGATACTTAAAATGCGCAATATCAAATGGCTTAATACATAAGTAGTTGGTATTAGAATCTTCTCAGGCACCACTGTACTCTTTTAGGCTATTTAGTTAACAGAAAGTTTATAGCCATTTGTAGCCATAGTTATTACGTGTTTTAGGCCGACAAGCAGAGGATTGAACTCCAGCGCGAACTGGATGACCTGAACCAGCGTCTCGATGAAGCCGGAGGAGCCACTCAGGCCCAGGTATTCATACGCCACTAAATGTGGGTTCAGGTATTGTCTTTCAACGATAAGACACTCTCGCCTATGAAACCCGCTTCTTAACAACTTGGGTGACTGTAGTAGAATCACGAAGAGCAAGATGTCATTGGTGAACTACATGCAATTCAGGAGCAATTTACAGTTTGGGGGGGGGGGGCAATGTTCGATAATATGCTAGATTTTATATCATTCGGGCAAGATCTAATGCAGGGATGTAAATCATCTACGCAGTTCCTAAATCTGTTATTCGTCTATTCGATTTGGTTTTGCGATAAATGATCAATTTTGTTTTTTGATGGTTTTTGCACCCACTCCTTCGTTTAGTTTTTCTTCTCTCATACTTTATCATCTTAGCGTTTTTTCTCATGAATTTTCGACCAGCAACTATTTATTTCATGATCATGATTTCAAAAAATCATGAAATAAATAGTTGCTGGCCGAAAATTAATCTCATAATTAGCGCATATGGTAGCGAGCGACGTCTGTCATTTTCAAAGGTCGAGTTGAACAAGAAACGTGAGGCTGAGCTTCAGAAGTTGCGCCGTGACCTTGAGGAATCCCACATCCAGAGCGAGGCCCAAGTGGCAGCCCTTCGCAAGAAGCAGCAGGACTCAGTCAACGAACTGTCCGAACAACTCGACCAACAACTGAAAGCCAAGCAGAGGTAAGTAAGCCTAAGAGCAAATCTACGACGGATATTAAAACTACTGAGATATCTTCCAATCCTTAATTAGGGCTACTTAGCCGTTGACGGTTGTTCGAACATGTTGATATTAAATCCCACGATTATCCTGTAGATCTAGCCTGAATGATCCTTTAATTTAGTTGTCTTTAGTTGGCTATCTAATCGCTCTTGAAACACGAGAAACGAAACTCCTTTATATGTTGGAGACAATTTTATCAGTGAATTAGGTTGAAGGTCGATTTCGCATTCACAAGCAGGATGTCCATGCAGCAGATGTTCACGCATTTCTTGCGGCTTTCTTTGAATTTCTAATGGTTCTAACTGAATATGTGAGCAAATGAATGAATGATCGTACTTCTCTGTAGAGTTGAAAAAGAGAGGAGTTTGCTGAAGAGTGAACTAGATGACCTGAGGGGACAAATTGACCATGTCACCAAAGGAAAGGTGAGATCGAGAAACAAGAAACACGGCTGCATTATTTCAGATTAACAGTCTGTGTGGTTTCACTGCCGTTATAACCAATTGACTATTATATCAGGCCTTTCGCCGAATCCTAACGTGTAAGGTTTTCTCCTAAACAAGTTTTTTTTAAGAATTTAAAGAGCTTCTACGTAACTTATACCACTACGACTTTCATATACGATTATTTTATTCAGCGAAATTGCGAACACGTGCCCGAGTTTCACTATGAACTAAACGAAGAAAACATCTGGATTAATAGCTTAATGTTGTTTCACTTTTCATAATATCGTGGAAGATAATTTTCTCTTGTATTTGAATAATATTATCTGTCGCAAAAAATTGTTGAAATCAGGTAGTGTTCACATTTGTCTAAGGGTGGATTCAGACCTTTAAAAACAGGTTATATATAGGTTGCGAAGCAGCTACTGACATAGCGGCCCAAGAACAGTTTCATATATATCAGCAAGCCATTTTCAATCAGTCTATTTATAATTCAGTTTTAAAATATATATTTTATCAATTTACATTGGTAGAGCAACTCGGACAAGCTGAGTAAACAGCTCGAGGCTCAACTGGCCGAATTAAACGCCAAACTGGAACAGTCTCAGCGTGACATCCTGGAGCTGAACGCAGCCAAGAGCCGAGCTCATGCGGAGAACGCCGACCTGTTGCACAAGCTGGAGGAGGCCGAAAGCCAGCTGAACCAGCTGGCCAAAGCCAGACAGGCGCTGGGCAAGACCCTCGAAGAAACCAAGGCCGCTCTTGAGGAGGAGAACCGCGTCAGGACCAAGCTGCAGGGTGAAAACCGCAATCTCCAGGTCGACCTCGATCAGCTTCGCGATCAGCTCGAAGAAGAGCAGAGTGGTCGTGCTGACCTCCAGCGTCTTGTGACGAAGGCAAACAGTGAGGCCGCCGTCTGGAAACAGAAGCTGGAAAGCGGAGAGGGAGGCGTTCGCTCGGAGGAACTGGATGAACTTAGGCGCAAGCTGAATGCTAAACTGCAAGATACCGAGAGCCAGCTGGAAGCCGCCTTGTCGAAAGCTTCCAGTCTGGAGAAGGCTAATGGACGTCTAAGAGGAGAACTAGAGGACCTCTCCATCGAAGTCGAAAGAGTAAGTCGTGAAACTTTTTAAAGCGTATCGCCAATATTGGACGATTTTTAAGTTTAAAGCCAAGTTACTCAAGGGTCATGATTGCAAAGTCAATGGAAAGCTACAGCTGATCAATCTTTAACCGCAATAACCCCTTGACCCCAATATTAAGCAAGGTTAACTTTGATAATCATTTGTCAGCCACTGCACTATTTAGCTCTAATGAAAACAGCGCAGAAGATGATGAAGAGCCTGTTGAAATTGATTTGTGTTTGCTTAAGAATATTTTTTTATTTCGTTAGGCGGCTAAATGAATGCTGAATATTACTTGCAGTCGACGTCAGTGGCCAACCAGGCCGAGAAGAGACAGCGCGGATTCGACAAGGTGATTGACGAGTGGAAGCACAAGGTGGCTGATCTTCAGGCAGAACTTGAACGATCGCAGAAGGACTCACGCACGACGGCTGCTGAAGTCTACAAACTCAGGGCTCAGCTAGAAGAATCTAGCGATGCTATTGAAGCAGTCAGGCGCGAGAACAAGAACCTCTCAGGTAACATCACATGCAAACCAGAAAACAAACATAAAGAAATTAAGACTGGGTTCATACAAGAAAAGGAAAGAAATGAGAAAGACCCCAGATGCTGCAGAGCATCTGACGCACAGAACGTCTGACAGGTTGGTGCAGTTGACTCGAACTGTTGCTTCAACAAGAAGCTAATAAATGTGCAACACTCGGCTTAACGACTTGATGTCAAATTAAGGAGACTTTGTATTGTCTTCGTTTCTATTTTCAGATGAAATCCATGACCTGACTGAACAGCTGGGCGAGGGTGGCAAGAGCGTCCATGAAATTGATAAAATTCGACGACGGTTGGAACTGGAAAAGGAAGAACTGCAGGCTGCCTTGGAAGAGGCCGAAGCAGCGCTTGAACAGGAAGAGGCCAAGGTAGCGCGCGCCCAACTGGAGTTATCCGCCGTTCGACAGGACATCGACCGTCGTCTGGCAGAGAAGGATGAAGAGTTCGAAAGCACTCGGTCAGTGTGAACTGATTCTACGATTGGTTCTACCTTAGGAGAGTTTTGGGTATATGAGGTATTTGTCGGTTAGACTTACTTCTGCTTGGCTTTAGGTTCATCATAGTCTCCTTTGGTCTTCCTTCTTTTGTGGAACCAAGTCGTTCGTATCAACATCTAGTTTTCAAATCTATTATTTGTGTCACTGTTTACGCTCTACATGTAATATTGTTTCATCTTTGCGGTTTTGCTAGTGTCAATCGTGCGCCTTTTTTTGTATGGGCTGTGATGATGTTAGGGTTATTACTCAAATTCAAATAAGTATATAATCGATGCTCATCCGTGCCTGTTGGCTGTTGTGCAAACAACCTAGTACTTGAGAAGGTAATGAGGATTTCGTGCATCATCACCAACATCCGACGTCTCAAGTACCCCGAATAAACTCCAGAGCAATGCAGAAGTATGACGTCATTGATGCATGAGTTCTTAGTAAGACAGTCTCTCAGATAATCAGGTTAATCCGTTGTCACCCAATGTTTTGTATACGACTTTAGTCAAATGGAAATGAAAAGAAGTCGATGGAAAGCCATACACCGCTGGGATAGAATTCTGCTTCTCTAGTTGAATGTTTAATTGTAATAGTAATTAGTAACTTCTATCGCGCCGGTATCTAATGCACAAGGCATCAACCGATGGCGCTCTGAAGTCAAAACCTCAATCAGGGCAATAATCAAAAGGTCAGTCTGCTATGACAGATGGGCAGCCTATGGTGGAAAAGCAATTTGAGAAAGGTAAGTTTTAAGCTGAGAACGAAATAACACAAGCGATTTAGCTTGCTGAGCTGGCCTTTCTGTTGGTTAATCATTGAATACGTTCTGCTGTTTCCAGCAAGAACCACCAGCGTGCCCTGGAATCCATCCAGGCCAGCCTCGAGGCCGAGGCCCGTGGCAAAGCAGAGGCCCTTCGCAGCAAGAAGAAGTTGGAGCAGGACATCAACGAACTCGAGGTGGGCTTGGATGGCGCCAACAGAGGAAGAGCTGAGGCCGAAAAGAACACCAAGAAATTCCAGCAACAGGTCAGGGAACTACAGGAGGCAATCGATTCAGAACAGCGCCAACGTGAGGAGTATCGCGAACAGTTCCAGGCTGCAGAGCGTCGTGCCATTATAATTGCTGGAGAGGTGGAGGAGCTGAGGACCCAGCTGGAAGCTGCTGAGCGTGCTCGCAAGGCAGCTGAGAGCGAACTGCACGAGGCATCAGATCGCGTATCTGAGATCACGGCGTCAGCCTCATCCTTGGCTGCTCAGAAGAGGAAGCTGGAAAACGACCTCCTGGCACTGCAGGTAATAACTCTGAACACGTCTTTTGATCTGACTTAACTGATTGCTTCATATAATATATATAAATATATATACGTGTATATATATATATATAGAGAGAGAGAGAGCTGGTTAAATACTCGCATCTAAATAACACGTTTGTTTAAATAACACACAGATGTAGATGTAGTGAAGATTGAAATATGAAATGAAGTCCAAGTATTATAAAAACATTTATTAACCATAACAATCAGCACGTTATAAATATATTGTCAGGAAATAATTTAGTTCTTCTTTAAATGGTTTGGAATCTTTCTCATCAAGTAGATCATAAGATAAGCTTAGACTAGCGCAGGTTTGTGTCATCGATGCAAACAGTCGAATGGCTGGTTGAATACAGACGTACTCTAAATGTTCTTTTACAACGGCCTACACTTCTTTCTGTCAATACTAAACCGAAATCTGTAAAAGTCTAATCTAATTTGCTAAAATATTTCTAAATGAATTATAAACAATGTTATTGCTAAATTGAATTTCGCTAGGTCTAATCATATTCTTCACTTAACAGCTGTTTTTTCGAGTAATTTCTACACCAATGAGATTTTTTCCACCACATAACCGATATCACTTTAATTTGTAGTTGATGTTCTAAGATGGGCGATTGTTGATCTAAGCCTAAATTCATCGTTTTGAAGGTAAATGAAGGATGGTGATTTCTTTCACACAGACGGACTTCGAAGACCAAACGAACGAGCTGAGAACGGCAGCAGAATCTTCCACGAGGGCGTCCGCTGATGCAGCTCGCATTACCGAAGAGCTTCGCCACGAACAGGACCACTCAAGCCAGATCGAGAAGCTGCGTCGTAGCCTTGAAAGCCAGGTGAAAGAGCTCCAAGCTCGCCTCGACGAAGCCGAAGCGTCTGCCCTGAAGGGAGGAAAGAAGACAATCCAAAAGCTGGAACAGCGCATCCGCGATCTCGAGGTGGAACTGGAAAGCGAACAGCGGCGCTATACGGAGACGGAGAAGAACCTGCGCAAACAGGATCGACGTCTGAAGGAGTTGGCTGTGCAGTCGGATGAGGATAAGAAGGCACATGAAAGAGCGGCTGGCCACATTGAGGCTCTTCAGCAGAAGATCAAGACCTACAAAAGACAAGTTGAAGAAGCCGTAAGTACACAGAAACAACTCATAGGCAACTAAATACAGTTGTTAAGGGGCAGAACTTCACTGCACTTAAATGGTCATATAATTCCTGAGTCACTGAGTCATATTCACTAGTCAGGTCATTTCGTTTATGTGATGTCTTTTAACTCCTTGATTTGTTGTTAGTTAATAATTAATTAGTGAATGAATTTTTCATTTGTTGACGTCTTTTCTTTGACTGTTTGATCTGATCGCAGGAGGAAGTGGCGGCTATCAACCTGGCCAAGTATCGTAAAGTCCAACACGACCTGGAAGAGAGCGAGGAAAGGGCTGACCAGGCAGAGAACGCCATCTCGAGACTTCGGGCCAAACAACGCAGCTCTGTGTCTGCGACAAAAAGCTCTGGACCGGTCAGCTCTGTGTCTGTGACAAGAAGCTCTGGACCGGTCAGTTTAATAAGCACTCTCTTTTATCTCGACACCATTTAAGTCAACAACATTTCTGTACTTTTATAGATTTATAACGTTTAATTTTGGATATGATCCTTTTGAAAATGAAAATTACTCTAAAAGTAACGTTTCTCTTGTGCTATAACAGTTAATTAAGCATCACTGCATTTAGAAAATAATTTTAGGCGATATGAAGAACCTGCTGTGGTCTGATTTTCGTTAGTTGTTATGGCAGTGACCCTGTGGCACATAGACTTTAACTGATGGTCTTGGGAAACTAACATTACGTTTACTCGGTTCATATGTTGTAGGGCATTACCGTCAAGGAAACCAGAGTAACAGGTTCGTGAATTATTGTTGAGTTTGGTTCACATCATGTTTTTTTTATTTATTCACATTTCTTATGCACTGCATATAATTCGATCACCGTTACAATTCATTTCGTGCTTATAGGTTATCGGATCATATGACGACTCAATAATACGAACCTGCGCTGAACTTTACTCAGACTGCTTTAAACCACTTCTATATGAACATTCTAATTGATTCGCCCCCACCTGGTTCTGTGTCTCGGTCTTTGTCTCTCTGATTATCCCCTTTTGTCTCTCTTTCAATCGAAATGCATCCATACTCACAGTAGGGCAGTTTCTGCATATGTTTGCACTTTTCACTGGTTCTGTAGAATCGAGCTCGGAAAGCAGCAGCCGCAGATTCTAAGCGAAAAGAAATGATTCACCAACAACAGTTATTTAAGGTACGCTGGTCAGCAGCACACTCAGGCCTACGCTAAGTCTTGTTCACCTACCGCTAACTGTGCTAATAATGACGACGACGACAACGATAAATATTACAAAGTTGGGGGTTGCGTTAGCTTCAGACGTGATCTGTGTTCTAACGACGCCACTGATATCCTGAAAACTGCACCAACCGAGGACTTCATTTGTAGACCTACCGCTAACCACTGAACATAATCTTGCTCCAGCTGTTACCATAAGCAAATCGCCATCTGTCTATCGCTGTAACGCATCCTAATGTAAGAACACTTAATGCGCCGCAAAATCGCATGAAGCCAGATAACCATATATAAACTAATCTGCGGTAGGCTGTAGCCTAGTGGTAATCGTAATCGTAAGCTCGAGATTTCTACAGCGCCCAACAAAAGCCAAGTCGCGGGAACCTATACCAGCTTATTCACAGGCGCAGTGGTTAGGGTGGTGGACCCTCAACTCCCAGGTTGAAGGCTCCCATTCCCACCAGGGCAGAAAATATTATGAGATCTATTCAAATAGCGCCCCTAGCGAACTCGGCTATATAATGAATGCAACTGCCGTGCACTGTCGATGGATAGATTAGGCAGTAAGGGACAGGAACCGCTAGCCGCTTTTATATGCCTTGGCTATGAAAATGAAGCGCTAACATTAAGACCCTTCTTGGGGTTGGGTTAAGGAACTGGTCTTCTTCTCTCCCGCTCTTCCCTTTAAGGCACTCTATTGTACTCTTCTGCACTCTGTTGTAATCTACTGTACAGTGTTACTGTAATCTCTCGTACGATATTGAATTCTACTATAATCTAAGCTACTGTACTTTGATGTATGCTAAGGCACTCCAATCAAATGAACTGTAATTTACTGTACTACTGTACTCTATTATACGCTACTGAAATTTGCTGTACTCTAACATGCTATTGAACTTTGCAGTAGGCTGCTAGTGCGGTACTGTACTCCAATACATTGTGTACAGTGTATATGCTACTCTACTATATTCAGATGTATTACTGTGCTCTACTGTAAGCTACTCTAATATACTTCATACTGTTTTGCACTACTGTATCTAATTTACTGTACTCTACTGTACGCTACTATGCTTTTCTGTACTGTTGTTCTCTCTCGCACGCTACTGTATTCTCTCGTACTATTACACTTGGTACTACAGTATCTAATTTACTACTGTACTCTACTCTTCGCTACTGTATTCTAGTCTTCTATCCTCAACTGTATGCTACTTTACTGCATTACTGTACATTGCTGTAGGCTACTACTCCATTGTATTCTGTTGTACTACTTTACAGCTGTACTTTTCCACATGCTACTAAACTCAGCTGTACTATTGCACTCTGCTGTGTATTGCTATTCACTAAGCACTACACTAAGCTACCGTCTTCTACTGCATTTTACTTTCGTGTACTCTACAGTATCTAATTTGCCATACCCTACTCTTCTGTACTCTACTGTACTCGGATATACGCTACTCCGGTGTACGATACTGTACTCTATAAATATATTCTCTTGTACGCTACTCCAATGTACATTACTGTAATCCTCTGTATGATTCTCAGTGGCGTAGCCAGCCTTCCGAGGGCCCTTGTGCAAACTGAACTTTGGCTATTTTGCTTTATCTAATTGAGCAACCGGGCCTTGGCCCATTGGGGCCCCAGGCGGCTCCTGGCCTCGTGGGCCCTTGTGCATTGCACAACCTGCACAATCTATTGCTACGCCTCTGATGCTTCTGTACTCTGTTGAACTACTGTTATATCCTGCACGTTATTGTACTCTAGGCCTATATTGAACTGTGTTTTCCCGCTGTACGCTACTGTATTCTGCTGTACTGTGCTGTAGTCTGCATTGCTACACTATACTATATACTCTTATGTACACTACTGTAGTCTACTGTACCTATGCACACTACTGTAGTCTACTGTACTTATGAACACTACTGTAGCCTACTGTACTTACGTACACTACTGTAGCCTACTGTACCTATGTACACTACTGTAATCTACTGTACCTATGTACACTCCTGTAGTCTACTGTGCTTCACTTTTCTGTTCAGAAGACTTCTAAAGTTACTATATTACGCTCGTTTTCAAGTCCTATCGCCCCACGAGGTCTGAGCAGCCAGACGGAAGGCTGTAGTGGTCAGGATAGTTCGAAAGAATGAGTTTTCATTACAGACCTAAATGACAGTCTGTAGGGCAGTAAAAATTGTCTCTTTCAAATATAGGGAACGATCTTAGGCCTGGACTTCGATCAGTCTCAGACGATTTGAATACAAAATGGTTCTTAAGCAAATGATTTCATTCAGACAAATCTGGTACACGACTAGGTTAATAGGCCTAAAACACCTTACCTGTTCATGTCTCTGGCTCCTTCTTCTACACGACATCAATCGATGGTCGTTTCCCAATGGAGCTGATCGCTCCCAGATGGAATCCAGCGGACGTCCGTCGAAAGACAAACGAACATTCTGCAGTGGCTATGAAAGTTGGATGGACTGATGGAAACAGTTCCACTTGTGAGGAATGATGATAATAACATTGTCCGCTGGTCTGGTTGTGAGTTCGAATCTGTAAAAGTCACTTGAAATGAAAACCGAAGACCTGACGACGCTGACATGCTTTATGAATAATTGGCACAGATGAAGAATGCTTCATGCCCAAAGGAAACCAGTTTAGCCTCCCGATTTCAGGAGAGGATGTAGCAGTAATGGGCCTCTGTAATAGGCAAAAGCGTAAAGGAGTAGTAAAGGCCGAATACTTTCGTGTTAGTTATGGGCTAAAATAAGGCGATATATAAGTTACTAGATGGGATTGCGGCGAATGCGATTGCCTTCACCTCTGCAAACAGGATTCGAATCCGGGTGTTTCATCTGAAAACGATAATTCGTTGTTCAACACGTAAGGAAAAGGTGTTCAGTTATTAGATTGCTGTCGTCGTGGATGTAGTTCAGCCGAAAGATCCTCAACCAGGCGTCTGGTGACTAATCATTCTAGCGTCGTGTAGTAGGCCTAAACGAGCGAATACCTTACCTTACCTTTCCTTACCTTACCTTTCCTTACCTTTCCTTACCTTACCTTACCTGGCTGTAGCTGACCTTAATTTACCTTTCTAATATTTTCTTAACTTGAATGACCTGATATAACGATGACTATTTCACAACTAGAAATATATGAATTAATGTCTTGTCTCTTTTAAAACAGGGTTTTCTGCTTCCACAAGCCAATGAATAACGAAACAAGAAAACTTCAACAAAACAACAACGAAGCTCAACGAGTTCCGCTTTGATCTTTGCTTATGCAAACCAAATAGTAGAAACTGTAGATTTTAAACGGTTTCTTCCTGTTTCAAACGAACATTTTATACGCTTAGTCGTCTATCTGATAAAGCATGATGTAGCAGTTGGTCCTTTGGTTCGGTTCATAGTCTATAGTTACCCTTCTGTTCATTTTTACTAACATCTACTTCATCGCGGTTTTTCAAAGCGATCTATTTCGCTTTCAGCAGAGTCTGGATTAGTTTTTCTGTTTATTAGGTACATAATCACTGGGAACATTTTCTGCATGAACGTGTGAAAATTATTCTATTTAACGTATTTTAACAATAAAGTTTTCAGCAGTCTGTCACGTGTCTCTGCTTAATTAATTTTAAAAGTAATTATATTCGTCAAAAGTAAGCTGCGTTTGCCATGCATTCGATCGCCTTAATTTCCAAGTTTAGTACATCTATTTGCAATCGTCCTGAAGGAACACAAACGCAGACAATTCAATGGTCACAGTTCACAAGAGAAAATTACGGGTTTAAAGCCCATGCTGACAGGCCAACTCCAAACAAGGTCGGGTTTCAAGCCTCTGCTCAAGATTAACATCCGAAAGAGGGCAGATATAGCCTCACCACCAAACGAGCGTTACTTTGGTATATGAAGTGTTAGGACTTCAAATTCTTAGCCTCGGCATATAAGGGTTGGAGGCCAGACCTCACCTTTTCCGCCTGTTCTTTCAACCGACAGTGAACAGTCTGTATAGTCGTTTATAGCTGAGTTCGCTAGGGGCGCATGTGAAGCAGAAACATCTTTTCGCCATGGGAGGATTTGAACCCCGACCACTCGGTTGATAATCCAGCACACTAACCATTGCACCACGAATGATGATGATGGCGATGATGATTCCTATCATCTTGAAATAGGATGCTGCTCTTTGTCGTTTGGTGCAACCGAATGAATGTTGTAGAAGTTGTAAACAAATGCATTGCTTATTTACTTCCTAACTTACTTACTTATTTACTTACTTACTTATTTACTTTCTTACTTACTTATTTGCTTACTTACTTATTTACTTATTTGCTGACTGACTCACTTACTTAAATACAGAGACTTTTGATCGAAGGTTGAGAGGTGGGAAGGAGAAAAGTCTTCGTTTAGAGATGCATGTCTGAAGCACCGTGTGCAACCGAAATGCTGAAGTGGCGTCTTTTCCACATATTTGGATGTTATTTGCATATTGATTGACAGGATGGTTTGAAGAGTCGTTGGACCAGCGATGAGTGTTTTAGTGAGCTACTTTAATGCACTGTACAGGTTGAAGCACAAACTGTTACAAGTTAAAGCTGTGAGTAGCTCATTAGACTACGCGTGATTTCTTACACTGTACATTCCTCCTCGGAAAACTGCAGTTATTTCGGAGCTAATACGTACAACAATGCTTAAATTCTCATGGTAAAGAGCGCGTTTATCAGGTCAAACGCAATCGGATCCTCTAACCTGATGACTCTGGATAACTTGCCGCCTGAAAAAACTTAATTTACTCAGAGTACTCAAAGCTGGCAATTCGTTTGTATAGTCGAACATGGAGTTATAGGCTTTAAGCAGCGGCGAAAATCAGTACATAATTTTTGGAATGACGGCGGGATGGCGCTGAAAATGTATTCTACTCAACCTCATCGAGCAGCTCGCAGGCGCTTCTTAGTCTATCTCCCCCTCTTTTCCGCAAGCGCTTGATGACCTTCTTGATGCCCAGGTCGAAACCCGTCTGGCCCCCCAGCCGAACCCGTAGGAAACGAACGAATGGCATCCATTACATCAGAATCCGTAACTTGGAAAGGAGTGGTGGTTGCAGAGTCAGGAAGATTTGAAAGACTATCTGGACTTGGATCAACCGAATGCTTCTCGAGGAGGATCTGAAAGTTCTCATCATTAGCGAGGACAGGTTGGCTCTGGTCGCATAGAATGCGGACAGCCGCACGGATGTTTCCATCCTCCAATTTCGAACTTAGAGCTGCGATAAAATCGTCTAAGCTATGCGATGAAATGCGGCTATCTACTCTTGGAAGGCCAGTTACCCGGTTCGATCCCTGATCTCGATCGAGACCATGTATCAACACCACCCTTAATGATGTTGGCTGAATTCTGCCTGCGACCTGCTCGAGGAGGTTGAGCTAGAATACATGGGGCAAACTGCAACAACGCCCTCCAAGTATCTGGCGTGTTGGGACTGCTGTTAACATTTTTCAAAACCTCGATCAAGGCTTGCGAGCAGGCGAGGCGTGCCCCCTTGGCAATGTGTTTAGGGGGCCGTTAATCTGTGGGTGTGAAACCGACTCCCGTGGGCAAGCCGGGTCCTGAGTCTGCAACATACGTGCGTCGACGTGACCATTGTTACATGAGTCTTGCGTTTGGCCGGCAGGCGTCGGCGGGGCGGCCGACCGGGTACCGAGGAGGCGGCGTCCGTGGGGTTGTTTATTATTATTATTATTATTATTATTATTATTATTATTATTATTATTATTATTCCTAAGCCTTTAGCCTTTTATCCGATCCGCCACACAACAATATGCATAGAAAATTGTACAAAAAACTTACAGGAAACCTTTTGTTTGTTGTCCTTAACTAAAGAGTCATTATCAGTTTCCGCTAATTTAGCCTTTAATTAGAATCTAGATATTTACTCTAACGTCACATAAACTCTGTAATCTGCATGCAGTTGATGAATTATGAATATTTTCGTAGTATCTGCCCCCATTTATGTTTACTGTCCCCCTCTTTCCCCCATAGCAAAACAAAAATGGCAAAAACATTTTCAGCGTCATCCCGCCGTCATTCCAAAAATTATGTACTGATTTTCGCCGCTGCTTAAAGCCTATAACTCCATGTTCGACTATACAAACGAATTGCCAGCTTTGAGTACTCTAAGTAAATTAATTTTTTTCAGGTGGCAACCGCCACGTTCAGCGCACAGTTATCCAGAGTCATCAGGTTAGAGGATCCGATTGTGTCTGTGACCTGTTAAACGCGCTCTTTCCCATGAGAATTGAAGCATTGTTGTACGTAATAGCTCCGAAATAATTGCAGTTTTCCGAGGAGGAATGTACAGTGTAAGAAATCACGCGTAGTCTAATGAGCTACTCACAGCTTTAACTTGTAACAGTTTATGCTTCAACCTGTACAGTGCATTAAAGTAGCTCACTAAAACACTCATCGCTGGTCCAACGACTCTTCAAACCATCCTGTCAATCAATATGCAAATAACATCCAAATATGTGGAAAAGACGCCACTTCAGCATTTCGGTTGCACACGGTGCTTCAGACATGCATCTCTAAACGAAGACTTTTCTCCTTCCCACCTCTCAACCTTCGATCAAAAGTCTCTGTATTTAAGTAAGTGAGTCAGTCAGCAAATAAATAAATAAGTAAGTAAATAAGTAAGTAAGTAAATAAGTAAGTAAGTTAGGAAGTAAATAAGCAATGCATTTGTTTACAACTTCTACAACATTTATTCGGTTACACCAAACGACAAACAGCAGCATTCTATTTCAAGATGATAGGAATCATCATCACCATCATTATCATCATCGCCATCATCATCATCATCGCCATCATCATCATTCGTGGTGCAATGGTTAGTGTGCTGGATTATCAACCGAGTGGTCGGGGTTCAAATCCTCCCATGGCGAAAAGATGTTTCTGCTTCACATGCGCCCCTAGCGAACTCAGCTATAAACGACTACACAGACTGTTCACTGTCGGTTGAAAGAACAGGCGGGAAAGGTGAGGACTGGCAACCAACCCTTATATGCCGAGGTTAAGAATTTGAAGTCGCTAACACTTTATATACCAAAATGACGCTCGTTTGGTGGGGGTGTACACCTGCCCTCTTTCGGAGGTTAATCTTGAGCAGTGGCTTAAAACCCAACCTCGTTTGCTGGTGGCCTGTCAGCGGGCTGGCTTGAAGCCAATACTTCCCTCTACTCCTGATATGAATCTAGGCATATCCCGCATGTGAAATTGAGCTGTTTTGCATAAGGCGCCAACATGATTAGAAACAGACACAGTGGAGTCAAATGTTCTGGTTTGATTACGTGCGAATTTTGTACGATTGACAGGCAAGCCGCCCAACTGAATGGATGTAAGGTAATAAAATTTACGGAGTTGCTATCTTGTACCTAGAAGAAGGAATAAAGCTTTTGACGGATTCAAAAAGAAGTTTATTACTAGCCATACAAGTGTGAGCATCACCAAAACTGAAAAAAGCCTAAGTAGTTGGAGAGCAGGATTAGACGTGGAACTATCAAATGAAAGCAAGAGGTGGATATCAGCAGCATACAAGTGGTAGTCAAGAGAACTATCAGTAAGTAGTGAACCAAGTGGTGTCGGATACAATGTGAGCAGGAGCGGGCCTAGTACAGAATCCTGGAACGCCACAATTCAAGACAGTAGTAGGCATAGAAGTTAGTTGGTTGGTACGGACTGACTGAGTATGAGGGTGCAGGTAAGACGCGAGCCAACGCAGAGCGGAACCAGAAAGACCAAGCCAGCGTTCGAGGGGATGAAGGAGTATGCCGTGATCAACAACATCAAAAGCGCCAGACAGGTCACGGAGAATTATGAGTAGTTACTTTTCCTTGGTCCATGGATTTGCGTTAGGCAGATCGGAAAGGATGGCACAGGTTATGCGATGAAAGATGATCACTCAGACGACTGGCAACTACTTTTCCAGAATTTCGGAAATAAAACAAAGTAGAAATGGGGCGATTGTTTGATAAATTATCAGGAGGGAGAGATGGCTTTTTAAGAAGAGGGTAACTATGGCATGAGCGAAACTGGCGAAGAATCAGCCTTCAGCGAGAGAGAGGTTGACTTTCGATGTGATAATTGAGCCCAATACATCGAAGCATTCTTTCAAAAGGGTGATATAGGTATAAGGTCAAAGACCCATTGTTTATGAGGGTGTAGTGAAAAGTTGTATAAACAATGAGGATTTTAGTTTTGCATATTGTGGACTGTATTATATCGTATAATTTAGCTCATGTATTTGTGTAATTAATTCGTACGGAACACTGGGGAACAGTCAGATGAGGATGTCATTAACGAGAGGCGGATAGGACGCCCATGATTGACAGGTGAAGGTAAACGAGAGAGAGAGAGAGAGAGAGAGAGAGAGAGAGAGAGAACGAGAGAGAGAGAGAGGTGGAATAGAGGGACGCTGATCGGATGGCGAAAGGGAGAAGTTGGATGATTGACAGACGGAAGGGGAAGTTAAGGAAGGGTGCGAAGCGAAGAAGGCATTCGCTAAACAACGGTCGAAAGAGGCGTTAGGTTCCTGAGAACAGAAGAAAAATAATAAACCTGCATCTCTTAAACGGACCTCGCTAGACTAATAGGCTGATGCGAATCATAGACACTGATTTTGCTGAATTTGCTGTATATAACGGTGTACATAGTTGTAATATACGTGTGAAAGAAAGAATCGGTGTTACGTCTCTGTACGGTCGGACTGATCCATTCACGAACCCACGTGCTGTTACAGGCCTAAATTCCCCCGAAGATAAAGCCTCTGATCAATAGCACCGCTCGCCACCATATATCCTGAAAGGAGACTTGTGTTCGCCAGCGACCCTTGATGCGCAGGACTCACAAGCAACTCATCTTTCAGTACAGGGGGGATGGGAAAATGAGATTACGAATCTCAGTCAAGAGTCATGTTCTAGCTGGATTTCGGCAAATCTTCTCGTAGCTCTGCTCTGGACCGATGATGAAGACAAATTAAATTGGATAGCATGCGTTGAATGAATAGTGAGCCTTCGGTTTTAAGTTCGGAAGCGTTTCAAGAAGATACTATGACTGAGATCAAGGACAATGTCCCGATGTAAGCAAACTCACTTTGCCTACTATAACGCAGTCTGCTAGGCCTTCTTATAAACAAAAATGAAAATGACTGCATTAAACTAAGAGTAATTCAGTCACATACTGTGCATCAGAAACCTTATTAGGCCTCTGCTTTATGAAATCAAAATAAATACACTGTATCTAGATATACAAGGAAGCTGACAACCAAGATTGACAACCATCACACATGAAATCAAATTGCATAATGCGACAAATAGAATCAGCCTACATATCATGCAGAAGAAGTGTTCCCAGCGAGTTTTCAGCAATTAGGGAAGAAACATAAGCAGACTCTGAAGAACGAAGAAGAGTCGCTTTTTGAAGGTAAGGGAATCAATCGCTCATAACCGCGCTTTTCTTAGAGCTAAATTTAGTTACCTTTATAAGTTCTAACAACTTAGGAAAGCACGTCGAGACTCGAACCCAGGGTAGAGTTATGAGAAGAAGCTTTGGCTGAATCTAGCTAGAACATAAAGCGATCCAGATTCAACTGAGCACGAAATATTTTTGCTGTGATATTCTATCGAATGTTCACGAGCGTCAGTGAGGGTGCTTAGCATTGTCCAACTTAAACTACGAGTTTTTCCATTTAATCTAACTAAACCATGCCTAAGATGAATGCCTAGCTCTGGAAAGTGTTTGTTCAAAACTAAGCAGTAGAAATAAATTCTTTCAAATCGAAAATGGGCCACCTTTGAGCAAATTAATTAACAATGAAATTCCAAGCAGTTCATTAAGGCGCCACATAATGTCCAAATGCATACAAATTGTCACCCGAAAATGATTTGAAAACAAGATTTTCTTCAGTACTAAAGAGCCACAATAAGAGAATGTTATTTTGTAAATGGTAAACAATCTTAGAGGCCTACCTGTCGGCTCATGCACTTCCTCTCCTGGAAACTCCTCTTTTTCGCCTCTCTTGGCTGTCAGTGATTGACAACGAGCACAAAGCAGATTCGATGTTGATTCGGCTGCAACAAAAAAGTCTAGAAAAAATGCATTGCTATCAAACATAAAGATCGAAGTTAATGGTAGCAGCTATTAAGATAGCATAACTGCAGTCTTCTTTTTCTAGCGTGTGCAATTCGTGCCCAGCCAGTTGCAAGTGTCATCGCCACCCGCATGAAAGGGATAACATCAGCGTTCTGTTCGCTCCCTCTCTAGTCAGTACCCGGCTGAGGTCGCGATAGCTAATGATCCAATTAGCAGACCGAATTCTGTAATGAATCCCGGTCAAGTCCCACAACCAACAACAGATTCTAAAAATCATGTTCATGCATCTTTATGTCTGCAGGTTGGAAGGTGGCAATGTTATGGAGCCAGCGTTTGCTACGTCGACCGTTCCTAACCTTCAACTGCGCTAGATGAAGAATAAACACTTTATTGGCAAAATGATAAGAGAATATTTTACAAAGTTGCATTGCAAATGTAATCTCTTTTTAGTCAAAGATATCCAAGAGATATTGCCACATTTTTAAATATTTAGGCCAAATCTCATTGATGTGAAATAAAAACTGAAAAAAGTTTAAAGTTTAAACTTGTTCATAATTTGCTTCTCAAATTTATAGTAAAGCTAACAAATTGACTAAGATTAGATTTTTATTATAAAGTTCATATTCGCAATGACAGTCTAAATATGCACCTAACATCAAATGGCGCACTTCAAGCTTCGCAAACTAAAATTCGTTCAGTGAAATATTATTTTTCGCAGTTTTTCATAAAAGTAGTCTATTCTAGTTCAACAAACATCGTTGATATTTGACAAATTAATTTGAAAATGTTATTAATTTACTATTTGCATTAAAGTAAGCATTTTAATATAATGTTATTATTTTATTAATTATTATTAATAATTACTAATCGTTAAAATAATGTCCTTGTAAGAAGGCCTAATCAAACTATAACTTCCATTGAAAATAACTAAGTGCAGAATACCTTGCGAAGACTCTGAAGCTGACGATGCAGCGGGGCGTGTGCAACCGCTGAAGAAGCCTCGCAAAATGAGACAGACTTCCTTGGACCGTTAGTTAAAAGCCTGTGCGTGATGTCAAAAATATCGTCCTTGTGCTAGCCAATATGTTGATGATATTCGAGATCTCGCCATCGACCACCACCCTACTCCATATCATTAAGTGGAAGTGGGCCATAAGTAGTCTAATTATACAGCGTGTCGGTCGACAGATCACCTGGGCCGGAGTGAGAGCTAATTTTTGGCACTCGCCACAAGCAACCAACCGATGCTCCTCCCACAGCTGCAGCTATTTCCATTTTCTTCGCAGTTACCGGCGACCGACTGAATAGCCAGAGGTCTTCTGTGCAGTCATCACAGTCGCTCGACGGCCACCAGTCACATTAAGAATAACCGCGTAGAGCAGAGAGAGAGAGGGAGCTGTTCGGCGATCGCCTGAGCCGGAAGTGTTTAGCGCTGAGGTATGTAAGCAAGGTATCCGATACAGTGATCTCATCCCGCTCTTCCCGTCCATCGAAACGTTCAAATGCAACAGCAGGTGTCTGCAATGGCTGTTCGCGACGACGCTGCTCGATAGGCCGCCGAGACGATTGACTTACGAGATGAACGGGGAGGGGTGCAGGCGGTGGCCGGAGGAGACGAGGCGCTTATCGGGATGCGACCTAGAAGACTGAGCAGGAGAAGGCGAGGGAGACCTGTGGGGAAATCTTACCAGTTCATCAGCGGTAGCATGAGAGGACGATCGACTGCCAATTCTGCTTCATCCTCGGTAGAGCGGTGATTTAAAATTGGATACACAGGTGAAGCCTCCTCCTCCTCCTCCTCCTCCTCCTCCTCCTCCTCCTCCTCACCTGGCAAGACGATGGATGTCATTGTTTAGAAAAACAACTGTCCGTCTTCACAGACTGGGGGCTGAAAATGTGAGTAGCTTAGACGTCGCTGTTTTTGCAATCGGCTGAGACTGCTTCGTTTCCTCGGTAATAACTTTGGTATTTAATTTTGAAGGCTGAATTTAGATAAAACGGTTTAAAATATAGCTATAAAAAGCAAATATCAATAGGTATCATGCGTTTCTAAACAGAATTAAATTATAAATTTAGATAATTTAAAAAAGTAGTAGATCGTTAGCATTTGTAAAAGATTCAAATGTAAAAATAATTAGAAATTAAATAAGAAGAAGTTTGAAAATTAAAAATATTAAAGAGTAACCAATAATTAAATATGAAAAAATTAAAGATTTAAGAATTGTTAAAGAAAAAGCATGAGCACAGTGACGTAGAATTTCCTATCGACGAACAGACAGCCAGAGATGGAATTCATGTAGGCCTATAAAAAAACTGTCACACATTCTGAGAGTCATTTCATTAAATCTACTGCAGTTCTGTAGATTCTTCAACATATTAGTTTCTCCTACATATTAGTACTTCCTTTTATTTCGGTTGCTTTAAACATTTTGGCAAAAAGCCTTTATAAACTTACATCCCCATTCTACTGGAGTTACTTGAACTTTTAAGTTATTCATGTGAAACTAATTTCACACTGCGTAAGTTTAGCCCTTTTTTACAAAATATACGATATTGCATAAAACATGAAAAAATAACGTGACATTTATGTCAATCATTCTGTTACAGTCTTCTCTGCTTCACTCATTTTGGATGAGGCGTTACAAGAACAGGTGTCATTCAACTTAAGACTGAATGATACAAGAAGAAAGGTCTGTAAAGATGGCCCTTGGAAGTAGACACGAGAATGATCCGGACTTCCAGTATCTGGTGACTGGCAGAAAGAAGTTATTGGAAGAATAGATTCAGTCAATTGACGCTAAGACGTCCTGCTGGGTCCCGGCCGCCAAGGAAGGCTACATCAATGCCTTGCTTACCGCTACCAAGGGAGATGAGGTAACAGTGCAAATGTTCATCATCAACAACAACGCTAACATGATCATCATCGATGTCAAATATTTTTATTCACAATAATAATCATCACCACAAAAAGCATCTGGATGATGATCTGATGCCAAAGAATCAATATCATCACATCATCGTCGTCGTCGCCGTCATCATTATCATCGTCATCAACAAGTCGAAATTATAGTTGTGTTGTAGTCAAACATGAAGTGTCGTTTATTTTTCAGATAGTGAAAATCAGTCTGTTTGATGGTGAAAGTTCGTTTTCTTTCAATTAAAGGTGAGGCTGATATAGGATATCAAAACTTTAAAATTGAAGCCTTAGAAATTTAGAGCGCTTTTGAGAGGTTATGAGAGGCGCTATATAAATGCTGTATTACAATACTAAGTGTAAAATATGATTTTGTTTTCATTTACACAATCTGTACTTAAGGCAAGTGACTGAACTGTCTGTTCTAACACTAGAGTGATAAAAATTGAAGTTGATGACAGGTAACCTGAAGCCTACACTAGCGGCTAAGTTTGCTAGAAGAAGCACAATCAAAGAGAACATTTTCGGCAATGTTGAATAAATAATTATGTGGTCATACTGAGCTGTTAGCATTACTGCCATACTCTTCGTAACTGTTGTGTAGGCCTAAGTTGACATTCCACTGTAAATAATATTAGCGAAATTTCTCATTGTTTGTCTATTGAGCTATTGGGCTTTATGTCTGCCTGCATTAGGTCTACTTTCTGAACCCTACACCTGGGGCTTTAACCCTGGAACCCAATAGGGGCTTAGCATAAAGAACCCATTATAGGCCCGGGCCCCTTCAATGTTTACGACGGATCGACGCCTGACCTATTGTGAAAGCTTAATGAGGCCTAATTAAACTGCAGTCTTCTAAATATGGTAGACTAATTGCTTCGCGTAAAACTAGACTCTATACTTACCATTATGTGAATACTTAGTGATTCATCCAGCATAGTAATCGTGATCAAGGTAACCTCCAGAAAGCTCAGGTTAACGAACTTAAGCATGTAAGCACATGGAAAGGTTTGGCGGCTGGGGCTTTGCCAAAGACCCCGCCTGGGGCTCAAGACGCCCCTAAACGCCCCCCCCGTTGAGGAGTCGCTTCGCATAGAGGAGGCAGCCAGGCCCACATTTCTTTGTAATTAGGGACCCCAACAGCCTTGACCCAGGCCTGCTTTAGGCCTAATACTCGAATTAATGAACGACATAGGCCTCCCTTATTGTTTTGGACTAAAGAAACCAAGAGTTTATATTGCTACAACAGAGAAGAATTATCAAAGTCAAGACAATGTAGGCCACAATGTAGGCTGCAGTTGCCAAAATGGCAGACTTTAATCATCTGTTAGGCCTAATTATATGTTATAATTATGTGATGTGAAATTCGCAAATCAGTGTGAAATTAGGCCTATTAAAAATAAGGCGACAACGGAACCGAACATGATTTTGTAAGATTCATTTTGCTCTTATAAAACGCATTAGGCAATAATCTTGGTGTACAACCTACTAGTACTGTATTGTCTGTCTTCGCAATTAAAAATTTATGTCCACATGCAATAAAAACTCATCAGTCTAATGCGCCTAGGCTGTATAATAATTAGCTCGTTTATTGTTTCCATGAGTATACATTTTAAATTTATTCAAGAGTCTATATATTGAAAAGTTTCTTTAAAACGTTAATATTAATCAATTCAGTTGTAAACTTATTAGAATTAATACAGTGTAACATGTTGTTCGATTTAATTTGTTGTTGCTGTTCGGTGGCAGTCTTCCAGCTCTTGCCTCCGCTTCCTGAGAGTCTTCGCCTTCCGTCCCTCCGTTCTTCTTCCTCGAGACTCCTCCGGGCACAAAAACGCAACACAAAATCTACGACTAGGGTTTACGGGGTTTTACGCCGCGCTAGTGACCCAACAGACCCCAGGAGCTTACGGGGTTTTACGCCACGGCAGAGGCCCCATGGGTTCCTACGACTAACAAAAAATCTACGACTTGGCTTACGGGGTTTTACGCCGCGCCAGAGGCCTCGAATTCTACGACTAACACACAAACACACACATACACAGACAGAGACGAGAGAAAGATACGCAGCGAGTTGAGCGAGGCACCATGGTATTCGCAACTCATCTCATACGATTCTTCTTCACCAAGGATGTGTATTTGTAGTAAAGAAATTAAGAAAGTCCGTATAATTATTTAATAATAGATGACACTTGCACATATCACATATTCCTATTGCCACATGGAATTTGAGTGTCAAGTCGAATATTTCACGTTGCTGATGATTCGAAACTGAGATAAATTAAAACAACGAGCCAGGCTACTGTAGTACGTTTTGCTTTTGTTGTCTGACCGCCGAGACTTACCAAGGCCTAAGATTCCTCGCTTAGTCGATGGACATATGGCGTGTTAACAAATGCATTATTAAATGCTTACTTACTTACTTACTTACTTACTTGGTATGACCTTTTAGTCAGATTACAATTAAAGGCTAATTAGTAAGTAATTAGGCTTCTTGGGGTCTCCGAGACCTCAACTAATTCCAATGGAATGTTTCGGAATGTTCGGTTTTGCTCAAGTGGCAATCGATTGATTGCCTTGTGCATTATAGTTTAATTACGGCGCTAAAATAGTTTCTATATCTGATGAGATTTTTAAATCTATCGATCGAAGTTAAACAATTCTTAAATTTAACTTCGGATTCTGCCTGATCAATGATGTTCTGTTCGAATTACAATTTTGTCGATCCTTCGATTTCTGGTAGATTTTTCTTCAACAGGAATAGTTTTCAAATCGAATTTCAAATTTTTGCTTCTTTCTGTTCGATGATTTTCAATGATTTTCTGCTCGAAATGACAATTTTATGTCGATCATTCGATTTCTGGTAGATTTCTCTTCAAAGGGAACAGTTCTCATATAGAATTTCAGATTTCTGCTCCTTTCTTTTCGATGATTTGCGACAATTCTCTGTTCGAAACAACTTTTCGTCTCATCTCTTCCAAATATGATTTGTCAAAATGAACTTCGTTTCCAAGGCACGAAACATTAGTGCAAAAGATGACGTCATTTATATAACGATGACATCATCGGAACAACAATCGCAAACTGATGTCTTTATTATTATATGCGTCATCGCTATTACGGTTAATTCGCGAAGAGCTAAGTAAGCAAACAAGTAATTTACTGGCCCTCACACGCGTACACGTAATTATTCCAAATGAGAAGTATTGATGGGTATAAATTACCTCGTAAAATAATAATCGTAATCGTAATCGTAATCTCGAGATTTCTACAGCGCTCAACGAAAGCTAAGTCGCGGGAACCAGCTTATTCACAGGCGCTCAGTCAAAACAAAATCGATAGGCAAAAGGGTCAAGATCCAGGAGTCAGGCACTCAGACAGTCGGACGGCTACGGTGGATGCTGTTTGAAACTGAAGCGAGAAGAGAGACAAGAGGAAGAGGAAGAATCAGGATAAGATTTCTGGAAAAGAAGTGTTTTCAGTCTTGAGTGAAAGACCTGCGCAGAAACTGAAAGAGGTGAAATGTTGGTGAGTTCGTATGATTGACCAGACAACTGTCGCAATTCTGGCGGGAGTTTATTCCAAAGGGGTGGGGCAGCTATGGCTATGGAGCGATTTCCAAATTTTAAGGATGAAGTGACGGGAGGGCGAAGAAGTGTTAGGACAGATGAGGTTGAACGGAGTGGTTGGATAGTAAATAATTGACGAAGATAGGAGGGTTGGGAGGATTGAAGTGTGTTGTAGGTGAGGGATAAGACTTTGTACTCTATTCGTTCTGGTATTTTAAGCCAGTGCAGTGATTTGAGAACAGGGGTGATGTGATGGTATTTGGGGGTTTTGGTGACAGCACGTGCGAGAGCATTCTGGATAGCTTGTAGGCGATTTATCTGGGTTGTGTCAATATTGAGGAAAAGTGAATTGCAGTAGTCAAGTTTTGAATGGACTATGGATGTGGCAATGATAGATGCGGTTTTGAAGTCAAGCATAGGACGGATTCTGCGAAGGTCGCGAATATGCATAAAGCAAGAGCGGGAAAGATGGCTGATATGATCAGAAAAAGTAAGGTTCTGGTCGAAAATAACACCTAAATTACGGACAGAAGAGTTAGTATTAAAGGTGTGGGTGGAGGCAGAGTCCAGGCTGAGGGAGATAGAGGGGTCAGGAATTTTCTTGAGCTGGTCACGTAGGCCGATAAGTATGAATTCAGTTTTAGATGGGTTCAGGCATAAGAGATTAGATGTCATCCAAGAGGAGATTTGTTTAACCACACAAAGAAGATGATCTGTAGATTCATTGAAACAATTTGGAGAGAAAGAGATGAATAGTTGGGTGTCATCAGCATAGAGGTGATGGTCAACGGAGGATGCTTTAATGAGTGAACTGAGTGGGGTAGTGTAGAGGATAAATAGAAGAGGTCCAAGAACGGAGCCTTGTGGAACTCCGCAAGTAAGAGGGCATGACTTAGAAGAGGCTTCCGAAGTTTTTATAGAGAAAGAGCGGGAGGAGAGATAAGACTGTATCCATAGGAGAGCAGTGTCAGCAAAACCAAACCAGGTTGAAAGTCGGTGGAGTAAGATATTGTGATCTATGGTGTCGAAGGCTGCAGAGATATCGAGGAGACAGAGGCAAGAAACCTGTTGATGAGAAATGGCAGAAACAAGCTTGTTGTAGAGAGATGTCAGCAGAGTTTCGGTTGAGTGGCGTTTAGTAAAACCAGACTGGTGTGGGTTAATGAGTGAGTTAGAAGCTAAATAGTTATTGATTCGAGAGAGGACAATCCGTTCAGTTAATTTGGAGATGAAAGTCAGGTTAGAAACAGGCCGGTAGTTAGAAAGGATTTCCTTGTCGAGAGATGATTTCTTGAGAAGAGGGGTAACAAGAGAGTGTTTAAAAAGAAGGGGAAAATTTCCAGTAGAGAGGGAGAGGTTAACTATTTTGGTAATAATTGGAACAAGGAAAGATGCACAGTCTTTCAATAAGGAGGTAGGTATAGGGTCAAGTTCACACTGTTTGTTTGGGAGAGATTTTAGCAGATTTAGTATTTCGGTCTCTGATGTAGGTTGAAAAGCAGAAAATGAGGATCGAGGTGGGGAAGGTGGGCTGTCATAGGTGGAAGAGGGAGCATCAGCAGCTGGATTGTTGGAGGTTTTGGAAAGTAGAGATTGAAGAGAGAGACGGAGGGTACTAATTTTGTTCGAAAAGAAAGAACAGAACGAGTCGGCTATTGAAGAAGACGGAAGAGAATTTGGAAGTGGGCTAGATGAGTTCCGATGGAGGAGCTGGTTAATGGTTTTCCAGAGAAGGCGAGGGCTAGAGGATCGAGAACGAACTAGTGAGGAGTAAAATCTTTGTTTAGCTGCAGTAAGAAGGCGATGGTATTTATTTGTGGCAGATTTAAGGGCAGAGAGAAATTGAGGATCCCTGGTGCGTTTATAGGCACGCTCAAGGCGTCGCCGGAAAGATTTGAAGGCCTGGAGATAGGAATTGAACCAAGGATTGTTAGAGTGAGAACGGGATTTGGTAATAATAGGAGCATGCTTGTCAAGGATAGTGGAAAGAGTGGTGTTATAGGAAGAGAGAAGGTCATTCAGGGAGGAGGGTGGATTTAGCACGAGGTCAGAACAGGAAATATCTTGTGTGAAGGCTTCAATATTTATTGAACTGATGCGACGAAAAGAATGAAAGACAGGATCAGGACGTGGTGTCGGAAGAATGTTAAGATATGTAAAGATGGGGTAATGATCAGATGGCGTGTCAAAAGAGAAAGATATATCAGGTGATAGAGTGGAGAATGATGATGTGATAATAAGGTCAAGTGTGTGATTGTGAATGTGGGTGGGGAATTTGACATGTTGAACCAGATTAGTTGAGGACAATAGGGTGAGGAATTCAGAAGCAAATGTGTCAGAGGGGTTATCGACATGTATATTGAAGTCACCTGTAATCAGAAATTCATGAGGTGTAGTGGCGGCAGTAGAGAGGAGGGTGGTAAATTCTTTCAGGAAGACCGATGGAGGACTTGAATATGAAGAGGAGGATGGAGGGCGATATACATTAAAGATAGTCAGATTTGTGTGAGGAATGAGTGCGGCCAACAGCAATCGAGATTAGCTTAGGCCTATGCCTGCAACTAAAATCACCGGCGCCGTAATCTGTTTGCCTCACACTTGAATTTGTGTTCGGAACCGAACCTATAACTTTCCTTATCTATCGATCTTGTTGTGACTAAATGCCTGTCAGCTAATGGCTTCTAGGGTGATTAATCCTCTGGCCAAACAACACCGAATTTCTAGTGCATCGCTTAATTACTCCTATAGGGCCACCAGTATTTCTTAATGGTATCACGAGGTCCAGTTTGCAGAAACTCCAGACAGTTCAGAACTCTTTAGCCAGATCTCATAATTAATACATCAGGATATAAGCATATCACCTCTACTTAAAACCATTGCATTCGCTTCATGTTCATCAACGAATCTGTTTCAAATTAGGGCAGCTAGTTTAGAAGACACTGAATTGTAGCCAACCACAGTATTTAAATCAGTCCTTATTCACCAATCTTTCTCACTATTCAACTTTATCATCTGATTGCCTTTGGTTATATCTGAACGTAGTTCTAACTGTTCTTGATGAACGAGGTTTTTCTGCTGCTGAACCTATACCTTGGAAATTCTATCCCTGTATCTGTTCGTTCTGCTCTAAAGACTTGCCTTTTTGAAACTGCTTATTCACCATAGACCGCCTGTCTTGTGGACTAACCAGGGTGTTGACCTGATTGTGGCTTAATTACTCCTATAGGGCCACCAGTAGTTTCTTACCTTTCTTAAATTGCTTATCCACCATAGACTGCCTCTGTCTTGTGCAGGGCCGGCGCCAGAGTATTTGGCGCCCTCGGCGAACCTGTCGCACTTACCGACGGTAAGTGCAATACCTAATTAATATTAAATTAACTAAGTTAATATAACCTTCAGACAGGAACGCAGCCGAATGCTGCATCTGTAATTTAGTATCGTCATTCATGATAATCGTCTACGAATCATTATTTCTTCTAAATAAAACAATAGTATGGAACTTAGGGGGCCTAATAATTTTCAAATTTTCGTATAATTAATTTTGTAATAAATGGTGGCAAAACGGCGGCAATGTTTAAAAAATATTTCTCTGTGTAGCTTTTCTGCCGTCCCCGGAAATGTGCTGCCCGAAGCGGCCGCCTAGTTCGCCTAGTGGTTAAACCGGCCCTGGTCTTGTGGACTAACCAGGGTGTTGACCTGATTGTGGCTTGGCTTTGGTGTGTCAGATAAGGGTCATACGCCGTAGTCTACCATACGACTCTGCGGCCATCCTGGTACACTCTTTCATCAAGACGCGCTTGGAATACCGTAGCTCAAGTCTTTTATGGCCTGCCAAAGTTCCGAATCCGCCAGCTACAATCGTTCACGAACTGCGCCGCCCGTATTGTGACCAACTTGCCTAAATTTTCACGTATCTCATCCTCAATGTGATGCACTGCACTGGCTTCCGCCCGAGAATACAGTTCAAGATACTTATCGATGGCTGGCTCAGCTGCCGAATACATCAGTGAGCTGCTCACACCCGTTGCGAGCCAACTAGGTCGACAAAGGCTGTGATCGGCGGCACTTGGACAGCTCCCGTACGATGGCATAGGCATAATTCTTTTAATGCAGCTTTCTCTCCTCATCACATGACCATACCATCTCAACCTGGCTTCCCATACCTTGGCAGACATACATGCCACTCCCAAAATCTGTCTGATATACTCATTCTTTTTCTTGTCTTTTAGTGAGATTCCAAGTATCCATTGCAATATTCTCATTTCCGTTCCCTCCAGCAGCTTCTCCTCCTCTTTCGTCAATGACCAGGCTTCTGCTCCATATACCATCACTGGTCTTATGTTTTGTACACCTTTCCTTTGAGTTGAACCATTATTTTGATATCGCATAATACACTCGATAGGTCTTTCCATTTTTGCCACACTGCCTTAATCCTGTTCTTAACATCATGTTTGCATTCTCCTTTAGCATTCATTATCACCCAAGGTACTGTATTTAAAGGTTTCTACTTGTTTCAAGGCATTTCCTGCAATGTCCTTGACCACAAGTGTCTCATCCGTTTAGGAGCATACCATGGTCTCTGTTTTATTGATATTTATTTTAAGACCCTTGCTCTCTGCCAATCAATTGAAATGCCCTTGTATTTTTGTCGCTGCATCATCTGCCACTATGAGGTCATCAGCATAAACAACTTTTAGATACCTGTAGCTATACTGTGGCACCTTTTGTGTTTCTTAAAATGTGCTATACAAGTTCTTGGATATATACATACATATATACACCGGTCAATATTTTGTGTATTAGACTACAGCGCATTAGAAGTTACTAAATACAATTACTACCACTACTACTATTATGCTGACAACATAAAACTACTCATCTCTCTCTCCAAATGGTGTCATGGCCTACATGTACTGTATATACATGTAGATCCATCTTCTCCTATTCTAAATACCATCAATCAGTCATCTGTCTGCCTGTCCAACCTGTGGGTCCTGACCTGGAACAGAATCTGGCCTTACCTGCCTATTGATTTTGTCGTGACTGAGCGCCTGCAAATAAGCTGGTTCCAAGACTTAGATATTTCTGGGTGCTGAGGAAACCTCAAAATTACAATTAAGCTGACAATTACAGTACTATTAACTGAAATGTTTTCACCATTTTCTAAAAGTTACAAAGAACGAAGACAATTTCAGTTTCCCAATTAGTGCATGACCTCAAAGCACTAAAATAAGTTACTCCACAGTACTTTGTACAAATTGTCAATGGTTTTAAACATTACTTTGAGTGTGAAACCTTCTCCCTGGAATGATGTTGACAGTATATTTAATGCTTTTCATGGTGGTCAGTGTGCTAAGAATTTGCCCTGTAATGCTGAGTAAGCAGATTCATGGCTCTGTCATTGTGTAGCATCACTTGAGTAATCCTCAGACCACAGTTGTTTAGGATCGCTAAATGATGTCCTGTCAATCAGTAATAGCAATAACGGTGCTATATAAGCCTATCACGTGCAATGCATCTGTATGCTAGTTCGGCAAGTGTTAAATGTTAAACAACCCTAATAAATAATGAAACGGAAAACCAAATTAAACTTTGCATGACTACATTTACAAGACAATTCTGTTTGACAGGAAATTATTTTTTCATCTTTTTCTTCACAAGAGACTGATTCAGGGCATCAAACTTTTTCTTGTTGAACCTATAATAGAAAAGCAACATAAAAACACAAGACCTAACAAAGCTGTTTTCTAGATTATTTATGGCAGAAGGTACTGTAACAAAGATGGGAGAACTCATAATTACTATTTTTGTTATATAAAACATTCATGCATTTCATCTCGTTTGACTTATTTACGTATATTATCACATTTATTATGCATACAAGCTAAGTAAATCTCAGTTTAAGGTGCAAGACGTGGGACACAAAACCCTTGTCCAGGGTTGCTACAGAGTCCATTCAGCGGGCTAGCACCAACAATCATTGGATTACAGACAAAGCACTATGGAACTGTGCTCATGGCATTGCTGGGTTGAGGATGTTGACGAATTTTCTATGATATGGCTCTGTGAGTGCAAATAATCCATTACTTAACGTACCACTAACACATTTATACATGTTGATAAATTTAATTGAACTAGGTAGTACAACACGAAATATTATAATACAGATGACTAAACAACTAATTCATTTAGGCAGTGAAAGAGGATTGAATTGAATATAAATAAAAATCTCCAATTACATTACATGAAACAATATTTTGATGAAGATTCCTGTTATATGTGTGGACATCATATTTCATCCAAGACCTTTAGTTAAAAGAACATCTTCTGAGAACCAAAATAAAAAATCCAGAATTCAGTCTTCGTCTTATGTAAAAAAAAAATTAAACCACTTCTACTTACTTTCTAAAATCTGCATCTTCTAGTAGTTCATCGATGACATGCTTCTTCCACTTTTTCTTTGGAATACGATTGCTGTAGAATTCCACAGCTGAGTCTTTAACAGTCCCAATCTGAATGAAGGCAAAATGCAGAAATTATGCAAGAGCATATGCAAAAGGATAAGATAAATACCCGAACCTATAAAAGTGCTTGTATCGCTATAAGTGGGAACTGAGCCAGAATTATAGGCCTATGCAACAGTACGACACAAAAATTGGCTTAAGTTTTGAACCCATCTAGCTGGCTAACTCAGAAATTGAAACAAAAATATCTGGTTTCCTCAGAAATCATATCCACTGCATCAAGCATTGATTGATGAAAACACTAAATTCTATCAAGCTTAACTGATTTGAAAAGCAAATGATGGAACTATAAGCCTTAAAAAGAAAGCCTATGCATACAAGTTTAGTTTTCTATTTAATTAATTCATATACGTCTACTTTCCTTTTACTATTTCATTGAAGAAATACAAGTAAAAAATTTAGGAAATCGTTTCTAGAAAGGAAAATATGAATGAAAAAAAGCTTAGCCATATACTGAGGGTTAAATAGAGAGATCTGAGCAAAGCAGCTGCATCTACAAATCAACAAGGCATCACCTACCTGGAAATATTTAGGCAGAGCAGCACCTGTGTCAAAGTTTTTGAAAAACTGCTTTCGATTGAGTACTTTTCTCATTCGAATAAGCTTCAAATCCATTTCGGTTTCTTTTGTTAATTCTGTCGCTGGCAGATCAAACCACTTTTTTCCTTTTGTTTTTGCTCTTTCCAACTGGAAAACACAAAAACTAAAAATTTGAGAAATGCATGACAATCACAAAAATGCATCATTGACCTGATTGCCAGACTGATCAGCCAGGTTCACAAAAAGATTAGATGTGCAAGGGACAACTATGAGTATTCAGCCCATGGATAGATAGATATCCATGATGATGATAAATGATGATGTGCCAAGATATCCATGATGATGATAAATGATGATGTGCCAAGATATTCATGATGATGATAAATGATGATGTGCCAAGATATCCATGATGATGATAAATGATGATGTGCCAAGATATCCATGATGATGATAAATGATGATGTGCCAAGATATCCATGATGATGATAAATGATGATGTGCCAAGATATCCATGATGATGATAAATGATGATGTGCCAAGATATCCATGATGATGATAAATGATGATGTGCCAAGATATCCATGATGATGATAAATGATGATGTGCCAAGATATCCATGATGATGATAAATGATGATGTGCCAAGATATCCATGATGATGATAAATGATGATGTGCCAAGATATCCATGATGATGATAAATGATGATGTGCCAAGATATCCATGATGATGATAAATGATGATGTGCCAAGATATCCATGATGATGATAAATGATGATGTGCCAAGATATCCATGATGATGATAAATGATGATGTGCCAAGATATCCATGATGATGATAAATGATGATGTGCCAAGATATCCATGATGATGATAAATGATGATGTGCCAAGATATCCATGATGATGATAAATGATGATGTGCCAAGATATCCATGATGATGATAAATGATGATGTGCCAAGATATCCATGATGATGATAAATGATGATGTGCCAAGATATCCATGATGATGATAAATGATGATGTGCCATAACTACTTTAACAATTTCGTTGTAATTCTCTGCATCATATTCAAATGACACACAAAGCATCATCAGTGGTCCAGCTACAAAATCCTTGACATCCTTGACCAGCCAAGACCTCTTTTAATGGAAACTTCTCGGAAGCTGTAGCTTGCAACATTATCAAGCATAACTTCCATTTACCTGCTACACATAAATGTCATCTATATATAACAGACAACTTTACCTTATTGTACAAGCATCCAAAGTATTTGAAATTTATCAGAAAACAACTGATGCCAACTATCATTATTTTTATTATTATTATGCATTTGTTATGCATGCAAGGTCAGTAAATCTGAATCTGAGGCACAAAGCAATAGTGAGTGAAGGACTTGCTCATAGTCTTACACATTAAGGGGAGGCTTGCACCCATTTTCTCCATGTTACAAGCCAAGCGCTCTATCCAACTAATGCCTTTCTGCAGAAAATATATTCAAACACTGTCAATAAAATACAGCTGAATAAACATGCTGAATAAACTTAAATAAACTTAAACTGAATTAAAATATGTTCAGCTTCTTCAGGTTAATGCCAATGTAGGAGGAAAGCACACACAGGCCCTTGGCATCAGGAATGAATGTTTTGTAATCCAAGAAAGAACTTGCTAGGAAAAACGAGCTTTACAAAATATGCATCAGAATATACAAATATAAGCATATAATTAAAATTCATACCCTTCTTCGTCGCTTTGCTTCCCTTGGGCCTTCATTATATCTTGTCACTTTGGCAGCTTTTTTCAACACCTAAATAAAACAGATGAAGCAAAACATAAAACATATGAAGCAAAACAAATTATAACCGAAGACTGCATAAAGCAAAAGTTGCTAAATTTCAAAACTTCACAAAAGAATCACGTTTTATTCAGTGAAGAGATCATCTTTTAGCAACAGGAAATGCAATCATTTATGAAAAATGGTTTGTTTTGCTTCATACTACATTCAGAGTCACACACATAAAGAGCACCTCTTTTAATGGAAACTTCTCGGAAGCTGTAGCTTGCAACATTACACTGGCCAACACATAATTTGTTGCCTCAAATGTTAGAACTGTTTCTGGGTATATCTGACCTGCTGATTCCAGAAAAGGCACCAGTTTTCTCCCAGCAGGTCTAGTTTTCGAGATATAGAACATTATGCCATATACCAGTCCTTGCCTCTGCTCGCCCATAAAACATAAGGCTATAGCTATAATTATGTAGTGCTCAATTTATTATGTGATACACTAAATAAACATAATAATACAAATACTTAAAAGAAAATGGTAGTACCTGAAACTGTACTTATATGATACCAAACAGAACAAGTTTGTTATAAAAATTTCAAGTCATTCGACACCGAAGAAGCTCCTTTTGTACGATTTCCGAGTGTGGCATCTGCCGGAACAATCGCGCATAATATTCCAGCAATAGTCTGCCATCATGTGTGCATCCCATCTTCCTTGATATCGATTTTCCATTGTTTTGATGTCTTGGTGAAATCTTTCACCTTGCTCTTCGCTGAAGTCACCAAGATTCTCTGGAAAGCGATCTAAGTGACTGTGGAGATAATGGACTTATTAAATGCTCATGTTGCAGCCAAGCTTGTTGAAATGAAGAAGCATATCCTCTACTAGTTGTGCATAATTGTCTGCCTTCTTGTTGCCAAGAAAATTTTTAGTTACAAGAACAAAGGAAGACCAGGCACAAGATTCGATTTCATTCATTGATGGTATGAAAAGTGGGTCATTCATAAGTTGCCTGATCTGTGGACCATCGAAGATTCCAGCCTTCAATTTTTCCATTGTAATTCCTGGTAACTTGTGTACCATGTATTTGAAGCATGAACCTTCTTTAATCAAAGCCCTGACAAATTGTTTCATCAGGCCTAGCTTTATATGTAGTGGTGGCAGTATGATCCTATCTCGTGCCACCAAAGATTCCTTGATTACATTTTGAGCTCCAACCACCATGTCTTTCCTCGAAGGCCAATCTTTTCTTGTCCAATGTTCCTGCTTGGCTCTACTGTCCCAAAGACACAAAAAGCAGGGATACTTTGTGTAGCCACTTTGTTGACCAAGGAGGAAATTTACCATCTTCAAGTCTACACAAATTACCCATTGATGTTCTTTGTATTTTATCTTTTCCAGTACTAAAGAGATGGCATTGTACTCTTCTTTCATCCTGGTGGAGTGACCGATTGGAATAGAACCAAATTTGTTGCCGTTATTTAAAAGCACACATTTCAGACTACGTTTTGAACTAAAAAGACGCCACTCATCTGGGCTGTAATCCGACAGACCAATTTTCTTCAATAAGTTGCTGATGTCATTACAGAATACTAGGTTGTTGTCTTCGGTAAAGAATGGCAGCAAATCCTTTTCTCTGTTTCTATAAATTGTAATTTTCGTTCCAGGCTGAAGTGCATTCTTTTCCTTTAGTCTGGACGCAAGCAATTCAGAGGACTCTTTGGAAAGATTTAAGTCCCTGATCAGATCACTCAACTCTTTTTCGTCAAAACGTTCACTGTGTGAAGTTGATTGGAAATCACTGTCACTGCCCCCACTTTCTTCACTTTCGTCATCTTGTCCGATATTGGACATGCAAGTGTCATCGTCTGAGAGCTGAGGTAGTTCGCGAAAAGGTGGAACTGGTACAATATCCGAATGCGGAACAGGTCTCCTGGCTGAAGGTATATCAGGATAAGACAACTTGTGACGATTATTTCGATTGATGCCTATGATATTAACCATACAAAAGTAACAGTCGTCGAAGTGGTTTATCTGTTCCCTCCAAACCATCGGTACACCAAATTTCAGGCAGCTTCTCTTTCCAATTGTCCAGTGGCGCAATTGTTCAATACAAGTTTTGCATACTGTATGAGGAGCCCATTGCTTATCTTGATCTCCAAGTTTGACACCAAAATAACCTACATATGCTCTTTTTACAAACTCAGAAATCGGTTTCCTGTTTGCTTTTAGTGTGTATTCCCCACAAATGTAGCAGAATATGTCTGGATGGTTAATGCAGCTCCGTCTGGAAGTAGCCATAACCTTAAGGATGTTCGCATCTGAGGAATTAAATGACTAACCTAAAAAATAGTAAGAACATGTGGTTATTTAATGCTCACATTCACAGATTGTTCTTGCGACCAACTCTTAATATGCCCTAAGACGATTGCGGCTGCTCTAGCTTTCAGGAGGCGGTTTATATAGGCTATAAATGCTGACTTCAGCATAATCTATTTACATAGTTCGAAACCATGAAACGCTGTATAAGCACAAATAAATTCTAAATGAGGCCATGAATTTAGTGCTGAGTAAGCTGTAGGCTACGGAATAGTTATTTCGTTGAATCAGCAATATCTCAGCACGCGGCAAGATATGCTGATTTTACATTATAAGGATGTAGGCATTAGATGAATCAGCAAGAATTATAATTAGCCATAAATAAAGCTTATTATGACATTTTAGTTTTGCAAAAGACATCGTTTAAAGAGTGGACTGGGTTTTCTTTACAAAATCGACGATATCTCAGAAACTAGACCTGATGCACTCAATCCAATGACATTTTCTGAATCAGCGCCCAAAATTACCCCAAGAACAGGTCTAAAACCGAAGGCAACAAGAAAAAAAAATTTTTCTGTTGGCCAGTGTTATCAAACTTGTTTTTCACAGACCTTTCTGTAGTTATGACACATGTAGTCAAAGTTACTACACTAGTTAGACTTTAAAGTGTACTTGTAGGGCTAAAACATACTAATGTATATCAATAAATGATTACATAAATGATTTTTGTAAATTGTCAGCTGTTTTCAGATGATAAAATTTCAAGAATAATGTTTTTTACTAAATAGGTTTTCCTATTAGGTTGCTTAATAATCTCCATGGGACAGTTTTGACTGCAATTGTCTTGGATTATGGCACTCATAGCAAGTTTAACTTTATCTAATTCATCTTGTGTTGTGGAATATCACAGTTTTCAGATTAGATTAAATACCTCATCTATTTCGTTTGACCTTTTTGTTTCAGCTTCTTTAGGCTTCTTTACCTGTGACTCATTGAGATATCTGAAAATTAAGAAAACAACATACATAACCACATACAATGAGTAAATGCCTTCATGGTTCAAATGATTTGAGACTTAATTACCCAGAACCAAGCACAATAACAGCATATCGTGCACGCATGTCAGGTAAACCCAGGTGCATCCTGAGGTGAAACTAACTTTGTAGCTGCATAACTTTGTCATTGTAACTGTTAAGGAAAGAAAGGTTTTCCAATTATTGTGTACATGCTTGGTTGCTAATGGAAGCTATTCTACTCGGTCTGATACCTGCCTCCCTGGACTGCCATTTTGTATGAAGAATGCTAAATTACTAATTTTGTTTGAGATCGACACCAATTTCCAAAGTTGACCAAGTCTTCACTAACAGTAGCACTCAAATCTCGTAATCTATGATTCCAAAACTAATAAATAATAATAATTAAGATAAATGAAGCTTTCTATTAATAAAATTGGTAAGCTGAGACATGAACAGAAAGGAGAACCAAAAAGGAATAACTTCTGAAGCACATCAAATAACCTTTCTTTGCTTTCTTCTTCTGTTTCTTCATTTTCTGACTCACTGTTGGATGAATCTTCAACTTCAGGAACACTGCAAACAAAAACACCTAAGATGATTGCGGACTGAAGTAATGATGACAGATGTAAAACATTCATCACATGACCTCTGTCACATCATCATCACCATCATCATCGGTTCCTGAAACCAGATATTTGGTGTTAATGAGTGCAAATAATTTATCTCCATTCTGTTCAGTCAGTTGTCAAATCTAATGCCTGTTTCATATTTAGTCCAAGTTGTCTATCCAGAGTAGCTGTGGTCTTCCTTTGCTTCTCTTTCCATCAAATCTAGCACGTTGCATACTATGGCAGATTTGGTCAGCTGACATTCCTTCCACATGACAAACAGCAGAGTCCTCACTGAATGACTCTGTCTGCATATCCAGAACTGTCATATTTAATTATTTCCAACATCTTGTAGTCTTGAGATTCCTGCAATTTTCCATTATCTTATAACACTTTTCTATCATCTTATACTCAAGTCCTAAAGTTTTATTATCTTCTAGTTGAAGTTCAAGCATAATAACTGCTATTCAACAGCTGAACAGTTTTCCCCTCATTGTTAATTGCTCATGGACAAATTGTCAGTTTCACACAACATACTAGGATTCAAACCCTAGTTATAGAGTTGAAAAATTGACAGAAGAGGTGTACTGAGTAACCATTTCGAATTCATCTCCTGCTCAATAAAGAGATAATTTTAATATTTATATTCAAGAAAAAAACTACATATTTATAGTACTACTTTGGATTTTTGCTATTTTTATATCATAAAGTTTTAAGCATCACACACGCAAAATCAATTTAGTTAGAAGAAAATCTATCCGGAATGGCCATAACGCTGCAGAGGACAAGAACACTGAATGCGGGACTGCAGTCATGAGGTGCAGGAAACCAGCTCGTCTCTCTCACCAAAAATGCAGGACAGACTATACCCAAGGTCTTTGAGGAATGTTAGGCCATTACTTTTAACTGGCCCAACATTTCAAAGCCCAGTAAAGCAAACTGATGCATATTTGTATTCAAAAATTTGTATTCGACCTCAAACAGGCCCAACTATTTGCATTTGTTTGAACAGTAAAATCACTACACAGTATACATTTAGATGACACACGTTTGGTCAACCATCAAGCATGAAAGTTACCATGTATGATTTTGGTTGTTTCTTTTCCCTTTTTGTTTTTAATTTACCTTGAGCATGTTACAGTGTGATTTAAGCATAGCACAACTTCACTGCAGTGTGGAACCTAATACACTTACAATAGGCCACAATATATTTGGAGTTCAGTATATCACCTGTTCTTTGCAAGCCAGAGCATGCTTATAGTATCGTGGACCGCTCTATTTTGGGTGTGGCTTTTGGCCTGGCTTCTGCCTACTGTGATTGGTTGTAGTTGCCACTAAGATGAATCTCTGCAAGCTAGACACTATTTACAAAGATCACTTAAGCGTCCTTCAATATTTACAAAGCCAAACTAATCCTGACTTTAAACCTAACCCTTATTTAACAGGAAGCATTAGACTCCGTGTTTATTTACTTCATTCAATGACAGAACATTTACATAAGCCATGCCTATCATTGACGTCACTGTGGCGTGCACCACCGAAAAGCAACGGCCAAAACAGAGCGGCCCCGATACTATAAGTCTGCCGAAGCTACACTGCGCCAAGATAAATGTGCAGCAAAGGGATTAACACGTTGATGTTCTAGAACGGCCAGTCTATTAAGACCGGCCAAAACGTCGCTATAAATTCTTCATTATTTTAGATCGACAATCATTCGACTACAACGAATCTGACATTCTTTTTAAACTCGAACATCATATAGTGTAACAAGCGTCTTCGTGTTTTGAAGGGCGCTTTAAAATGTCCACACGTGTACACATATGGGCAGTGCCATGCCATCGACTTATATAACCTGCCATACTGACAGATCATTAAATTTTGGCAAAGCACCTATAAAATATAGGCAATCTTATAGTATTGTGGTCCAATGTTTCCATTAGCATGTGGGCGTGGCTTAAGCCCTGGCAGAGCCCTTGCCCTGGCTGCTGCAACTAACCCTAACCCTAACACTTCACCATGTCCACGGAGCTAGGCCTGCAGCCAGGGCTAGGGCTACAAAAAGGGCTCTGCCAGGGCTGAAGCCACAACCCACATGCTAATGGAAACATTGGACTACGATACTATAAGATTGTCTAAAATATATAACGCAACATTACTCTGGACTACTTTAATTTTCTGTAATCTGGATTTTCAGGTGATTAGGCGAACCGGCAGTAGTCTGTTCATTCGTTAAACGATTCCTAGTGCTGTTACATATACTTACTTTATGACGGTTAGATCTTCACACGACGCCTTTAAAGCATTTAGCTTTAAACTAACGGCGTTTTTTGCTTTTTCTAAAAGGCTTAAAGACATTGTTATATATTCAAGTTAATATAAAATGCGCCCACGATTTTCTCTTTCCCTCAACACGCGACTTTAAAGTAATCCGACTTCCGGCAATTTAATTTCAGCAAACATATAGCGCATTAATTGGATTAGATGCAATGGTTTGTTTCTGCATCAAAACGCTTTAAATGAAATATATAAGTATACATATCTTTGAGGGTAGAATCAGTAGTGTTATTTTCGATGTTGAAATGTAAACTAACAAGAGACATCTGAATTTGTTTTATTGTAAGATTTTGGAGCTTTACACCAACAGAAAAAAATTAACTCTGAATTCTGCCCACCTAGGCATCTATCATTAAACGCAGCTGCTGAGGGGGTTGTTTGACTCCAACCTGTCTTCTGTTGAACACAAACTCTATATGTAGGTCTTCCAGCTACCACATGCATAATATTCGTAGGATTATTTTTTCCACATAGTTTGTTTGGCTAATTCACTGGTCTCCAGCCATCTTGACTACTGCAACTTGCTCCTTACTAGCATTTTAAAAGCTAATTTGTTGAAGCTTGAAGGAGTCAAAAATACATTAATAAGAGTTATCAGTAAAACTCCATAATATTGATATATGTCACCAATCCCAAAATCATTGCATTGGTTGCCCACAGAAAAGTGAATAATTTTCAAGACTGGGCTAATCATATACAATACTCTACATTTCAGTCAACCTCAATAGCTTCATTCTATACTGACTTCCAAGACTTGACCAGCTCTTCTGACTGTCTTAATCAGACTATTCTGTGGACAAGGACAGCTTTCAGCAGGCATGCCTTTTCTGTCAATGGCCTTAGATTCTGTAACTCTTTTCTGGCAAACGTTCGCTCTGCAAAGCCTGTTTTTGCCTTCAGAACTTAACTACAAAAACTACTACTTAACTACTACTTCCTGGATTCATTTTTTCTGTAGGCTGTTCCAGTGTCTTCTCGGATTCTCTTCTTGGCTTTTCACCTGGACTTGCCCTGGATTTGGCTTGCACAACAATTTACTTAGTAATGGCCAACTGATGCTTTGAGCATTACAGTGATTCTATAAAAGTTCTCCAATTAGATTCAATTGAGCTCTGGTCACAAAATGTCTGGTTCAAACTTTTTTCCTGCCTAAATTCAAAGGCCTAAACATCGTGGCTCATAACAAGAACTGATCACATAACTTTATATAACTTTATATTAAAAATGTTAAATGAACCGCAATTGATGAAGTTATTATCTGTTACTGTTCCAACCACAGTGACTATATGCACACAAATACATTCGCCTGTGAATAAGCTGGTCCCTGTGACGTGGCTTTCGTCGGGCACAGCAGAAATCTCGGGATTACGATTACCCGGGGACTGAGGCAGAGTTAATATGAAAAGGCACAGGTAAAATAGTGGATCTTATTTGACAAGTAATCAAAATGTCAACAAAGAATTTGCATTTCGCAAGTTGGCAGCAAAACACCCACTGAAGCAGAAAGCAAGTATCATAGGAAAATAGCATTTAAAGAGAACTATATGGGGCTATAAATGAAGATTTGATGGATGCCTGGTTACTTCACTCTTTACATGGTATGCCTTATAATATGTGTCTCATACTGCAATTACCCCTGTACTCTAAATAATGGAAATGAGTAGACCCACTGTCTTAAAGCTGATTATAAATCAGTATACATGTTGCCATGTTTTATTCCAATGAACTGCTAACTCTTTCACAAATACATCAGACACTGCAGCAAGATTAGCAAACAGGATGCATAATCCAATGAGAAAGCCAAACATACAAACACACACATTGGAATGAACATACATACATAATTACATATGCATTCTTTTAACATTATATATATGCATATATATAAGAAGCATATATATATACATTCAATGTCATACATACATGCTCACTGATACTTCTTTGTAATGCTACCTGTGGCAGCATATCAAGTAGCAAAACCTAACGAAGTTGAGGCGATTTATTAAGGCTTAAAGTTGGCATCCATAATAAACTAAGATCTTCTATAGCATCACTGTAATAATGCTCAAGGCGTCAGTTGATGGTCGCCGCTAAGCAAAATCGTGGTGCAAGCCAAATTCCAGGGTGAGTCCAGTTGAAAAGTCAAGAAGGGAATCCCAGAAGACACACAGACAGCCTGAGGAGGAAACGAGTCCAGGAAGAGACGAGTCTTCAGTTGAGATCTGAAGGCCACAACAGACTTTGCAAAGCGAACATTTGAAGATACGTACGGCCAACTGAATTATAACAGAATCCGTAATAATGAACCACACAATAAGGAGGTTCTAAGAATTGCATAATAAGGGTCATCTTGTAGTTGTTTGAAAAGTTTTTGTCAGAAATTGCTCCATAAAGTTTGTATTTTGTTGTGAAAAACCCACTGCAGTTAACTATTGTCATTGAAAGGAAAATTACGTATTGTGTGCCTAATTCTGAATGTTTGCCTAGGATTGTGGAGTCGATTATGGATGAGAACCAAACCTGGAAGAAGGTCTACACTAAGCAACAAATCCGATCATCTAAGTGCAGTTGGCCAGCAATTGGCCAAAGCTATACATGAAAATAAGAAAAAAGTTCACTGCTAAAGAGTCGTGATCTACATGTGAAACAAAATGATATAAAAGACTTGAGTAAACTAAAAAACATATCAATTAATTACAGTACATCTAAAGCTGGCAACATGCAACCAACCTACACAAAATATTTAAAATAAAAATATTTAGTATATAGGTAAGTCTGGTAAAATAGTGCAGCATTCTAATCAAACATAGTTTAGAACAAATCACAAGATAACTTCTAAGTTATGACTAACTGTTGCGACTAGCCAAAACCTGGACTCCAGAAGTTTATGAAATTTTTAAAATATACATTGTGAAAACAGAAAGACTACAGATTACTTATACATTATCAAAATATTGCATAAAATTAATATCTAATCCAGAATAGAATCAGCTGAAAACAATTTCAGATCAAAAGATGACTGAAGCTACATATAAAGTGCAGAATAAAAAAGACTCAAGAAAATATCAAAAATTAACCATAAAACTGCATTCATAAAAGCATTTAAGGATGTTGTCCATGAAGATTGGGCCTTTTCCATACAAGATAGGGAGGGTAGGGAAAAGTGGTAAAAGAAAGGGTTGTCACTATATGGAAATGCTTCCAAGCAGGCAAACCTACATGGCATGGGATGGAAAGGGTTTGCCTTGTGGCTTTTGGGGAACAGAAACTTCTCAAGAATACAATGAACCCATTTCTGTATAAAAAGCTATCAATTGCCAGACAAAGGGTCAGTACACTTAATTTCACAAAGAAGTGAGCTGCTAAATATGTAACATTTCTTTTTTGTTCCAACCTCGTTCAGGGCATCTCATACTGCAGTTAGTCCACTATACTCTAAATAATACATACAAGCAGACCTAATGTTGAACCCCAGGATCTAGTTCCCGAAAGACTGGTCAGTGGCACTTGAATTTCATACCACCACACCAGTAAAATCATTTAAAATCATGAAAAATGCTATAAGGGAAAGAAGTCTTTGAATGTTGACTAGGAATTTGTGGCCCCAAGTCTAAACTCTTGGCCATAAAAGTAACAGCTGAAGATGGACTACTGTACTTCAGTCATCCAGAAATTCTGCTAATGGAAATATAAAATATGCAGAATAATGCTTCAAGTAACAATGACAGTAAGCTCATGTACTAGTGATAACAAATAAATAATATTAATAATAACAAATAATAATAAATAAATAAATCACTAATTACTATAATAACAAATAATAATTAATAGACCACTAATAATACTAACCGTTCATAGAATTTCTCTCACAATAATAGAAACTAAACTAACCATAGTAAAATAAAATGTTTCTGGACATTTCTGGAGGGTAAATTCCATGTTTTCATCCCTTAGTACTCTGAGTATGAGGTTCCGAATAAACCAACATTGCAACCCACCATGTTACCAAGTGCATACTCAGAGGAGACAAGAATGTACATTGTAAAGAACCTTTCAAGGGCAACAGTTATACTACAACATATACTAAGTTATACTAAGATACTTAGCAGAAGCATTTATTAAGTCCCATATTGAAACCAGCCAGTTAACAACAGACAGCAACAGACTGACAACCAAAAGAGAACCACCCACAGGCCAAATCTAGTTTTAAGCCACCCTTCAAACCTAATGAAGTAGAAAAGCATTAGTTTTCCTCAGAGAAATTCTATAAATACTTGGGATAATTTTTGCAGCCAAAGAGAAAAACACATCTCACATATTTCACATTCAAACTGGCAACAAATCTTTGTCCCAACATCAACATCACTGGCATTTTATATGCATTAACATACAACACAGTTGCTGAGTAAAATAATTCTTCTCAAAAGTAAGATTATTAAAAATGTTTCTTAATATCATCATGTTACAAGTCGACAATACACAAGATTTTTACACTGAAAAGTAACAAAATATATTCACTTTAAGAACTTTACCGAGCTTACTCACCAGCAAATGTCGGATGGTCAAAAACTCAAGCCAACACTACAACTGCAGTGCTATCCTAGATAGCAGTTATATAAATTGTACCACTAAATCTCATGACATTACACAGCACAACAGATGCTAATAGTCTGCTCCTTTATACTCTTGACCTTCCTCAAAACAAAAGAATTAAGGGTAAAACCATTATTTAAAAAGGCTGTATTATAATGTCACATTCTAAAACTGATTTAAACTGGGATCTGCATTTAAGATTACATTATACTGATACTTGTAATAAATAGGGTCTGACGTAACTGACTACACACTTCCCTCAACATGTATAAGGCAGATATTCAAGCTAAACTAGAAAGCATTCCAATGAAGTAAAATAACAAATGTACACATAGTTCCAGCACGTCAAAATCTTTATAGGAAATGTAAAATGTATTTTATGAATGCAAACTGGATAGCTTGTTAATTTTTTGAAATTCAGAGTTCTAGTAAATTCTTATGAATTAGAATAGAAAACACAAAACTGGCCTAAAGTGAAGAACCACAAACCCATACAAGGTTCCAAAAGTACACAATTTTACAGAGTTTTATTTATTTTACAGCAATGAATAATAACAGAGAAGAGATACTGAATGTAAAACCAGAAACATGATTAAGTAAACAACTCAAGATCAGGCAACAAACAAGGAACATGATCATGTTATGTAACGTAATGTATAATTTATATAGCACCAATTAAGATATCTACTTGAAGGCATTATTGCAATAATATTGATCATCACTAGGTAAAGTACTATTTATATTACAGCATTAATTGATTATGCTAAAATGTCGTGCATTTTCAGTAGTTGGAGAGGTTCTTAAAAGGTGCTATATAAATGTTCGGATACACAAATACATGCAATAAGCATTTATTCAGAGGAGGCCTAAGCCTGCACTCTGTAATGCAAGAATAGCACTTAACCAATCAACTTCATATTTAGCCGACAATTGTTTTCCTTAGACGCAATCACCAAGTGACAGCAGGAAAAGAGCAGAGCATTTTTTGCCCAATCACAAGTACCAAAAGAGTTGCACGTCTTACCTTAATGAAAGGACCTGGACATTCGCAGATTCAGTGGTCTCTTCAAACAACTGTTAAACTCACTCATCGTTTACAAGGATGACGCAATAACATAAGATATAATGCTTGGAGTTAACAACTGATACTGAATAGCTGCTGACAAATGATAAAGTTTTATGTTTTTGTTGCACAAACACTGGAACAGTTATCAACAGTTATCAACAATGCATTAGCCTAAATTTACAAGCAAAAGCACTTTAAAAGCTTTTTAAAAAACACTCACATAGCAAGCCAGTGAGCACGGCACAACAGGATATTTGAATTCCTTACATGAATATGCTGTCAATAATGTTGATTACAAGATGAAAGTAAACCAAGGCCAAAAGAGGCGACAAGCATTTAGCCTAAACAAAATGCATCAAGTTTGCCAGCCAGCTACAAAAACCTGTTATCGTTGTGCGAAAATCACTTATTACTGCTCAGCAAATGCACTCTTCAACAGGTTGAACCAGAGCTGAAGCTCCTGCTATCAAAGCTCTGTCGAACTGACAAGTGCATTTACTGTGCAGTGCCAGACTTTGAATCTGCTTCATTCAGATCAACGACTGTATTAGATTTGGTGCAGATAACATCCATATTCACATGAAATGACAAGAACATAAGACGACAAGCACTTTGTTAAAACGCCTCTAATCTCTATAAAATTTGACTTTTCTGCAAAAAGCCGTCAATCCTGGCACAAGTCTGAAAAATACTGAACGTGGCAGTCACTCGGCTGTCTTGAATACACAGAGGTGACAAAACGTCATAAGGTCAGAGAGTAAGGGCGGATTGCCTGCATTACTGGTGGCGCTCATGGCGCTCCCACCGCGCTCTCTGGGCAAATATGTCGCTTCGGAGGTTCTGTGCAAAACATATTCCCAAAATCTAAAAATAAACGTTGAAATCATGAAAAGTATGAGTCTATGATTACACCACCAGATATGTCTCAGTTTCTAATCAATCAATCATTAAACTGAATTTAGCAACTGAGTTTAACATCAGCATCAGTCTAGCACAGTTAAATTTTAAGTATAGTTCATATAGCAAAGCACCTCTTCAATATATACAATTCAAAGTTCATTTGAATAAAATGAAACATAGTTAAGCAAAACACTTAAAACCATTTAAGCTAGTCAGACTTTTTAATTTTCTGAACAGACATATTATGACACTTTGCAAGGCTTCTAAAAGGTGCCATGGAAATATCTAGTCACCCAAAGCATCCCTACTTTACCTGAGAGGATGTTCTTCATTATTTACGCTTTGTCCAACTACTTAAATGCATTTGTGGTCAGTCAGCATCTGAATTTCTGTTTTGGTGGTTTTTCCAACAGCCTCAGATGCTGAGCAGTTTTGGACAAAGCTCAGATCCATAATGATGCATTTAACTTACAAATATGTTGGCTATGTGTTCTAATGTTGTGCATGTAACCAACTGGATAACTGCAGATTGTCTGCATCGGTAACAATGTAATACAAAATGGAAAATGAGGAGAGAATGACTTACCTGAACCAGGGCAAGACCAACGAAGACACCAGCAACTGGAATTAGATTGTGATTTACCCAGATCTCTCCTTGGTCAATGCAACCTGAAGTATAGATAATGTCACTTGGTTCTTTTGACTGAAAGAAAATCCAAAGTAATCAGATCAGTTAAACAAACTAAAACCATGTCAAAGAAATTCTACTGTTTCACAGAGCTAGATGAACTAACTAGTCTGAGAATGGGCTGCATGGTGTGCATTTTTAGCTGTTAGCCAAAATACATTCATTTCAACATCTGAAATTGCAGTAGTTTCTCAACAAGTTTTTGAACTTGAATTCAGTGTGTGTACAACATTACATCTGTAGCATTCTGAAAGCAAGTTGAAGGAATGATTTTACAGTCAAAACAAAATCAAAATGAATTGATGGAAAGATTTCATGGAAAGATTTCAGATATAAAACTGGCATAAGACAATGCAAGTGAAATGCTGCTATTGGAAGTCGACTAAGCAACCATCTGGTCAAACCACCAGCTATGTCACCTCTACACAGTCATCTACCAGAACTACCTTAAGAGAGTACTAGTCACTCCAGGCCGTTGCCCGTCGCTTTTTGAATTTCTTCACTTTGACTTATTCAGTTAGCACAGGGCAAAACCTCCTCCCTCTCAGGAGTGGCCCGGAGGCGGACTTGCTTATCCACCAAAGCCCGTTTTCTATCAGACCCCCTGTATCTTCACTGGAATTATTTAATGGAGTATGCATGAGACTACATATATTATGATAAGAACTAGAACTAGCGCCATGAAGAGCAGCTGAGTTGCTTGCACTAGAGACAGATGGTCATGATGGATGCCATACCATTCGTGTGTCGTAGCCGCACTGCCAGTTCTTTATAACCTCCTTCAAAAAATAAAATTTAGATCAAAGTCAAAATCTTGTAACTGAATCAAAAGCATGCCAGGGTCGAGCTGCATTGCTACAGGTAGTTCGTTCGGCAAATATAATAATAACAGTAATAATAATAACAATAAATAACGATGATAATAAGAATAACAATGATATTCAGAAGTGATTTAAGTCTGGTCTCAGAAGAAAGACTGTGCCAGTGGCACTTCCGTACAAATGACAAGTGACAGAATGAACAGTCAAGACAAAGGTCATGGTGAAAATTCAATATAGGCAATCACAGTTTACACAGCTGCCAGAAACACAGGTTTCCACATAGCAGCCAAGGTCACAGTTTTTCAGAATTCAAGACACATCACAGCCACAGATAAAGTACTACAGTGTTCCAAACAGCCAAAATGAAAATATTTTCACATAGCCATAGACAAAGTTTTACAGTGTTCCAAATATCCAAAGTGAAAATTTTTCACACAGCTAGATAAACAGTTTTATATGTAGCCAAAGTCACAGTATTTCACATAGCAAAATCCACAGTTTTCACACAACCAAAGACACAGTTTTACATATAGCCAAAGACACATTTCATCTACGCTTGATGATGCCTCTGTTATTCATGCAGAGGACAGAAAGTACTCGGGCAACATTACAACATGTGCATCTTGCAGCACGAATGAACAAGTCTTCAATAAGCACCAAATAAAGTGATTATAAGAGATCACTAACAAACAGCCTAGACTTCACAGACTGAATGTTGCTTAAATAACTAGGCTCTCTAACTTTTATTTTATTCACTTAAGTACTCCTTTACTGGACTAGGAAAAGTACTGATGTTAAGCTGCCAATCACATCTGAAATGATGTCCACTATGCTCTAATACAGTTCAGTGATCTAATACATGCAAATATAGGTAGATGTCAAACAATGCACTTGGAAGTCAAACCCAAGAAGCAATGGGAAATCTGGTGTCTTAGCTGCTCTGCCATATAACCTCAAGTTTGAGATAACGTTTCTTAGCAAAAAATCAGAATCAGTGAATATATTTGAAAGTAACCAATGATGTACAAAATACAAACCCCATAAAACTGAAATCTCAGTTGATATATAACTGCATGGGGCTGTCTCTAGACTTACATTTGGAACTGGCTTGCAGCAAGAGAACGGAACTCCACAAGCCTCTCGACTTGGGGAACTGCAGTTGAAGTAAATGTTCAGATCCCAGTCCTTATATCCCTCCACTCCACAACACCTTAACTTTAAGAAAAACACACATCAAATCTGTATACACTAAAATGAACAAAAATATTGGCTCTTTCAAATCTACCTGTCATTTGCCACAAGAAAAGTCAGATGCACCTTGCCATCATTGTGACATTAAACAGCCAGTAATAAAAGAAGAGGAAATTGTGCAAATGAAAATATAATAAGACAGTAACTCAAACTATTAATATGGCAAATGAAGAAAATTCCAGTTAAGAGATTGCTGTTATCTGACAGAACTCGTGTAATACTTGACACAGCAGGATTCAAAAGTCTATCAAGTTGGATTTCTGTTAAACTAACATCAACAGCATCAGAATAATAATAATAATAATAATAATAATAATACATGACAAAAGTCTAACCCATTCTTCCTGAACCCAGTCAATAAGATTCTGGAGGTCAGGATCATCACGATACTGTACAATCATTGTCTTCAGCTGACTTTTAACTTGGTCCTTCACCTAGAAAACAAGACCAACTTTGCTTGTTTACACATACACACTGACGACTAAATAGCAGTCATAGTACAAGTCCTGTGTTATATCACTGGGCCTCAGCTCCACATAAAAATCTATCAGCAATAGAATAATCTTCTGCACTCTTACAGCCTCAGATCTGGTGGCACTGTACATGAGAAAACACTCTGTAGACACATACTGAATGAACCCACTGAAATCATAAAACAACATAAAATATCGCTCAGAAGTTGAAGTAAAGAAGACTTGCAAATACAGCTGAGGTAAATGAAGTCATCTCATCATGATATTTCTGGGTCTGCCTAAGAAATGTCTGTGGGAGATGCTGTTTAACAGATTTGATTTGTTTCTATAATGGAAATTAAAGGTAAAATGGTAAACATAACATGCTTATTACACCTCTTGAGGTGCTCTTTAGAAGCATGTCCCAGAGCTCATAGCTTTTTCAGTGGTAATGTGACAGTAGCAATACAACAAAACATCTTTTAAACCTTCCACTTATGCTAACACTTGTTTACCAAACAGGGGAGGCATAGTGGGCTTAGTTGGACCAGGTGGCCTGATATGGATGGGTCCACATATAATGATCCATTCAAGTACTAACTAGGCTCAATGTTGCTTAACTCAACTAAGTACATATTTACAAGTAAGTAAGTAAGAAGTAAGACATTTGTTAACACGCCATATGTCCATCGACTGAATGAGGAATTGTTCCAAGTTCGTTACAGTTCCAAGCTGCCACCATTATTTACAACCTCACTCTGATTTCAACATTTCCTTTAATTTTTATCTACTGCAGTGTAATGTAATAATGCCAATTCATATGACATCATATGTAGTGAGCTATATATAGGTTGCTGTACAATGTATGTTGTCAGTACAAGTGCTAAAAGTTAAATAACAGAGAGAGCTTCAATGTTATTTGAAACAGTGAACACTTTTGGTTTCCTGAATAGACAACGGAAGATCATCATTGTTGCAATTAACAGAGCTCATCAGAAAGTGGTTTGACTCAGTCTGCGAGATAACATGATACACAATTATGCAGGCACTGTTACAAATGTGTTTGTATATATATATATATATGTATGTATATGTGTATATATATATATAAGATGGGAAATTTTCGATCTAACATGCATGCCAGTCTTTAAAATTGTAGAAACCAAATACACTAGATAAGATTTCTGTTCGAAAATGTGTGTTTTTATAATTACAATACCAAGGAATGTAAAAAATTACCCAGTCTTTGTAAACAAATATGATTATGCCTGCAGCCAATTCACAAAAGAAAATGAGTCCCACACATATGCAGTACTACAAAAACAACAACAGGTCTCTGTGAATAACCTTAAATCAAACATCCACAATACTTTAAACTAAAGCTGAAATTAAATACAGCAGAAAATAATTATTTTATTCCTGATATAATGAGAAGTTCTTTAAAAATACAGTAGGAGCATTATTCTTAATTTAAAAGATTAAAGTTAGACATTAACAAATTTACATTAATTACTACAGAAAACAGATGGTGTATTGAATGCCCAAAGGATAAATCAGGTACCAATATCTCTGCTTTTCAGACTGAGGCTACCATATTCCTTATTTTTTCATTCATTTTCTGAACAAACCAATGTAATCTAAGTTTATCATAAGCTTATCATTTACTAAAAGACATTTAAATACAGTTATTATTCAAACAATAAACATTAAAATAAAGGTAGCCCAATTTCAAGACTCACCTGCTAAAAAGTGAATATGAATGAAATGGCACTGTAGGAGCAAGTTAAAAAAACTGTAAAAGCAAAAAATCTCTACTAACAATGAGCAAGAGGCCAGTGTTCTCTCGCAAAGCACCAATGCAGCCAGTGAAGCCGATGACAAAGACGAGAAGGCCAGCGATGATGAGCAGCAGAGCTGGGTCGAGTGGAATTTGACTCATCTTTCCCAAGTTCTGGAACATTTCTTTTTCTGTCCATGCCCACAGTCCAATGGCAAGCATCACACCACCTAGAAGCTAAAAACATAAGTCAATTAGTCAATTAAAAGTAGCTTACTATTCAAAGCTTGCAAAATGTGGCTGTGCATGATAAAAGGGTAGCAAAGTTGGCAAAAATCAGAACTCAGTTTGATGAGGTATGGTCAGTAAGTATATTGTTTATTAACCAATAATTAATTGCACATCGATGTACAAGTATTTAATCTAAAAAGCTAAAGAACAGATTTTAAAGGAAAACTTATCAACAACATAACATCCTAATAATAAATAATTTACGCATTAAACAATCAGCAAGAGGGATCATACAGTCATGGGCACAGGGCTGTAAGGAATAATTGAGGGTTTTAACTGGCAGGAGTAGCTGTTGTAAGATATGGTCTAGGTTATACAAAATTGCTTTAAAAAGATGAGCATCGGCCATCCCACAGAGTTCATCAAACATAGGGGAGTCCCCAGGAAGATAGTGGAGACGCACAAGTCTCCACATCACAGCCTGGAGACGATCCCTAGCCTGGGCCCCAGTATAGCCCCACCTCGCAGGAGAGGCATACAGCATCCTAGCCAGTGTTGTGGCTCGGACAACATCATACAGCCAAGGGCCAGTGAGGCCACGTGCTATAAGAATTCATGTGGCTTACAAAGACTGGTGCCCCTGACTGTGTATCTGATCAATATGAGAATCAAAACTTAACATACTTGATAGGGTAACACCAATATTGTCATCTCTGGTACCCTGGTTAAGCCAGGAATTATATTAGGTAAAGATATTTGCTGATTTCTAATTCTTGGCCAATGAATTATTATTTTTATGATTAAGTTTTAAGTAGCACGTTGTTGCCCAAAGGGTAACATGGTCCAGTTCAGCATGGATCATCAAGCTACTGCACGAAGGTATAAGAAGGTAACTGTTATCAGCAGATTTAATTAACCTACTGTTGGGTGCTAAAGGCTTAAGCTTGGATAACGGCAACTAAGAAGTTCACCAGTCCGAAAGCCGAAACCCAAACAATACTGGAATTTATGCCAACTAAGGTGGTAGAGATGGTGTCGTGGAACTTGGTACAATGCTGTCAGTTGGTAAGGAAGGAAATAACTCAATTATAAATGTAATCAGGAGCAGCAAGAGCAGCAAGTTTATCAGCGATATAGGCATGTCTTACTGTATCAAAAGCCTTCGAGAAATCAAGAGATATGAGATGGGACATATTAGAAAGAAGCGAGCAATTCAGAAAGATGGTAACAGGAACATGAGCAGCAGAGGCAGAACCAGTAGGTCGGAATGCAAACTGGTCAACAAAGTCGTGAATGAGAGAGTGTTCAGTAAGAATGGGATAGAAGAACCTTCGAACCATAACTTTTTCAAGTAGTCGAGCGAGAAGTGATGTTATAGATATTGGGTGGAAATCGTTACATGAGGTCAGGTTTGGAACCTTGGGTACAGAGGTGATGACGTAATTTTTCAACTGAGGTGCAACATAGGAACTAAGATTGGATTGGTTAAGCAGAAAAGTGAGGGGTTTAGCCAGGATGGGTGCAGAGGCTCTCAGAAACCACTTGGGTATCCCATCAAGTCTTGCGGCTGTGTGCCTAGCTGAATCGAGCAGTTTGAAAATTATAAATTCATCATAGTCCTAACTATCATGGTAGATTTATGCAGGAAGTGGTATATTGTAGATCAGTTGACATGTCCCCATGATACTGATTTAAGGTCTCAGCAGTAATGCCGCATTCACAGTATGGGATATTCTTAGAGGTGCCCCAAAGCCGGTTGACCTCAGACCACGTCTCCCTGGAACTACGTTTGGATCTTTCAAAAACAGAGGCATTCTTATGTGTAATAAGACCATTAATTCTATTAGCCAGGGCCAACGCAGCCTCAAATTTATTTTGCTTAAAAAGTTTGTTCCGCTTGCAGAGTAAGCATTTCATAACCAGGGTCATAAGTGTAATGCTTTTTAGCAGGAAGAATTTATCAATTATTAAAGGAATATAAGAATAGAAACCATTGAAGGAAACATTTATGGATGGGGACTGGGGCAGCCTGTAATGAAGCCCCAGGATGTTTCCTCAAGATAGCTCTGAAGAGCAGCAAATTGCCTTGGCGAACGCAGTCGAAACTGATGTACTGTTTTTACTGAACCCAAAGTATGAGGATGAGAGATAACAACACTTTTAAGGATGGGCAATAATGGCAGAATGTTTCGTTTTAATCATTGATTTAACAGCTGTGCAGGCATGGTACATGTGTTTAGAGACATAAATTCTATGCAGCGGATGACCTTCATGTGAAGCACCTTCAAATTCAGCCAAAAGGCCTGTAGAAAGGATTGCAGATGTAGGTAACTGGTTGAAATCACCACAGTCTCCAGGTAGAGCATAGATTTCATTCAATGTAGATTAGATACATGTTATAAGTTGGTCCATGTTATAAATTGGTCTCGGAGAATGATACAGTGCACCAATGTAATATGTGCGACCCATTACACTGAGCGAGATGCAAAGTAATTCGATTCCTTGAGTATAGACTGTTTGTGGTTGGAAAAGAGAAGGGTTAAAACAGCTTTTACAGAAAATTTCAAAGCCTCCCCTCGTGCATGAAACCCAACTGCAACAAAATAGGGTGTAGTTGGGGATGTTCATCTGAGCACCAGCATGGTTCTTCTTGAACAAACTTTCAACAACGATGGCAACGTTGGAGCTGTGTGATCTGACATAAGCAAGAAGATGTTCAATCACAGGGGGTTCAGCTAAGCTGGTCAGGTTGATTAAGTAGATCAATGGGTGAAAAGATGTTGAAAGTTGTGCGCTGGATCCCTTAGAGACCCTTGGGTTAGTAGTTGAATGACTAATAATTGGAAACAACAGATGATGTATAGGTGCTGCCCCAAGTTGTTTGTTCAAAGCAGGTCGTCGGCCATTAATTACAGAAATGGTTTGCCTTTATATCTGCTGCCAAGCACTGTCAACCAGCATACAAGTCTGTGTCGGAGGATAGGTTAGGCATAGACTCAGAACTGGAGCCTTCCTAGCCCTGACATGTGAAGTGGCACGCGAGCCTCAGTAATGTAAAACCCTGCTCTCCACAATCTGTTGATTAAACACATGGCTAGGGCCTCCCCTAACGGCATACAGCTCTCGCCACTGATATCTGAGTGGGACATGTTCCTGAAACGTGATGTTGTCAGCATTGTGGAAATAATCCTCATTTCAAGATAAAATTCAATCCAAAAGAGGAAACAATGGGCAGCAAAACCCACACTCACAAGACCCTGCCCCAAAACTAGCACAGCTGCACTAAAACACTTAGGAAAAACACTATTAAACAGTTAAATCCAAGGAAACAATTCTGAAAACAAATGATGAAATAAATCTGGCAGCCATCATTGGCACTCATCCCTTTTCCACTTTTTTTAATAACATTAAAAATCAAAATACTTAGGCACCAAAACTTTGCATAAGTTTGATAGCTAAAACAGCAAGGAATATAAATATGAAAAGAACTGATTTTTGATCAATTTTATGTCTGTTCGCCATCTGATCATGTCACTCACAAATTTGCTTTACTGACTTTGGTACCCTTTTCTTACACATAGTCACAAATAGTAAAATATAACAAGCAGCCCATTTGTAATTTTACAACAATAATTTAGCATGTAATTTTATCACCAAGTTAACTTTGTTAAAATTTTACCTGCAACAAACAACTCCACAAAGGTGCTCAATAAATGAATAACTACTTCACTGTTTGTCAGCCAAGTTGACTGGAAAGAAAGGACTATTAACGATGATATCCCTAGACCCTACTTAACTGTTTTGGAATCGTATTCTTTCAGAAAAGTATAACACAGGCAAGCACTGGCTAGTGTAGGATGTATTTTTACATAGATTTCTAGTCTTATCTAATCTAAAGACTTCTATAGCGCTGCTTTCTTAATGTCCAAGGCATCAGTCGATGGTAGCTTCAAGTCAATATCTAGTCAAAAATCATAAACTGTTGGAGAAGCTGGGTTGAATTGCAATAGGCCCAAAAAATCAAAAGCCAGGCAACGGTGGGTAAGCAAGTTGGAAGAGAAGCATTAACTAGTGGGATTGACAGTTTGAGGCAAAAGCGATCTGATTCTTCAAATATCTTGTACAAGAAATTGAGCTGATCTGGAAAATGACATGGTGTAATTAAATATCACACCCAAATTGCACGCACATTTATTACTATTAATATGCAAGCTACCCATCTGAATCAAATTTATGGGGTACGGGTCCTGATTTGTTCTACCTCACCGAATCACATTAAATCTTACCAGATGGTGCCTAGCAAAATAACTAGTCGAACGCGCCTATTCCCGTCTTCCGGAAACGATCCAGCAATTTTCTGTGAATTTTCAAAGTGCCATCTTTCCGTATGTAAAACGGTGCGACGCCACTGATTTTTTTATCCAAATTCTGGAAGCGGTCAAATGTACGATGAACTTTTGTGGTGCAATTTTATTTATGACTGAACATCATCAAAAGCAGAAGCAAGAAGTTGGAGGGCAGGATTAGATGTGGAGCTATTGAATGAAAGAGAGAATTGGGTATAATCAGCGTACAAATGGTAGTTAAGAGAACCATCAGTAAGTAGTGAACCGAGTGGAGTGGTATATGATGTAAACTGGAATGGGCCCAGTACAGAACTTTGTGGAACGCCACAATTCAAGGCAGTAGGCACAGAAGTGAGTTGACTGATACGAACAGACGGAGTACGAGGGTCAGGCAAGATGCAAACCAACTAAGAGCAAGTACGGAAAGACTAAACCAAGATCTGATAATATCTGAACTATTTTCAACTATAAAGAGTCATGTAATGTGGTCTAACCAACCCAGAAGATGACGTTGAAGCCGAATACTAGATATTTGATAACGGAGCTGACTTCTGAACGATCTCTTCGAAAGCGAGCCATCACGGATTAAATAATCCAGAAACCCGATAAAATGAACAAACCGATCTTCAAATTATTCCTTAAGGTTCAATATCATTTTTGTTCATCTGTAGCATTAACATCAACAAAATACGACTATAAACGTTTAAAAAACAAGAAATCACGCCCCTATAACCAAAAGGATTTTAATCCGAGGACTACAGCTAGAACTGGAGGCGAGTGGCGTCATTTCCGCACTGGTGGGTGAAATATAGCACTCAGCTATGCTGTACGCTGTGGGCCACATCAAGAGAAACGCTGCGAAAACCTATCATCGGCAGCTGACTAATGAGCACTTTGTTTGATTGAAAATACATATTATGGGAAGAAATATTTCAGTACGAAGAACTGAACTGATATGTATGCGTTGAACTCTGTTTCTCAGCACGCCATTATTATGGTGGAAACTTGTTTTTAAAAAGAAATATTAACTAACTCCGCCACTGCCTTGTTTGGGGTAGTGCCAGTCCCAACCCTGGATAAAGGAGGCTGTCGTTAAACTGAGGAACTACTACCTACAAATAGAGCTAGTTTCAATGCCGTTTACATAAATAAAAATTCCTTTTTAAGATAAAATGTGATAAAACTAAGTTTAGGGGTTCCTTAAGTAAATAAATCGGAGCTGGGATTAAATGTTCCATGCTTACAACAGGTCGCGGCAAGCGGTCTTTCGCGTCATTAGGCCCTATAGTTGAGTCACACTTTGTGCAGCAGGCGGTTAAACAAATCCTGTCGCACACTGTCCTACTCTAGTCATAGGGCGGCGAAGTTGCGCCCTGATCATAAACTAGCTGAGACAACTGGGTATCTTACGCTTATCGATATACAGTGTATTCGTGTGCTGGTTAACATAGCTTATACAAGCCTGTACTCGGGCAAGTTACGACATACATATTCAGAATTTATTAACTGATTGTCAAGAACTGCCAATACAGGTACGAGAATCTACTCTTGTGGCGCAAGGCATTATACGTGGCATGAGAGGCGGAAAGTTCTATACACGGAAATGGCGCGAGAGACATACATAGTGGAACGACTATTGCCGGTAAAGAAACGAACCTAGTTCTGAGAAAAAGGCATTTCAGGACTCTGTCCATCCGGCGACCGCGGAAGAGGTAGAGTCGGATCCCGGGACAGAGCTTTACAGTACTGAGTCTCTTAAGGATGCGGGCGATTTTGAACCCACCTTCGAGGGAATGGACACCATGGGCAGAGATGGTACGGAACGGCCATTTTACATTGAGAGTTGAAGGGGCAGTGATGTGGGTGGCTCATGGCGTAAAACTGGGTTGGAGTCCCCTCACCTCACTAAGTTGTGTCTAGACTGCGACGGCCACAAATTGAGTTATAGTGGTCAGTTTACATAATAATAATTAGAAACTTCTATCGCGCCGGTGTCTAATGCATAAGGCATCAACCGATGGCACACCAAACCCAAGCCGCAATCAGGTCAATATCCAGAAGGTCAGTCCACAGGACAGAGAGGCAGCCTACTGTATCATGAGTGGCTAGCACATAGGCCAATAGGGACACTGATATTAGGGTTGGACATATAAGCCACGCCCTGTACATGAGTGCGCAACCCTCACTGATGCAAGGCCATCAGTCTGATAATATACATGTAGCTGAACACACGTGTCATAGTGTCTATACCTATAGGCCAACCTGATATATGGCGTCAGAAGTGTTGTATTACTAATCAACAATATGGCGACGACGACTTTACAAATTCCATTACCGGCGCCTCTGAAAGTAACGAATCTGGCTTTAGACTGGAAGCGTTTCAAAGGCCAGTGGTCCAATTATGTCAAAGCGGCAACGCTAGATCGCGAAGACGGAGACCGACAGGCAGCTATCTTTCTAGCGTGCATTGGCTCGGACGCATATGAAATCTTTACTACGATGGAATTCGCTCGAGAGCAGGACAAAGAAGACCCGGCAAAGCTCCTTGAAGCCTTCGAAACCTACTGCGTCGGCGAAATCAATGAAGTATACGAACGTTATATTTTTCACCGCCGACAACAGGAGCCCGGTGAGACTTTTGATTCGTTTCTTGGTGACCTGCGTCGACTCGTCAGAACTTGTGATTACGGGACAGTCGAAGAATCTACGATCCGCGATCGAATTGTCCTGGGCGTTAGGGATGACGCCACGCGAAAGAAACTACTCCAGACGCGGAAACTCGACCTACCTCAAGCAATCGACATATGTCGCGCGTCGGAGGCGACTATGCGGCAGCTGAAGAGCATCACTACGCCAGACGAAGTCCAGGCCATGACACAACAACCACGCCGACGCCCACCAGGTTCTTACGCACAACGGCAGACACGAAATTGGGAAAGCCCGGACAAGCAAAAGGCGCATAACAACCACCCAAAGGATTCCCCGGGTCACTCCTGTGAATATTGTGGAGGCCTGCACAACCCGTCAAAGAGTGCGTGTCCGGCTTATGGTAAAACCTGCAATTTTTGTCTGAAGCTGGGCCACTATAGTAGCGTCTGTAGGTCACGGCGAACCACAACTGATGTCCGAGAACTGCAAGAAGGGGAAGAAACGTTATACGCGCTAGACAACGCTGACAACCCCAGAGTCTACTCACACATCCTTGTCAACGGACATAAGGTGAGATTCTTATTAGACTGTGGTTCCTCCGTCAACATCTTGCCGGTAGCCCTCTATACCAAAATCACAACCAATACCCTTCGCCCGCCTAGAGCAACTTTACGCATGTTTGACCGGCAGGAGCTTAAAACTCTCGGAATGCTCACTGCCACAGTGAAGCACCCACACACACGCACGGAATTCGATGTAGATTTCTATGTTACACAGCGCGACAACCCTATCCTTGGCATCGACGCCTGCCGCCGTCTTGATCTGTTGCGCATAGTTGAAGAAAACATATGCGAAATACGGGAAGCCAGCACATCGGTGCCCCGTTGCGCGCAGGCATCATCTCGCCTTGCAGAAGCTGAGATATTTGGCCGGTACGCCGATCTGTTCAACGGATCACTGGGCATGCTAAAAGGGAATGTAAGATTGGAAGTGGATACCTTTGTCCCCCCAGTACGAATGCCACTGCGACGCCTTCCAGTAGCAGTACGGGATAAGGTCGAGATAGAACTGCAACGCATGGCAGCGGACAACATCATCACACCAGTAACTGAGCCAACCCCGTGGGTTTCCGCCCTGTTGGTGGTGACAAAGCCGGGTGGCGGTCTAAGAATATGTATCGACCCAAAACCATTGAATAAAGCTCTTAAAAGATGCACATATTATATGCCAACGATCGACGACATCCTTCCCAAGTTGGCGGGAGTCAAAGTTTTTAGCACGGTTGACATAAAGCACGCTTTTTGGCACCTGAAACTTGACGACGCCTCAAGTCGTCTAACCACGTTCGAGACCCCATTTGGAAGATACCGATGGCTACGGCTACCATTTGGAATTAGTCCCGCTCCAGAAATATGGCAATCCAGGGTCCATGCTGCAATTTCCGGTCTAAAGGGCGTTCACTGCATTGCTGACGACATTCTCGTTACGGGTTCTGGTGACACCGCAGCAGCAGCCGAGTGCGACCACGACACTAATCTGATCGCACTACTCGACCGCTGCCGAGAGAAGGGCCTTAAATTGAACAAAGAGAAGTTTCGACTAAATCGTTCTATTCTCACATTTATGGGGCACGAATTGACGAATGCAGGCTTACGGCCCGACCCAATGAAAGTTACCGCCATACAACAGATGCCGTATCCGGACGACAAAGCAGCCCTGCAACGCGCATTAGGAATGGCCACATACCTGGCACGTTTCTGTCCGCATTTCAGCGAAATCACAGCGCCACTAAGGGAACTACTATCGACGGAAAATGAATTCAGATTTGACCAACGACACGTCGAGGCTTTTGATCAGTTGAAAGCAGTGCTCGCTTCGGCTCCAATACTTCGTTATTTTGCCCCAGACCAGCCTATCGTTATTCAGGCAGATGCCTCACAAGCTGGCCTCGGTGCTGTATTGCTGCAAAAAGGACAGGTCGTAGAGTACGCATCGAGGGCGATGACGAAAACAGAACAGGATTTCGCTCAAATCGAAAAGGAGCTACTGGCCATTGTATTTGCATTGGAACGCTTTGATACGTATGTCTACGCACGACAAGTGATAATTGAAACTGACCACAAACCTCTGCTGGCGATAAACAAGAAAGCCTTGGCCTCCGCCCCGAAGCGTCTTCAGCGGATGCTGCTCCGACTTCAAAGGTACTCGTACGAGCTTATCTATAAGCGAGGCACTGACATGCTATTAGCAGACACTCTCTCGCGTGCATTCCCTAGCGGCGCTACGGAGCCGACTGCGTTTGGAGAGGTGGTCGCCCTGCTAGATCGAGTAGATGAGGAACAGATGGACGAACTGCGAACGATAGCTTCTGCAGACACTATAGCGCGGCTGACTGATGCAGCGAAGGACGAGGACTACGCTCAATTAAAACAGCAGATCGCGATAGGCTGGCCGGAAACGCCGACCAACCTGTCGACAAATTTACGACCATACCATACGTTTGCAGATGAATTGAGCGTCAGCTGCGGTCTGGTCTTCAAAGGCGACCGCCTTGTCATCCCTCCTCCAATGCGTGCCCACATCCTTGAACGGCTCCACAGCGCGCATACGGGTGTCAATTCCATCATTCGCCGAGCACGGGAAACGGTATTTTGGCCGGGACTCACGGCCGACATCAAACGCGTATCTGAGACTTGCGAAATCTGTGCCCGTTATCATCTATCAATGCAGAAGGAACCCCTGATGTGTCATCCGGTGCCAAGTCGGCCCTGGGAGAGAGTCGGGATAGACATCTTCACGTTTCACGACAGGGAATATTTAATCTCAGTCGATTATTTATCCGGGTTCTTCGAGATCGACCGTTTACCATCAAAAAAGGTATCGGATATCGTCTACTGCTTACGTCCACACTTTGCCAGGCACGGTCTTCCATCATTCGTAATTACAGATAATAGCCCTTTCTGTTCCCAAGAGTTCAAACGTTTCGCCGACAAGTATGAGTTCCAGCATATTACAAGTTCTCCTAGATACCCACAATCAAACGGAAGGGTCGAAAACGCTGTGAAGACTGCTAAAAGAATCATGACCAAAGCCAGGGAGGCGAACTCTGACCCATTTCTGGCATTATTAGAATGGAGGAGTACGCCTTCTGAGCAACTGACTCTGTCGCCGGCTGAAATTATGTTTGGCCGTCGACTGAGAACGCGCCTTCCCGTTTCAAATAGGCTCCTCGATACAGCTACTTCAAAAGCCACCACGATCGCCCTATCAGAGGCCAAGGCCCGGCAAGCCTTCTATTATAACAGAAGCGCAAAAGCGAGGCCATCATTACCAGTCGGGCAGACAGTCCGAGTGAAGTACGACGAACGCCCAGAATGGCGCAAGGCTCAGATAACGGCAGTCCTCCCCCACAGATCGTACGCCGTTCGTTTTGAGGATGGAACCACTCGCAGGAGAACTTCGCGCCACGTGACACCAAGCTAATAATATTTAGAAACTTCTATCGCGCCGGTGTCTAATGCATAAGGCATCAACCGATGGCACACCAAACCCAAGCCGCAATCAGGTCAATATCCAGAAGGTCAGTCCACAGGACAGAGAGGCAGCCTACGTCGGATAAGCAATTTGAAAAAGATAAGTTTTAAGTTGTCTCTTTCACAACCAACAGCTGAGGGAGTGAGCTTTTCAAAATTTTATGAAGCTGCTAGGTGAAAGTCTACCAAAATATTCAATTTTGATATTTTCAGCTATGCATGAGTGTATGAGTGTATCTGAACACTTGTGCAGCATATTTTAAGATCCTCACAAAGGCTCTGAGGCACGGTTATCTGACATAGCCTATCTAAAAAGGTGCGTTGGAAGATTAAGTGAAAGTTACTCCTGGGCTATTTGAGGCGGTAAGTCTTAATTTTTAATGGAAGACTGTTGCATGAGGATGATCCAACGCGATAGAAGGAAATATGTGTCCGACACAGCTAAATATTAGGCCTATGATTAAGACGGGCTGTGTATACTTTCTTGTACGCGGGCATCTGTATGTGGGACAATGATAGCGCTACCGATCGAATTAAATGATACTAATCTACAGATACAACGCTTGAAATAGGCGATATATAAAGTCATTTCGCGAATGAAAACAAAGAAATTTCTATCCGCAGGCTATCTGCTGAATAAGATAGAGAAGGAGATCGGAGGGAAAAGGGTAGGAGAAGGGTGGTGGAGGAGCATAAACGGGGAACAGCAGGGTATTTTTCACAGAAGGGACGCTTTGCCGAACCAGCGCGAATATGCTCTGAACGGGATAGACTAGTTTACTAAATGTTGTTTACCTTTTGATATGCAACAAGTTAACAACCGAAGGCTGTAGAGGCTCGTCGTGTGACAAACAGCTGGTTCAGAGAGAGGGGCTTAATAGACGTACGTACCCTAAACTGAATGAGATTTTGCCAATATTGTGCCTCCTCATGTTCGCAACTCTCTTACTGAGACTATCTTTCGCTATCGAGGCTATCCTTCGCTCTAAGTGAAAACTTACCTCTCCCAGGCTGTTTATGGTTCTTAATATTTACTGTTTTCCGGCTTCAAAATGTGCACTTCTGAACTTTTTAAGTAGCGCATTATCAAACTGCAGTTGTAATCAGTTGTGTATACGACTTTCTTAGCCGGGTTCCGGTACTTAAAGGAAAATCAAGGGGGTCCGGGACAACAAGCCCAATAACTAGGCTACTAGCAGTTCCGGGGTGCGTTGTAAGCTCCTCAGCAAAGTCCGGGGCGGAACCCTAGAAGCCAACCCATTTTGAAGCATTAAGTATGAAACTGAACATATTTAGGCTACATGTTCGTGCGACTTTTCCTAGCCATGGGGTCCAGTACCTGGATGGAGTTGAGGAGGTCCAAGATAGCGAGCCCCGAAAACACTAAGCCCTTAACGTATAGAGGGGGTCTGAGGAGCATGGGATCCAAGAAGCATCGTAAATTTCCCCATTGGGGTCCGGGGTAGATTCCGGAAGCAAACACGTTTTCCGAAATAAAACAGGCCAGGAATCGAATACGCAAATCGTCCTGTAAAATGCTCATTATTGTATAACAGTCATATTTGTAGAAAGAGCACAGTAAAAAGTCGCCGATGTGGTACACCTGCAAAATCTAATCAGATCTATACGACTCCCAAGGTTCGTGGTCCGGACCTCGGGATCCCTGTGCAGGTATGCCACTGGTTGTAATGTATTGTATTTGTCAAATTCTTTCAATTATCATTACACTCCAGCTCCAACTATCTGCTGTCCCTCACTTTAAGTCCTGGATCCGTCTCTGCAAGTCATAACCGAATGATCATTTGTCATACAGTGTGGTGTAATACGCATCTGATAAATAACCGGCAGAACATATAACTGTCTTGAAACTGCAGAAGAAAGTTCTGGTAGGTCCTCTTGCATCAAGAAAGCAGACATCAAGAGGAAATCTATTCCAGGCAGATCGTTCAACAACTGACAAGGTAGCAGTAGGAACAAACGGGACGAGCAGTTCACCAGTGGTCTGCGCCCTATACACACTTGAGACAGGAACTGTGTTAAAATGTCCTCATCTCATAATCTCATTGGCTTAACTGGTTTCTAGCTGCAAGTTTGGAGGCGCTGAATTCGTTCTACCACTGGCCCTTGTGGATTACATTTGTCTAAGCGCCAGTCTCTTTTGTATGACACCGCGAAATTTTGGCAATATACTGTATAATTATGTATGTTAAATCAAATGCATTCTAGCCGAGTTCGCCAGAGGGGGATTGTTTTAGCAGTTCCTTGATGTAATTAAGCTAGCGAGACAGCCATGAGAATGAAGCGTTAGCGACTTCATTTTTCTTGGACGCCCGCATGTTGGGGCAAGAGGGAGTAACCTTCCCTTGAATTTCAATAAAATAGGTATAATTAAATATATAACTTTAAATGATTAAAATAGGTTATACCAACATTTGATTTGCTTGTTTACTAACTTCACAAGCAGTATTTAGTAAAACGCATGATCGATGGTTATAACTTGCTACCTCACTAGCTTTCAGGCTCATTGATGACATTTCCCTTCTTGAGATATGCTGTAAACATGTAGGGGCACTGAAACCAGATTATCCGTTAACCTCATGATGTTGACAAATTATAGCGATGATTGTGACAGGGAGTTCAAAGGCAAAGATGACCAGATGCTGGATTAAGTTACGCGTGTGTTAGATATTTGCTCCGAATATATATACACATACATACATACATACATACATACATACATTCGGAGCAAATATTAATGTTAACACAAGTGCAGGAGAAAATTCAAGATAGAAACAGCAAGAGGTATTGGACTTTTGTGAGCTTGGAGAAAGCCTTTAGCAGAGTACTAACGGAAGTCGTCTATCGGAGCCGAAGGAAAAATGGAGTAGGCCTATCGAAGAAGGTAGTAGGCTACGATTGGTTAAATCCAGGTAGGTCTACGAAGGCGCACGAAGCTCGGTGAGGCGCAATGTTGGCAACAGAGTAGAATTCGAAATACGATTTGGGGTACATCAAGGATCATGTTTGAGTCTACTGCTGTTCATCGTTGTAATGGATGCTACAGTATATCAGATAATGTGAGAATTACCCTGGGTCCTGGGACGCTTTACTTGATGACAAAAGGCACTGGAGAACAAAGGTCTTAAAAATAAGTACGCCGTCATTCACAGCTCGTGATTTTCTTGCCTTAATCCTAACCGAGAAGATTCAAGGTCATTGTGCAGCTACTGCGGGGTCTCCGCCTCCGCGGTTCTCCGTTATTGGATCCGTATTCGATGCCTTTCGTCTGATCTCGGAGTCGGAGTTACGCCCGATTATTCGATTGTCTAATACGAAGTCATGTGAACTCGATCCTCTTCCTCCATTTGTTATCTTGGACATTTTAGATGTTTCATTGCCTTATCTATTGTAGGCCTACATGTTTAACAGATCTCTTCCTGAGGGGCATCTCCCTGAATTACAAATAGCAGGGTATCATTTTCCCATCTCTTAAAACACCTAGTCTTGATTCTAATGAGCTTCATGATTATCGTCCTATTTCCAATCTCTTTTCTCTCCAAAACTCTTGAGACTTGTTTTCCTTCAGTTGTTACCCTATCTTGAAAATTCTGGACTTATGCTTCCTGGTCAGTCTGGTTTTAGGCGTCACCACTCTACTGAATCTGTTCTTTTGTCCCTCCTCTCACACATTTATTCAGCCATTGATCAGTCTCACATTACCCTCCTTGCACTCTATGAAGCCTTTGACACGGTCGACCATAATATTTTGTTACGCCGTCTTGAGCTATCGTTTGGCCTCCATGGTCCTCTCTTCACTGGCTTCGTTCTTATCTTAGCGGTCGAACACCGATGGTTATTCTCGGTGATTCCCGAACGTCCTGGGTTAAAGTTGATCTTGGTGTTCCTCAGGGCTCGGTCCTCTTTTACACATTTTGTATACCGCTGATGTATATCCCTTCCCTCTTTGCTATTTAACACTTGGCTGTTGGTCATTTGTATGCGGATGATGTCCAAGCTTTTGTTCTGGGACCTCCGTCTGCGCAGCTTGCTCTGGTTGGTAAGATTGATGCCCTGACTTATGATATTCAGCATTGGATGTCCTGCAGTCGTCTTTGCTTTAATTTGGCTGAGATTCAGTTGATCTGGTTTGGTTTTAAATACAGTACCGTCTTGCTCAGCTCGACTACTTTTTCTTATCCGAAGCTTTCCCCTCTTTCATATTTTTGTCTAGTGTTCGTAATCTGGGCGTTATATTTGACTCTAACCTTATATTCGCAAATCATGTCTCTAGCTTGACTCAGTCTTGTCTCTATCAATTATGGCGTTTAAGAGCTGTGCGTTGTTCTCTCTCTTCCTCCGTTTTTACTACTGTACTATGATTCATGCCATGATATGTTGTCGCATTGATTACCGCGACTCTGTACTTGCTGGCTTGCCTATGTATTGGCTGTCCTCGCTTCAGTCAGTACTAAATTCTGAGGCAAGGTTGACAGCACGTCTTTCCCGTTTCTCTTATATCTCAGATTACATCAGTCAGCAACTTAATTGGCCCCGTCCTATCTCGTATACAGTTTAAACTATTGTCTCTGGTACTTAGAGTTCGCATGGGCCAGGCTCCAGCATATCTTTGTAAACTTATTCGTCCTGTTTTTCCTCGTATTAAGCCCTCGCTTGCGCAGCAGAAGGCCTTTGATGCTGTTAGCCCATCTCTATAGAATGGACTTCCGTTATCATTTCGTGCAAGTGTCACTGTTGGTGATAGAGCTCAGTCAGCTCGCTGTTTAAAGACGTTCTTATTTTCCCGGGGTTCTCATGCTGGAAGTGCCTCTGAGAAGTTTGTTCTGTAAGAAGCGCTATATAAGTTATCAAATACAATACAATAATTTGGCCTGAACAACGATTTTGCTTAGCAGAGACCATCAACTGATTTCTTAAGCATTATGACAGTGGCGCTACATAATGTCTTAGATTATCATTATTACAAGAAGGGACTGTACGGAACCAACTTGTTAAAGGAGTGTACTAATACATATTAGTACAGTCCGAATGTACTCAGAGAGACATCAGTGGCACACACTTCTTGTTGAAATTCAGTTTGACCTTTTTGACCTTTTGACACTACCAGCCTAGGTCCAGCGATGATGATGCCAGGTAAGAAATGAGGAAGGATAGTTGGAGGCCGAGTGTCTAATGGTCCCTCTTCCCTCTGTGACCTTTAAACAGCAATCCTTTTTTAAACTACTGACACTAATAACAGGCGTTTTCTGTTTAGTTTCGGGCAAGCAGGTCAGGAATTGGGGCTGGTTAGTTGATTTAAAGCAGGGCTTTTTTTACAGCATGATGTACAGTGGCAAAGCATTTAATGTAACGGCATAACATATATTGGAATAAAAGATTACAGTATCTTAATATAGTTCATATTAACTGTATCACAGACTCTGTACTTTAACTTTACATGTATAATTTGACACTTACATTGCTGATCAAGCATCAACTTTAGCCGGTTCATTACACAGTGTCTTCAGACAGAATTTGTGGATAACTGCGCAGACATAGTAGATTAGTGCTTCAAGGCCTACGATTATATTTCTGCTGCCGGCAACAGGATATTTTGTAGTGGCAAGTTATAATAACAATTATAATTACAATTCTGAATAAACTTTTCTCAGCAGCCAAGTGCACCCACTCAACTCGTTTAGTCTCTGAAAGCTCCTCGGCTGGTGTTGAACAAGTTCCTACACCACGACAAATGCGATATACTACCTAGCTCCTCATCACATTCTTCCCTTGCCAATAGGTTTTTACAATTCTTTTCTGATGTTATTTTACGCCTACGATTCCTCGCTCAGCCGATGGACACATGGCGTGTTAACAAATGTCTTACTTACTTACTTATTACTGAACTTTCATAACATTTAGGCTCTTGAAGTGATACTAAACAAATGTCTGATTACAATTACAATTTAAATAATAAAAATAAATTTCCTTCTCTTTCATTATATTTTAAGATTGGGCAGCACAAATTGTGGTTAAACCAACACTACAATTTTCACAAAATCACCACACAATGTCAAGAGTAGTAAGTACAGCAACAAGCTTTGAAAACGAAGTTCCCAGCAGTTTGCGGTTTGTTGTCCTGTACATACATCTCTACATCCTGCCTTCAAAAACTGCAAAATTGCAATAATAAAATATAGCAGAAATTCAAGTAGAAATGATTTTCTTGAAGACTGAATCTGTTAAATGTTCATTTTACTCATAAAACAAAACTTAGGAGTCACTACTTGGCCAACTGAATCTCCTTCAAACGCTTCTCATAGATTTTCGAGTCCAGACCCATTGACTTTGCATTAGATATTTTGGCTTTCAGGTCTTTTTCTTCTAATCCTGGTATTCTTTCAAACAGTGACTTCCCAATCTCTTCATCCAAATCGTTTTCCTCGCGTAGAGCAAGAAAGTAGACAAAGAACACTAATGTGCTACCAAGAACGACATATGACTGATACCAGGGGGCATGTCGTTTGATGAGAAATGTCTCGTAAGCGCTGTGACTTCGAGCTCTGCTTGTACTGTACTTCACTGGTTCATTATTGAATTCCTCCTCTTTGTCATCTGGCTGTTTGGATCGAATTTGTGATGACTGGTGAAAACGCTTTGAGGAGACTCTGTAAAGAATTAACTCAAGATGACATTTTAACTGTTCTGCATTGTTATTATCACTGTTATTATTATTGTTAATTTTTAATAAAAATAAGGTCACATGTTCTGGAAATTCCTAGGTTTAGATTTTAATATAATGTAAAGACTGGCATTTGTATTTCAATAAAATCTGATAAAGGAAAAGAAATCTGGATGTTCGATTGCATTACATCAAGAAAGTGCGACACCTGTGTCTAGTCACGGGCTGAGATACTGATCAAGTTTGCAAACAACATTAGTGTAATGAGTTCACAGGAAAAGCTTTTAACACCATTAAGTTTTAAAAACTCAGTTTGCAGAGCAATTATTTCCCAAGCTCCTTTGCTGTGTCACTGGCTAGTGACTGAATCTCCTGACATTAATTTGCTCTTAACCCTTGTCCACATATTTTTAACATTCAGTGTGTGCATGTCACAAGTGTCTGCACTCACAAAGCATCTCTCATTTGAGACTCTTCAGTGCTTGGATGTACATTTGGATGAAATTCTAGCCAAGTATGAGGAACTATGCTTTGATTTTTAGTGAGAACAGAATATTGTAGTTACAGAAAAAATCTGTAATAGATCATATGATCTATTTTTAGTCTTTCATGGACAAGTGTCAAGTAACTACATTTCACTCCATCAAACTCACTTTTACATTAGTTTGAAGAGTTCTGCTATAACACTGTCATAAACTCAACTCATTGTAAAGTGACCATATCAAATCTGGTCATAATTGCAGTATCAGGAACCGGGCAATTTTGCACTTTATTTCGGGTGCCACAAGCCACACCGCAGCAGCGACGCTCTATTCTGGGCATGGCTTTAGCCTGGCTTGTTATTCGTTTGTTCATTGTAGTTGTCACTAAGATAAATCTGTTTAACTAAAAAAGTTTGCAAAGACTGATTAAGTGTTATAGCATGTTCACAAATGCAAGGAATTATCCATAGTTATGTTAGTCAATGTTCAAAGCCAATGTTCAAGAAAATGAATGGCACACAGAAAGAAACGATTCCAAGCTACTAGAACGAATTTTTGGGACATGAACGTTTTGGACAAACATTTCAATTAGCATATTTACATATCTTGCATCATATTTCTGAACGTTTCCCATGCTAAGTAGTTTTTCCCATTTCTTTTATTAAACATTTGACATCGTGTCCTTGGTTGAATGATTGACAGACGCCAAGCTTATGTCACCCATACACCAGATGCGTCCATAACGACCAAAACAGCCTGGTCCCCGATACTGCAATTATGCCCAAATCTATGTGGTACTGTATTATGTATTGGACGGGTGCATAAACACCTCCTCCCTTCATTCATTCTCCATATCTGCAACGTCTGCCCTCTGTTTTGCACCTACTTCTTCCCTTCCCTTACTGCTGGTGCCTGTGTCGTTGGCATTCAAGAAAACCAAAATGGAAATATGGGGATCGTGCCTCGTTGCCTCAGAAGATTGCGCCTTCGCAAACCAAGTACTAACCTGCAGACACAAGATGCAGGCAATAAAGTGTTGAAATGAGTAGAAGCAGATGAATACAAGGCCCGAAAGTTGGCGAGTGAGCGATTTGTTTTACAAAACAACAAAGCCATCATGTTTTTTCTCAGTAAAAACAGCGAAACACACTCGTCTAACCACTGGCCGCCATTACACTCCAGGGAGAACAAATTCTTAAAGGGCCGCTCTGCAGATGACGCACTGAATTAAAAGATACACGCTGGGAATAAATTAAACACTGGAATAAAATGACAGCAGTCGGAGCAAAGATCGTACGACTCTAAGATCTTTGGTCGTAGCAAGATCTTTGGTCGTAGTTGTAAAGTCAAAAATTTCTACGTGAAATTTATTGCGGGAAATAAAACACCATAGGAAAAGGCCATGTTTTCCGTAGCTACCATAAGGGTCCTCGTGTACGGACCGTACTAGCCCGAGATTCAAATCTCTGAATAGCCGCGATCTGGTTTTAGGTTGTTGCATTCATGAAACTGGTGAATGCAGCCAGAAGCTTAACTAGACAGTAACAACAAATTAAACTAGTTGCCCCTGCGAATAAGCTGGTTCCCGCGATTTAACTTTCTTCGGAAGCTGTAGAAGTCTGTTCCGTCACTTTAATTGTTTCGTTTCGTTCGCAACTTAGATTTACTCTTTTCAAACTGCTTATCCACCGTAGGCTGCCTCTCTGTCTCATTAACGCCGCAGCCAATCACAAAGTGCGGTTAGAACATAACCACCCAGTTCCATTCTTAAAGTCTTTTGATCCACCCATTTTGCAAACCTAGGCCCTAGTCCTAAAAGAATCGTCTAGCTGTTTTAGCACTCGACTACTTCAGAATTTCAGCGACGTTTTTTATTCAATAATTATATCGGTCAAGCAAATATAGGCCTACTTTCAGCTCAAACTTGAAAGGAATGCTTACAATGCCATTTGTTGTCAATTTCATTTGGAGGACTAAGATTTGAATTCGGACCACAAAGATCAAAAGGCCTTTCGGGTTGCTGGCCTGCGCGTCTGGAACAGTCTTCCGGCATCCTTTCGGGAGTCCAAAAGAGTCAACCTCTTAAAAAAACAGCTGAAATTGTATTTGATGCATAACTCTTAGTTCTTGGCCCGACTTTTGACTTTTTAAAGCACCATAGAAGTAGCCTGCTACTTACTATGCTATATAAATTGTCGTCATTACATTACATTACACGTGTGCCACCACAAAAATCTCTCACTTTGTAAAACTTTATCAGTAGAATGCCTCATTGACCTCTGGTCCTCCTTCCCCGGGATACAAGACACGCCCCAACTTATTACCCCTATCTAGTTTGGGGAACTTAAATTGCATGACAGTAGTCACCGCAAAATGTTATATGCTGCCATACCGCAGTCATATCAGTGCTCAAGTTTCTTCAGCCATTTCCTCTAAGAACAGGTGTCCATACAGTGCGCGTCTACGAAATTACGTTACTTCAGCTAAAATTACGTTTATGTAGGGGGCCCTACGCCAAGGCGCCTCTATGCATGAAGATGCCGGTTCGTGGAGTAGCCCTATATTTCAGACTAGAATATGTTTTTAAAAATTAATTAGCAGTAATCGATGGCTCTATATAATGACAGCAGTAATCGATGGCTCCGAGCAATTGTGAGTCAAAGACTTGCTCAAGGTCCCTACACAGTGACCGCCTCGGAGGAGGCTCGAACCCGTACTCTCCGCGTTACAAGCCGAACACTCTATCCAATATGCTACCGTGCCCCATCTATAAGCATACCTCGAGGTGTGGGTAACGAGGTCGTTGGTTTCAACATTACTCCACCCATTTCTGGAATCTACGGCGATGATACGATAAGCAATAAGACCACAAAGGGTAAAGACTAAAAGACGATTTAACTAAACTGTGCCACAACGAAGATAGGCCTAATTAGTGTCGCTCTCCTCCTTTATCCATGCTTGGGACAGGCGCTACCAGAAAACGGCAGTGGCGGAATTCCGAGACACTGATTTCTAGACTCTAGTTATTATTAATAGACATCGCTGCTGAGGCGACCAGTGTTATCTATGTATAATTAGCAGACATAAGCGGAAGTGGCCATCATGATGTCTACGAAGGAGACAACAAAGATGTTAATATGGGAATTCCCTTTTTAACATCTTTGGCGACAAGTGCTCCATCAAAATGTAGCCCAATATATGGTTTATTTAGCGCTCTTTTAAGAAAAACCGGAAATTTGGTTAAGCTACAAAACGTTTATAACAATAATTGAAGAATAAAATTAGTCAACTTGTTATTAACAGTGCTAGTCACCAAAATTGTAGTGTTCAATGCTCGCATACACCAAGAAATTAGACATTAAATGGCAACAGCTGTGGCAGAGGAGCGATTTCCAAATTTTAAGGCTGAGGCGACGAAAGGGTGAGAAGTGTTAGGGCAGGAGAGGAGAGGGTTGAACGGGGTGGTGGGATTGTAAGTAACTGACGAAGATAGGAGGGTTGGGAGGATTGAAGTGTGTTGTAGGTAAATGATAGGACTTTGTGTTGTATTCGTTCAGGTATTTTAAGCCAGTGAAGTGCGTTCTGGATAGCTTGAAGGTGGTTTGTTCAGAGAAAGTGAATTGCAGTGGTGTAGGTTTGCTTGGACTATTGATGTGGCTGGCATTATAGGCATCAATAAATCAATTCAAATAGTTTTGTTTGCCAAATATTATAGAATACTGAAGTTAGTGGTATAATTATTTAAATTTAGCGGGCGAAGTCAGAATGGTGATGTCCCAGTTTCAACGCCTGGGTCAAAGGCGAGACGTGAGCGAGAGATGTCGATTGCTTTGCATCGGAGGTGAAAGGCTACTTGAGAAAGTGTGCTAACTATGGCGGCCTGTCTAATGACCGGTGTTCGTAGGAACATCAAAGGATTAACTGGCCTTCTAAGTCGTGTCAAATGCGGCTCGTCTTCGCTATCGGCTGGTATTATTCCAATTTTGTGTCTCATTTAAATCATGTGACTCGAATGCAATGTCACTCGCTGCCTGCGATCGCGCTTCGACAGTGGTTTAACACTGCAGAAATGAGCTAAACTGATGTGGATTTGTTGTTGCGTGTAGAAAATTCGGGTTGTAATTAGGATCATCTTGTTGCCCGTTGCTTTATTAGTGGCCCATGGAGAAACCTTCTTATGACATGCTTTAAAAGTGAAAGTAATTTCGCGCATTGGTTGCTGATGTATAAATCTGTATAAATCTGTAGATATAAATCTGTGATCTGGAAATTTCACTTATTTCACGAATATTTAACCAGAAGTTTAGTTTGCCATCCCATAAACTGGAACAGTCCATTGCTTTTCAGTGCTGTGGAATGCGTTTCCACCATCTTAGAATATGTGCTCAGAATCCATTTTTATATAGAGACTATTATTGTTGTCGATAATCATCATTGTCATAATCATCATCAGTTCCAGACTCCAGCTGTTTGGCAGCAATAGGTGTGAAGAAATGATCTTCATTCATTTTGGTCATTTGTCAAATTTAGTACTGTTCTTGTCTTTATGTCCACGTTATATTGTCATATATCTTGTTGTGTCCTCATTATATTAATATATTTATTATATATATATATCATTTTATGTCTATCCATCGTAGTCATGGTATTCCTTTGCTTCTGTTTCCTTTGCATCTTGCATGTAATGTATTGTGTGGGATTCAGTCAGTTGACATTCTTTCCATATGACCTTTGCTAAGTGACTTTATCTAACAGAGTTGTGTGCATATCCAATATTTTTTTATTTCATTATTTCTAATTTTTTTGTAGTTGTGAGATTGTTGCAATTTTCCATAACCAGCTCATTTTTGTTGTGAAGATTCGTTTTTCATCTTGCTCTCTCAGTGTCCAGCATTCTGATCCTTATAGAAAAATGGGTTGTATCATCATCTCATATATTCTTGCCTTTGTTTCCTTAGCCGGTGCATTTAGGAGCCAACAGCAAAGATGTGTGTTAGATTAGCTGCACATGTGAAGTGCAGGAATTTGATGTGGTGGAAATAGGTGATGTGAACGAGATCATGCTTCAAACACAGAGTTGAGATTTGATTTCCTGCTGAAACAGAGAGTGACTTCAAAATTTTTAATCCACTGGTGCCCCTTACTGATATCAGCTGTGAACTGAATACGATACAGGAAATATGAAATGGGAGATCAGGCTGGTTGAGAGACAATGGTGCCTATTTGTCGAGGCTTGTAAAATGACAAAAGAAGTGCTGTTTTAAATATAATGGCCACCTCTTTGAGCTGGCTAGAGGTGCTGTTCTTCTGTGTTGTTGAATAATGTAAACAAATGACCTCATTGTCTTTACTAAATGTTTAGTATATAGCTCATAGTGTTTCATCAGTAACTGTTTTCCCAATGGAAGGCTTTATAAAGGTGTTACATAAATGTCTGGCCATATTACATCATATTAGAGATAATACACTTCTGCTGATTACTGATAACATATTTCTGAAGTGGTTTGGCTAATTTAAATTCTTTGGTTTCTCAAATTCAGGAAAATATAGCTGTGCCGCTCGGTGTTTGATGACATCTTCCAGAATGACTGGTAGGCATTTAGAGATTTTGAGACACTGACAGCGTTAGCAAGTAACAAGGTCAAAGTATGTTAAATGTGTTACCATGCACAAGTGACAGTTTAGAGTTTTGATTGACTTATTGTGGAATATTTGAATCAGAAATAATTAATTTACTTAGTTTTGAAGCTCTAGAGATTGCATTTGAATTGTTGCTGGCTGATTTATTTCTTAATGTGGAACATCAAGGACCTTCATGAATGACAGTTTCAGGAAAGTTTGAACCAGCAAGTTTTATGTTATAAAGACAAGTCAGTCATTCTGTTGCTCATATCCCATGTGTGTGATCTAGTCCAACAGATATCATTGGCTGTGTCTTAATGACTTGAGCATTACGTAATTTAATTGAACTATGAATATTGACTGTGGTTGCAGAGTATTATCGTATGTGATGGAACAAACTTCCTCATTTGTTTATAAAAGGGTGTTGCTGTTTCTAGCTCAGAATCTGAAATATTCGGTCAAGGATGAAGTTGCAGTTGTCCTTTTCGATTCTCCAGGAAAGGTGAGGGACATGTGTTGCAGTTGGATTTGTGTGTGTTGCTTCTAGTACATTGGCAAATATTTTTATGTTATAGCTTTATTATCCTTTAATTAGAGTAAATTAACAAAAGATTTGTATAGGACTGCTATAAGCACTGTAAAATATGTGTTTATATATTAGTGTTATTGGTAGTGTTGTTTTTAAAATGCCTCAGTATGAATGGCAAGCTGCTTCACTCAGCCACGATACCATCAAAGTGTTAGCGTGCATATTATTTCTATTTTCTTTTTTCTGTGGAAATTATTTCTATTTTCTTTTTTAATTATATTATGTTACTGTGGTGACAGTTTCTACTTGAATTGCTGAAATCATCATGAGGATGTTATTGCTTAAAATTTGACTGTCTTGAGCAGATTTCGGTATCACAAAACAACTTTGATTTCTAATGAAGATTTGAGGCAGTAGTAAGCTATGGTGGAGTTTTTGATTGGTTCTCTAGTAACAGAACTTCTCATTTTGCAGGTGAACACGTTGAACAAAGAAGTCTCGGCCGAATTTCGTGATGTGATGAAGAAAATTCAAGATGACAGTTCTGTTAAAGCTGCTGTCCTTATCTCATCCAAACCAGACTGCTTCATTGCTGGAGCTGATATTGGGTCAGCAGCAATGATTTCATTGATTTTCTGAATGCCAATTCCCAAATCTCTATGAATTTAACCACCTTTTCGTCTTTCTGGCATTTTCTATCACTCTTTCTGCCTATCTTTCAATTGTTCCTGTTGTCATTTTTGCACTTCTGCTATGTTTTCCCTCTTTTTGGCTTTTTATTTGTCTCTTTTGTTTTTTCTGTTGTGTCTGGTCTGGTTCTCTTAGGCACATATGTAAGTATACAAAATCGTTATAAAGAAGAACGTGTTTTGATTGATTTCCTGTTTCTTTTCAGCATGCTTCAGGCTTGCAAAACAGAAAAGGAAGTGTACACATTGTCAAGGGAAGGTCAGGCGATGCTACAGGCCGTGGAAGACAGTCCCAAGCCAGTTGTGGCAGCCATCATGGGCTCTTGCATGGGTGGAGGGCTTGAGGTAAGACACCCACACCTTATCATTCTTAACTAACCAACACTGAACTAGTAATTAGCAGGGACAAATTAGTGTTGCGCTGTAACAGAAGTGCTGTGTTACCGAACAATTTAGATCTAGAAGCTTGGTTTACATATTTTTAAGTTTGTAAATAAGTAAACTATACTGCTCGAAACAATATATTAATTGTTTGAAGTAGCAAATGAAAGACTGTGCTTTTAAAAGAAAGAACCTTTTTTCAAGTGACATGAAACAAGGTTTTTTGATCACCCGCTTAAAAAGGGAAGCAAAGAAAGAAAACCAATGTGGGTGACAGAGATAAAAATTAGAAATAACATAGTGTTGTTCAGTATACATGACCTTTGGTCAGACACTAAATGAACTGCTTTTTAATTAACATTTTATGCCGTTTACTTTGACAAAGTTCAATAAGGTAAGGTGAGATAATTGTCACATACCTTTTTCAACATTAGTCCTCAGTAGTGAGAGGATTAATGTTCTGTAGTGTAGTTATTCAGTTGGAGAAGAACTTGGTGAAGCATATCCGTCTGACTGAGTTAGCCTGTGACAGCCTGCCTTTATAAGTCAAGACAAGACACAACAAGTTGTTTTATGGAATCACCAACAACCAACAATCCAAACAGCTGCAACAGTTTAACCTAAACTATTAAAAGTGCTGGCATCAAAGGGGCAATCCAGAAGGGACAAATGTCCTGCTACAGTATGGGTTACCCTTCTCTCACGTAAGTGATATATAGGCGTCTACTACAATGCAGCATATAAGCTGTTGATTGGTTCAAAGTCAAGTATAATTTTGTACAGATACTAATAATACTAATTCATTTTGTATGGCCAAAACTGACTGCTGTTCGGTAGATAACTTCTGTTTTATGGAGTGTAACCCCTATCTTACTCTCTCATGTCTAGGTATTTGTGTGACTATCTGTTACAGCCACTTTACATTACATTCTGGTCCTTGATTGCTTGCTAGGCAAGTAAGGAGATATACATGCAACTTGGGGTTAGTCACCTAATATGATAAATATAGGTCTGACTTAAGTTAACATGTAATATCTTGTGGAAATTGTAATGATGATACAATGGCTCGTTGTTTCCACAACCGTAATGTACAATGATATATGATTGAATAATCAAAGTCACTTGTTGAGAATTAATCAATAATTTGCAATATCTAAGTCTTAATTAATCCTTAATTAAGGCCAGCTTCTTAACAAAGCCTATACCTATAGTTCTAACCACCCACAGGATTTGATGGCCATTTTTATCCCACGTATTTGAAGAAGTCTGTTAACTGTCTCTTTGTGATCTCGGTCTGCATGTCTCTGCGAAGAATGGATGAATTATCACTCACCAATTCTTGACGATGGTTCTCTGTCTTACGAAGTCGGCACTCGCAGCTTGCTCCTTGCAGACCAGTGAAGGAATCTTTGTTGTCATGCAACTCGTTCGTAATCGTCCAAAGATGCGACTCCTCGACGATATACGGTTATATGGTGCAGTCAAAGATATGGATCTTTACTGACTATCGGCTCATGTAGATAAGTCCGAATTTTCGCTGTTTCATGGACTAAATCCAAGATTGTCAGCCTATAGTTTCTCGACACAAACTGTGTCCTTTCACCGTGAAACACAGGCAGATCACTTGTAACGTGAGCTATCATCAGCTCATAAAACGAGACCACAGTTTGACTCAACAATAGTCCGAAACTGACTAACTTTTCTCGGAGTTACGCTAGATTGTGACAAGGACCTTTCCGTCCTACATCCAGCCATGAACTAATTCTCTACAACGGTTTTTCACGTCGAAGATTCGGCATCGTTGTCACCTCGCGATTGGCCGAGATTGTCGTCTGCCATTTCCACTGTTCTTTCTGTGTTGATTGCAAGACCTCATGTCAAAGATTCATCTGCTTCGTTATTGACCGTAGATAAGCAGTCGTGACTACGGCGCCACCTCACAAACTATGGCAAATTGTGATCAGATTAATCCATTGACATCCATTTTAGTCGGCCGTAAAATAAATTCGAACAGTCATCTTATTTTCCCCAAACTTAATAGATTTTTATCTTCTATACTGGCCACGCTATTTTTATTAGTAAAAAGGACAAAAGCCGGCCGAACCTTGAAGTAAGTAATCACGTTAGTCAACTTGAAACCTTATACTAATACACATGTAGATGCGTCCAAAATTCATGTTGATAATACAACAGTAAATTCTATTAAAATTGCTACACATGGCGAGAATATATACTTAGACTCAGTCTACATGGGGATGGTTGTGTAATATTCATGATGCTATTGATATCCTGCTGTCTTTGTTAATAGGTGGCGCTTGCATGCCATTATCGAATCGCTGTAAACAGCAAAAAGACTCAGCTCGCAGTACCTGAAGTTCAGCTCGGCCTTCTACCAGGCGCTGGTGGAACACAGAGACTTCCAAAGCTGGTAACGTAGTTCATCTCTAGCTTTCCTTAATGGTTTCTGTCATATTGATTAACATTCTGATAATCTGAAAACCTAGAATATTGTTTCCACACAGAGAAACTATCTATTTTGCCTTTTTTTGTAATCCTGTTAAAGGTATTACATAAAATTTTTTGGACTTTGAAGTGAACACCAGGGAACTCAGTGTACCTGTTTCAGGTCTGCCAGGTTGACAGTCAACTTTTTCTGAAGCCTTGGGGATTCCATGTCTTCTGCTAAAGAACGATGTTCTTTTTCTTACATTAAACCATGGGTTACGCTGAAGATTCACACTGTTTCACCTGATATAATTAAGAATATTTTCAGCTTATGTTAGGATGCATTGTTCTAGATCTATTTTTAGTCATGTTCCATCCAGTTGTTTTGAGAGGTTAGGTGCTAAATGAATATCCAGATATATATATATATATATATATATATATATATATATATATATATATATATATATATAACATATAAGTGGACTATATGTATACAGTCCAATTATTCATTTAGTTAAAATTTGGTTCTTTACAATTAGAAGTTTGAGTTACTTCTTTTTCTGAATATTGACAGTTTGCAATTTTTATTGTTAGTATTTTATGAAGGGGCGATTTTTGAGCAGATGGTGCACAAGATGCATTTTATGTTTTACCGTTAAAGATTCCAATAGACCAGGCATTTGACATGATGCTGACTGGGAAAAACATTCGTCCAGATAAAGCCAAGAAGATCGGTCTTGTTGACCAGGTCATCCAGCCGCTTGGTAATTACATGCTTTCCAATTATATTTGTACTCATTTGCAGAACCCATAGTATCTTAGTGAGAGGTCTGGAATAGAATATTAAGAAACTAGCATTATATTAGGAAGTTTAGTATCACTGCATTCCTGCACTAGTTAGAAACGGAGATTTTATGTTCAATTTGGAAGTCTTTGGAATCTAATAATTATAATTGTTAGCTTCTCTGATTTTTATCAGGACTTGACCTACTTATTTCTGATTTCTGTTGCTGTACCAAAATCAAGCTACAGAATCCACATTGTTACAATTATTTTTTCCTATGGTAGAAAGTATCCTTCAGAATTTGGAAAAAGTTTATGAAACATTGTTATGGAATGACCAGTCTTTGCTGATGTCTTACTATATGAAGGTGCCATGAAAGGCAGACATATCCATTGAAATGCTGGATGGCTACAGAAAGGTGTTGAAGAAGAAAGATCTCCCTCTTATCATCAGTTGTTTGGTCCGGCCATCTTAGTTAGCAGGGCCAACAGTTATTTGAAGGTCAAGGGAAAGAAGTAGTAAGCTGGCAGTAAGATGTCGTGGTTTTAACCATGTTTCTTGTTTCTGTGGGTTGATAGTTCAGCAGCAGCACCAACCTCTTCAACTATTGACCTGTGTGATTGACCAGGATATCATTGTATATTATTTCCCCTGTATTGGTGTGCATGTGCTGGTCTGGACATCTGTGTAACACTCTTTAACATCATGTCAAAAGCAACTTTTTAAAACAAAGATTTATGTGGTTGTTTACACTTTTCGGTTTTAGGTCCTGGCCTGACTTCACCAGAAGAGAGAACACGGCAGTTTTTAGAGGAGGTTGCCATAGAGACAGCCAGGTCTGTACCCTGTTATTCTGATCTCTGATTATAGAATCTGATGCTTGGTTAGCAAGTAAGCAAATTTATGTTAGACAACTTGAGAGTCAGAATTTCTGTGGGGAAAGGAATTGCATTAAAAGTTGCATAAAAGTTGACCCTGAGAAGTTTCTTCAGAGCTAAGCAGTTGTATGGCTAGATTCAAAACAACCATGTGCATATCAGTGGTCAAATACATAAGGTTGATAATGTGAAAATGGAGTTATAAATTGAAAATCAGTCTCTCCATTTTGTCCTCCTGGCTATTGTCATATTTCATAAATGCTGGTGATTCTGATGAGGTTATTGTTCCATAGATGTTCTCCATCCGAGTGATTAAATGTCTTTTGGTTCTCTGTAGAATGACATCTGAATGGTTTATAAATTTTCTTTTAGTTAGGTATTTATAATATTCTGTATGATGTTATCTCATTTGAGTTTTGCATATCTGGTAAAATTTGGTTCATGGTTTTTGCCGCAGAGGTCTGGCTAAGGGCCAGATTAAAAAGACTCCTCGTAAGAAGGGTCTTGTTGAGAGTGAGTAAATACGCATCTTCTCCGTGTAGCTCTAGACATTTATTTCTCTTTAAAGCACTTTTGATTTAAGATTTTTAACCAAAACTCATCTGTTTTGGCTTTCTTATTCACTGCAGTCTGTCTTCTTAGTCTCAGTGATCTGTTGGAATCTGACTTGAGTTCGCTAGTTGTTTTGCTCAGAGCAATCACAATTGATGCCTCGTGCATTTGAATTCAAAATGAATGTCTTTATTTCTTGTGCATTATGACAATGGCGCTATAGAAGGCCTTGGATTAAAATAGATCAGACTGGATTTGCATTTTTTGTCTATGGCAGAACGTTTGATTCTAGGGGGTAGAGTTGGCTTTTGCATTGGGTCTTTCTAATTCATGGAGGGAAGATGCTAGTCATGCTGGCATAAACCTGTATGTATTTATTTTTATGCATTTAATTATTTTTACTTTAATCATGCCTTGAGTGCCTCTGACGAGTTTTGCTTGATATGGAAATTTGCAAATAACAAGTACAATTACAAGTTATTCTTTGTAAAATGGCATTTATGTGCATTTCTATCTGAGCAAGGAAGATTACTAAAGGAAAGGCATTTGGTTTGGCTGCTTTTCTGTTTTTGCTGCTGAATATGTGAGGTTCAGTAAAAATAGAAAGTTCATCTGTAATCAAACTATGTGCAGGTAACTGGAAAGGTGACTACTGATGGTGTGTTACATACATATAGAGCCCTGCGAACATTCTCTCTTCCACGGTTGATGGTTGACAATGAAAAGCTGCAGTTCAGATGCTGACTTTTAACTGTTTTACGTCTGTCTTGCAGAGATTATGGGCTTTGCGCTTAAGTATCCGATGGGTCGTGATTACTTGATAAAGCAGGTCCGAGGTCGTGTTATGAAGCTGACAAAAGGCGTCTACCCAGCACCTCTCAGAATTATTGATGTGAGTTTTGTTCAGTACAGCATTCAGTTTTTAGTACTGATTTATAACTTTCATCTTTGAGGAATTTATTTTAAAACTCTTTCTGAGTCATTTATTTCGACTTTAAGACTCTGTGAAGTTCTTAGTGCCTTTGTGAGGTTCTTAAAGTCTCCATATAAATAGCCATACACATGCATACATGTAGCATTAACAGATAGATGCTGTATATATTTGTTTATATTTATATTGTGCCAATATCAACTGACAAGCATCAATCAATGGAGCTAAGCAGTTATGTATGACCAACTTGCTCGAGGTCCCTCCATGGCAGCCATCTCTGGTTAGGCTTGAACCAGCATGCTGACTTTTAAGGTGAGCACTCAGCCAATTGGCTGTCATGTCACCCATTATGGTACACTGTATGGCATGATGTGTAAGCTTTATGGATTTGGATTGCAAGCCTATATTGCAATATATCATGCTAAATTATGTTGTACTGATGATATATATCTATATCATATATATATCATATATATATATTTATGAGATGCCTTTTGCAAAAAGTAGTCACCAAGGTCCAAAAACTACTCTGTGATGTCTAGGAGTCATTTGTAAAAGATGTCGGCATAAAATGGACTACTTTGGAAACATCGCTTCCCCTTGTCTGCATTTGGCATTACCTTCCCCATCCTCATTTGGAGACGTATGCACTCCAATGGAGTACAAAGGCCTAGATGAGACTACCCTGTTGATCTTGCTGATATATGAGGTGTGTACTTGATACTGGTGCATCCAGCAAAGGAATTCTAGATCTAATGGAGTATAGACTATCTGGTGTCTGACTGAATTTGTTAAGGCACAGGCTGTGGGCATAACCTCCCTCCCCTTGTCTGCATTTCGGTCACTCCCCCTCTTTGCAGATGTCCTTTAAGGATGACCCCAATTGTATGATCCTGGGGTTAGCAGTTTGTATTCTTCACTAAGTGATGTAGATATTCTGAGTCATTATTTTTCCCGTTCTTGTCTTCTGTGACTAACCAGTAAGTGTTATCTGTTCTCAGTGGTCTGTGTGTTTGACAGGTTGTTAAGACGAGTCTGGAGAGTGGCAATGAAGCTGGATTTCTACATGAAGCCAAGGTAACCAGTCACCTCTCTCTAACTGCAGTGTTAGAGCCATCACCATCACACGTTTCTGTCTGTACTTATCTTGTAATGTAGTGTAAATGGTGTTTATGTAAGATTACTCATGACACGTATGATCTATGAGGCCAAAGTTCTGGTAGAATATGCAGTTTGTGGTAGAATATGCAGTTTGTTGGGTGATGGAAATGGATGAGGCTTCCACTATGGGGTATTCAGATATACATCAGCCAATGAACGTCCATTTGTCTGAATTTCCTGGTCATGTATGGCTTTGTTCTTTTTCAGGCCAGGTAAAGCAAGTTAATCGCTCGTTGATTGCTTGCCTCTTTCATTAAATTGACATTTTGCCTGGATATTAAATCCTGATACATACTTTATATATATATATATCTAGTGGTTGATTTTAAAAAAACTGGTCTATCATTCTTGACGTTTAAGTTTTTCTTGTGGCTGTTCTAAGGTGCACTGTTGTTCAAGCGATTTTTCGAATAACTGTGAATCTGTTGATCTGTTGTTGAGGCATTCGGTGAACTTGGAGTGACAAATGAATCAAAGGCTCTGATTGGTTTGTACAACGGAATGACGGCCTGTAAGAAGAACCGCTTTGGAGTACCACAACAACCAGCCAAGTGAGTGCATCATCTCATAACCCTGAATCAAAACAAACGCACTCATGCACACACGTGCACACACACACACATGCAAAATGCACTGATTTACCTGTAATGTTTGTTGTCAGTATTCTTATCTCTGAAATTACTGATTTCCTCAATACTTTTTTAGGTGTTATTGTTTCTCGATGTTCTGCATTTGAGTCATTTAATTGGTGTATGATTTCTATGTTCAGTACATGATTCTATCATAATGGACGGACGTGTTTGTGATTGACAGGACTCTGGCTGTATTGGGTGCTGGGCTTATGGGAGCCGGCATTGCTCAGGTGAGCATAGATAAGGGCTATACGACCATACTCAAGGATGTTTCAGTGCCAAGTCTCGCACGGGGTCAACAGCAGATCGAGAAAGGTCTCAAGGAATCTGTTAAGAAGAAGAAGATCTCTCAGTAAGGCTGGCAATAATTGATGTCTAAACACATGGAAATGTGACAAGTTTCTTTTAAAAAGGACTACAAGAATTTGCAGCTGTGTTAAACAAAACCTTACAAGATAAGGGAGTTTTAAAAGAAGAGGATCGGATGATGAGACGCATGTGATGGTGATTACTAACTTTTCCACGTTCTCGGCCCATTATGAATCTTTAAAGCAGCAGTCATGGTGTCATTCTCTCGACGTACAACATGAATGATGAAACTTTAAGTCTGTCTTTAAGGCCATCTTTGAGGACGTCAAAATCAATTAAGAAAAAATGTTATAATTAAAATGAAATAAAAGTAATCATTTCAAGATTTGTTTTTTCTGTCGATCTTTGGTATGCTGTGGTTTTGCTTGTGGACCAGCCGTTCAGTGGAAGCCATATTGGTTATTATTTGCTGGATTTTGGTTGCTAGGTTTGAGGCAGACAAAACGCTGTCTAATCTCGAGCCCATCCTGACTTATAAAGACTTCAGCAGGGTGGACATGGTTATTGAAGCCATATTTGAGGACATTAAAATCAAGCATGCTGTCATGAAGGAAGTCGAACAGGTAGAAACTAGCTGTATCTAATGGCACTATAGAAGGCCTTGGATTAAAATAGATTAGACTGGATTTGCATTTATTGTCTCTGGCAGTACTTTTGAGTCAAAGAGGTAGAGTTGGCTTTTGCATTGGGTCTTTCTAATTCATGGAGAGAAGATGCTAGCCATGCTGGCATAAACCTTTATGTATTTATTTTTATGCATTTAATTATTTTTACTTTAATCTGAAAGCTTTAATGCAATTTTATCATTGGTCGTTTCTGTATTGGTAATCATAGTCAGATGGACCAAAACGCAGGCTACACTAGATAAGCAGCTGTGGTGATGAGTCAGCTAATTAAGCTAATCATCATTTCCTCATCCTCATTGCTACTTGCTTCAGAAACTCCGAACGTGCTGTCATCATTCAATTCTAGTTGGGAACCTGTTTGTTGGGCTTTGCTTGAGTGCACGACCTTGCCACTGGTGACTCTTCTAGTCATCTGAGCAATGTTTACTAATGGATGAATGTTCCGTTCTTATTGACATTTAACATTTTTAGCACAGAGAGCATCTCTGATGAGTTTATCTTGAAGAGGTGCTATTCAAATCTCAAATTGCAATTACAATTAAACTGACATAAGTGAATTTTAATACCAGAACTGAATGATAACAGAGAACTGGTGGAGCAGGTATGAGCTGCGGTGAATTCAAAGACCACTGGACAGCCGAGTCACACAAGTAATAGAGGAACTGCTTGTCCAACCTGTTTAGACCTGTAATTCATGTATGAACTGAAGGCTTCTCTGTTTCAACTGGCTTACCTACCTTAGCCTGACTTATTGGATTTCACCTGGACTTTGCCATTGGATTACGATTTTAACTACAGTTTGACTTGAAGCGACCATCAATTAGTGCCTAGTGAATCAGTACTGTAGAAGTTATTAGATTAGATTAGACAGTATCCTTTTCTGGAAGCATCTAAGCCACTACTTCAAGAACTTGCCAGCCTTCTTTGACCATTGGAAGGGAGTAATCCGAATGCTATCTTTTTCTGCAGGGCTAATTTCACTGCCAGCACTTAAAGCAAATTCTGGAAATGTCTGGTTGTCATGCTGAGTCATCACGGTACGTTTATGCCTAGGTGACTGTGCTGCTGGTCACTACGGGAGTAAATTGCTGTAGTGTTTTTTCTGAACTGTTATTATGAATGCAGGTGTTCTGGATTTTGATTTTAGTACATTCCAGAACACTGTCATAGTAAATAGTTTTGATTTTAGTACATTCCAGAACACTGTGTCTTTGCGTCAAATACTTCAGCCCTGCCAATCACAAAGATAGCCGAGGCCAGCAAACGACCAGAAAAGGTGATCACTTGAACTTGCTCTAAAGAAACATTACATAGTTTCATGTACATGTAAGTTCCTCAGACTTAGTGTAACTGCAGAGAAACTCTGTAGTAGCTGTCAGAACCTGTGACCTCATGTGAACTTATACAATATTTAGCTGTCAATGAAACATGATTAATTAGCTGATTGCAAATGCATTGGGTCTCCACCTTGGAGTCTGGTGTACAAATCTCTGTGAATTAGAAGAAAATGTGAAAATAGTGAATTGTTGTTGAACCTTGAAACTCGTGTGAGAATATTCTCTGGTGTGTGCATTTCTGCTGTTGGATACATACTTCAGCTGATGGGTCTTTTATCCTCAGGTACTTCATCTGATTCCTCTTGTCCATAGAGAATTGTAATGAGTCATTACTTTGCCTTATACTATCACAGCTTCTGTTTTTTCTTTTCATTATGAACTAACTGTCAGGAATTTGACGTGTGTCGCATCAACTGGTCGCTAGATTAGAATAACTTCTGTGAAGGATATGCACACAGCCAATATTCAGCAGTGAGAAAGAAGTTACGCTGTTAAGAGCAGGCATAAACTATCTGGTCTAAAGCACTTTCGTTGTCATTTTTGTCTAGTTGTGTCAAAAGGCCCAAAAGCTATGAATAATGTCTAGATACTGGACACAGTGATGCTCTTTAATAATTGAAGTTGATGCCTATAAGTGTTGCAGACTACATTAATGTCTGCTAATAGCTGATGCCACACACGTCAGACAGTACTTTTAAGAGTACCCTATTGTTACCAGGGATTTTACCATTAAGTACTTTAGGTGGTGATGGTTGAGTAGTATTACAATGACGTTTTGTAACTATGTCTAGTGTTGAATTTAATAAGCTTTGTCGTAAATTGGCAGCACTAATTACTAGATTGCCGTTGTTTTGTCCGCACTTGAGACGAGAATTCAAAAATTCCATCCATGATGGCACCTTGTAACAATTTCACTCTGTTCAAATAGCTTGTTTGTTTCATTCAGTATTTTATTATATAATTAAAATTATTTATTTAATTAAAACAGCACATTTAGCATAGTGATTTGGCACCACAGGGATTATGTACAAAGGCAGAATGGCAGTCTGTCATTTCAACTGAAGAGAATGATAACAGACAGCATTAATTGTGTTTCCGATATTTTACAGCTATGGTTTCCCAAAGTCTTTCTAAAAACTGAAGTCATCTGTAGCATGTGATTCCTCTTAATGTAGATTATGCTTTCACTATTTATTTCAACAAAGGATAGGTCTCACACTGCACACCTTTGAGAACTATAGTTGATAATAGTAAACAGTTACTGTGGTTATTGTATCTACCCCTGTAAAAGCTTCATAACCCATTTGAAACAGTAATGCGTGTGAATAGCTGTGATGTTTTTGATGCAGGTGATAGGAATGCATTATTTCTCACCAGTTGATAAGATGATGTTGCTGGAAATTGTGACAACTGATAAGACTTCAAAAGATACGATTGGTAAACATGATTTATTACAATCAGAAAATGAGTTAAAGGAGGTTGCATTCAGATGAGTTGCTAGGAACTGCAAAGTGTTTTAGAAGAGTTCAATGTGTACTTTAAACGAAAACATGTTAGACAAAAAATGCTCAGAGATTACCTGACTTTGATGTGATGATGATGTCTAGGCCAGCGCTTAAGTCTCATCCTTATACATGTATTATTATCAGTAATATTGTTATTCTTACCATTGTTTATGTTATAAATTAGGTCTTCTGATTCCTTATAAGTAGCAGGAGAGTGATTTATTTTCATGAGTCAGTTTTGTTGTGGCTTAGAACACCCAGGTAACCTTGTTTTATCATAATCTTCATCGTAGTGCTGCAGTGTTATAGGCTAGTCTGTGATAAACTGAAAATTATGGTGTTATTGAGACCAGCATGTAGCACCAAACCTGTGTTGCTGCCAACTGATGTGTGTTGTTTGTCTGTGGATTGGCAGCATCCGCTGTGGATGTTGGATTGAGGCAGGGAAAGATCGTCATAGTCGTCAAAGATGGACCAGGATTCTTCACAACGCGTTGTCTCGCTGCCTTCTTCTCTGAAGTCTTCAAACTACTACAGGTTAGTAAATCTTTCTTTCACTTGGCTTCAGTTGTGTTGTCTGGTGCCTTCTTCACAGAAGTATTAAAACCTAGTCATTGTACTTTGTGCACATTAGTGTAATGGCACAAATTACACAGTCTCTGCAGCATGAGGTAAGCACTCAAGCAGTTAGCTTGTTTTGTAAGTGACTTATATAATTTAATGTCACTAAACAAATTTACTGGACCTTTTAAGAGTCTGTCAAGTACATACAAACAGACGTGTATGCATGTTGTGTACGTACATTACAAATGATAGCCATGCAAACATTTTGATGCACACACTGTACACTTGGAAATTTAATGGAAGAGGCCATGGTAGAAGAGGCCATGGTACATATATCGGTGTATACCAGTATGGTATTAGAAGAGATGACAACAATGACCTGACTTGATTGCTGATGCTTAGGAGGTATATTAAAAGATGGTCTGATTTGTAATTGAGGGTTGGAGAAGCATGTTAATGGTGGTCTAATGTGGTAAATGATTCTAGGAAGGTATTAGTCCAAAGGATATGGATTCAAGGACTAAAGCGATTGGCTTTCCAGTTGGATCAGCCACTTTGATAGATGAGGTTGGAATCGATGTTGGAGCTCACATCGCCGACTACATTTCTGGCGTATTTGGACCACGGTTTGGATTCGGTTCACAGGAGACAAATCTCCTTAAAGAAATGGTTTCAAAGGGTTACCTGGGTACGTCTCTGAATTACCGTATTATATCAGGGATTCAGTAAATGTTGGAACAACAGAATAAAGGCATTGCTGAGCTCTGTTAATAAATAACTTCTAATGTGCCAGTGTCTAATGCACAAGGCTGACATCAACTGATGCGCTGTTTGTTATACTGGATTGATGAATGCACTATATTTCAAGAATTCAGATAAACAAATGTGTTACTAAGCAACGGGTGTTCATTGTTGTCTTCCCACGTGTTGTGAGGTCTTTGAAATGTCAGTGGACTTTGAAATTCAAAATGTTCACATATACATCATATTATACTTACACAAATTGGTGGTTCTGCCACTTGGTAAATCTAAGTTTATAAGATAATGGTACATTCCAGGTATGTAGTGTAATGTAAGGCAAGAAGACATTTTATGTAGCACCTTTCAAGCACCTCCCAAAAGTGCTGCATACTTGGGTTCTAAAGAAATGTGACTCAAGGTAAACAGAGAATGGGTGTTGAGCTGATTCAATTGAAAATTACAGATATTTAATAGTAGATTGTTCCAAGAGGAAGTTCTGGTGCATGAGAAAACCCTCTGAGCTCATATGGGTGTGTGGAACCTGCAATTCTGCATGGGCAGCAGAGCATAATTATTGATGACCAGCTGTGTGGTCAGCCTTGTCATCCAAGTATCCCAGGAAAGCCACCACTTCTGCTCTAAGTATAATCCTAGCTGCTCAACTGTGTTTTTGAGTTGCTGAAACTATAGTTGTATTGAATGCCCTGGCACCAGTTTCAATTGGGTCTCTGTTAGTTGATGGAGCAGCAAAGTCACAAGTCTGATCCGACTGTAAGCCATTTTCCTGTCATGGAGTTAGGATTATTTGCAGAGGCGTATTTTTGGTGGGTCATGTGTGTGGACAGATGGTGTTGTGATTGAGTTTTATGCAACTTGCTTTATATCATTGTTAAGAGCATTAACTGCATTTATTTGTGGCTGTATTGAATTTAATTGCTTTTCTCCTAATTTAGGACGCAAATCTGGAAAGGGAATCTTCATCTACGAAGAGAACTCTAAGAATCGTGAAGAGAACCAAGGGGCTGTGGACATCATGAAGCGATTCGCTGTGGTGCCAAAACAGAAGTCAGCATCTTTAAATGTTCCTAATGTTACTGCTGTCTTGGTGAATGAGTGACGAAGAAGCTTAATTTCTTACAAGAGATAACATTTCAAAAGTTGTTTGCAATTGGGACAGGCTTTGATTTATGTACAAAAATTTGTCGGCCTAAAGATGCAGTTTTCTGTTCAGTTCTTAACAGTTTCAGAAATGCTTGGCTAATTCTGATTTTGAACTGTGCCCAAAATATAGGTACTGTCTTCGTCAAATAAAATTGTGTTGGGTATGATTTGACATGTGTGCAATAGACATTTTATAGCTTGTGTGATGATCCTTAATGTTTATTTTATTACTTCCAGTGGCAGCAAGGAACAACTTGTGTAGTGTTGGCAATTAATTTAACTTAATTTACTTGCTGGGTTAGATCTTAATTTGCAGCATTATTATTATTTGGAAGCTTTTCTGTATTGACAGACTGAGTGATGAAGATTTTCGTCTGAGACTTCTTGGTCGTTTTACAAATGAAGCGGTGCTATGTCTGCAGGAGGGCATTCTGGCCAATCCAGTGAGCTCATCTTTCTTTCCTTTCTGACATCTGCTGATGTCTCAGACTCGCTCATGAGCAACATTAAATTTTTCATGTAAAATCTTATATCTAATGGTTAAACCAATTTATACAATTCACACGGAGTTTTTATGTTTTATGTCAGAATTGTTCATGTGAGCTTGTTCTTTCTTCAAAGTAGAAAGTTCAGTATAAATACTGCATTTCGTGTGCACCTGTTAAAATATCAATGACCAGAAATGCAATTCATAAGAACTGACATTTTACAATAGTCGGATTCCTTTTACACAAGCTGGAATGTCTAAATTCATCTGAACATTTCTATTTTGTTGCTACATTACCACAGTTAAAATTTAAAATCGACTAAAATAAGTTTCAGATTCATTACCAACTTCAAAACTAAACTGCTAACTCATGTGTTATGTTTAACAATTCTGGAAATAGGAAATTTATTCATTATTAACTTATTTTTTCACAGCTTGAAGGTGACATTGGAATGGTCTTTGGTCTTGGATTTCCACCATTTTTGGGCGGTAAGTATCTCAATTTTCTCACTTTTTTCTGCCAGCTTCAAGTGCAAACTGTTTGGTAATTTAGTAGAAGCTAAATGTTTACTGTTGCTAACTAGTGTATTTAAAATGTAATTATTTTAATTATTTATTTATTTAATTGTGACATGATGGCCTGATGGTAGCGTGCTTGGTCTGCGATCAGATGGTTGCAGGTTCGAGACTGCTGAGTGGACTGCAAGTAATGATCCTAAGCAAGTGTTTGCATACAGCAGCCTCTGTCACCAAGCAGCAGAATTTGGTAGTGGCATAAGCTGCAAAGTGAGCAGCAAGTCCTTGAGTGCATTCGCCCTATGCCCAGGATCTTGGGATTTGAATATTTCCAGCTCAAGGGTCAAAGAGCAGGAAATGAGTGACTTCCCTATGTTCTGCTGTGGAAAATTGGAGCCTTATGTCTTATTTTAATTATTTTAGTCACCAGAGCTACTGTATTTGTTTTAAAGACTTAATTTAATAGTGTGAACATTTTCTATAATGGTTGTTCTGCATTAGCAGGACTTTGTTTGAATTAAAAGTTCCAGTTTCTTCTCATCGAGTTGCAGGAAGTGATTGAAAGAAGGCTGGCGTAAGAAAGTAGATGAGAACTTAAGACTGAAGAAAATGCATTTGACCTTATAAAATGACCAATATTATGAAAGAGGAGAATCGGGAAGGATAAGTAGGGAACCCAGCTAATCTGTATTTACCCAAAAAAATAGCTTTTAAACTGCTTCTGTTGTTATCAGTACATTCTGTTATGCTTTTGTTGTGTAATTGTTATAACTTATTTTTATTTCTTTACTAGCTTTTATTTTATTCTCATTTGGTTTTCCTTACAGGTCCATTCCGCTTTGTTGACATCTTTGGTGCCGATAAACTTGTTGCTAAACTGAAGGAGTTCCAGCGTGTCTATGGAGATATGTTTGCTCCTTGTCAGTTGCTTGTCGACCATGCAAAGGACACAAGTCGTCGTTTCCACACAAATTAACCCAAACCGACAACGCTAGCAAATTATTGCAATGTTTTGGCGCAACACGTTACAATCATGTGTTAGACATTTTTACCAAAGTCTCTGTAATAACTTATCAGTTTGTAAGTTTTTGTGACAAAGGGCTGGCAATTGTTATTAGATGTAAAATGGATTACCAATCACTAGTTCTTTCTTTTGATGCTTTATTAAATTGGTTGATTTTGAGCCAAATTTGGTTAATGTCTTGTCATTGGAACATCACTTTAGGTTAGGGATATGTTTCTACAATCGTGTTTTATCTTTTTATTAATAAAAGCATCTTTACAAAATTTGGTTTGAGTTTTTTGTGTATTTTTTGTGTGATATATATGTATATATATGTATATATATATCTCTTGCCTGTCCATTGTCCACTACCTTGCCAGTTTTATAGCATTTATTGAATTTACTGTCATATGTGCTACAGGAGTTTTATAAACTGGCTTGAAGCAAGAAGCTTCATTTAAAAATGTAGTGTATGTGATAATAGCTTTAGACAAATGGTTCATGTTATATTTCTCACATTTAGAAAAGGCAACTCACAAATAATAACAGAACAAAGTAATTTCCTTGCACTTGACCAGAGGTAGGGGTTGACGCACACAGACGCAAGCAACAGAGCTTCAACAACAGCGCACATATACTGTTGTGCTTCTGCTCTATGGAGTGAGTTTAGGGTTGTGCTCCTTGGTCCATTTAGTACTGAGCGGCATGAAAATTTTTTTGAGTTTCAAGAAATTTCTGGTTAACTGAATGATTAAGTTAGTTCTGTAATGCGCTTTAAAATTTATTCATTGTTTCTATGCATGTAATGCTGTTGAGTTTGCCAGAAGAATGCATCTAATCTAATCTAATCTAAAAATCTAAAAACTTCTACAGCGCCACTGTAATAATGCTCGAGGCATCAGTCGATGGTCGCTGCTAAACAAATTCATTGTCCAAGCCAAAGTCCACGGTGAGTCCAGGTCGAAAAGCCAGAGAGGAGTCCAGAAGTCACAGAGACAACCTACGGAGGAAATGAGTTCAGGAAAAGATAAGTTTTCAGTCGAGATCTGAAGGCAGAAACAGAATTTGCCGAGCGAACATTTGCCGGAAGAGAGTTCCAGAGAGTAGTAGGAAACTGACCGACCTGGGACATTTTCATGCACGCAAGCATAATCATGCTTGATAACTAACACAAATTAAGTTTTGTGCTTGATTATGCTTCACCACCCGCCCCCGCACGCGTACGCACTTAATGACCCAATGCCTACACCAAAATCCTGCGCGCCTTCGCAAACCTTTTCCACACCAGATGTAGTGTGGAAAAATGACTTCAACTAATAAAGATTCACAACAGCATTAACTTCAGATATAAAACATAAATGCAGCGAATGCTGGATGAAATAGGCAAACCCTAGGATAAAACTGACAAATGATTAAAAACTGGGCTTCAGTATGCTTCAGCGCGTTGTCCTGTTCATCAAGTGCAAAATTTAACTTTCAAAACAAGAAAGTGGAAATTAATAATTTAATAGAAAGGCTGCATAAAATACAATTAAAACTCGATTATGTTGTTTCTTGCAATGGAAACTTGAAACAAAACGAATATCAAGAAATTGTGAGTGAATTTAATTTTTAAAGAAAAGTCAAAAAGCATTAAATCAAATCATCAACTTTATAAATCTGCAAATGCGACAATCCAGGATTAGTAGGTTCAGCGAGTACACCATAAAATCTATAATACAAGTATTTATCTGTTGGATTTAATTCATAGGATTTTAGTGTTGATCCTAAATAATCTTGATCAGCAGATTTTAATACGCGCCAAATAACAGCATCATTACTAGCTTCAAAGACCCATCTGTAAAATCTTTCTATGTTATGAGTTCTACCAGTTACTGTAAACTTCCAAATAGATACTGCAAAAGGGCATTTAATTTGAATCCAAGCATTGGTCTGCAATCCAGCAGTACTCCATTCAGATGCACTATGTGAAGATATTCCCCAACAACTATAATTGTTATTATATTCACTATTACTAGATATAACGAATCCGCTCTTATTAGAATGCTGGTACAAATTAGGAATAAATCCAACATTATTTTTAACTTTCCTCTTATCTCCATTATCTGGGCTATAGCGAAAGTTGTTATTTGTAGAGTCAATATTTGGAATTGAGTAGTAAGTTTCCAAGTTAACTAGTGCCATCTCGTACTGTTTCGTTTTATCTAGTTGGATTAGCGAGTTGAACTTAGTTCTAATACGAGTGTTCCTAGCACTAATCAATATGTAAAACGACTTCTTCGGTTCTGTGTTCTTTACAATTTTTCGAGTAGCGTTAGAGACGTATGATCCATTTTTATAGGCGTTGTGTATTTATTTTAAACAGACCTCGGTAGCATGTCTTCAAACGTTCTATGGTGGTCGTCTTGAATATAAAAGCTATCAAATCCATAGCGGTACTTTCCATTGTATTTCTTAGAGGTTAAATCAATTACAACAAACCCATGAGGTTGCTCCCACACTATCTTGCAAAACTTTCTGAACTCATCTTTAGGCATGTCTGTTGAAACATGGTCGTTATATATGTGGTTTATATTTTTTAGGTCTTGGGGAAACAGACAAATAAAGTTTGCGTTTTCTCTGATTGTTTGTCTAGGTAGTTTAAAGTAGTTTTGGGCTAAATAAAAGCAGTCAACGTTACTGTGTCTTCCCCGAATATAGTAGGTTTCACACTTATTTTGTTTTTCAAGCTGTATATCATCGAAGATCATTAGATTCTTCTTCTCTGGATTTAAGTCTCTCGGATCTGGCAAATCTTCTGTCGATTCAAAGAATTTACAATCAATATCAGCTTTTTCTACTAAATTTTTAGACATTTCTTCAATCACACACGTAGGGCTGACATTTAGACTCACAATCTCATCTTGATTATCAAACAGTCTTAAAATTGCTTCTTTCGGAAGTTTTTCTTCAAACGCCTTTTTGAGAATCCTATACTCTGGTTGAAACAGAGATTTTCCGAACACTTGCAAGTTGTTAAAGTCTAACCATCCAGGTTTTATCAGCAAGTTAAGCAGTAATGTAGTCTTTCCACATCCAGATTTTCCAACAATTAATCCTCTTATACTTCTTGGTAACAGAGGGTTGTTGAACCGTTTAGACGATATGTCATTCCAACTTAGATCTTTAATTTCCATTTTTAATATAATATATTTATATATAAAAAATGTATTGCGTAAAGTGTCGTAACAAAACAGATACTACCAACTTGCAAAATGTTGTAAGTAAGAACGGAAGACTGATGCTTCGTGGAACTTGTGTAATATGTGGTACTACTAAAACTCAGTTTATGTCTTTTAAAAAATCAGATGGAGATTTAGTAAGCTTTCTTAGTGCCGCTACAAGCAATATTAAGTTACCTTGGGCTAAATATCCTGGAGAATTACATTTGCCAGGCATGAACTTTGCTGGTCCTGGTACTAGACTAGATCTAAGATTAAATCCAGACGGAACTCCTAAAGAATCTAGTAATCCAATTGATAGAGTAGATGATGCTGCGTATCGACATGATATGGCTTACGCTGCTTTTCCCGACACCAAAACACGAAATGTAGCTGATAGAGTTATGGTGAGCGAATTGAATGACATCCCTAATCCAACTTTGAGAGAGCGCGTTGAAAGAGCAGTAATAAAGCCAATATTAAACACTAAAGCTAATTTTGGTCTTGGCCTAACAAGTTCAAAAAACTCCAAGCGATCAAAAAAAAGCGAGGCTAAAGATATAAAATGGTCTGATCAGCTTGCAGAAGAATTACATAAACCAGCAATAAAACATTTTAGAAAAAGAATGGTTATTGTAAGAGGAATTGACGAAATTTGGGCTGCTGATTTAGTCGATATGCAGCCATTTGCTGAATTTAATAATGGAGTCAAATACTTGTTGTGTGTTATTGGCATATTTTCAAAATACGGTTGGATTGTTCCGTTAAAAAATAAAACAGGAGCAGCAGTTGCTAGTGCATTCGAGGAAATATTCCGTGAAGGAAGAAAACCTGAGAAAATGTGGATTGATAAAGGAAAAGAATTTTATAATAAGAATGTAAAATCTTTGGGAGTTGAGTTGTATTCCACTGAGAATGAAGAAAAATCTTGCGTTATTGAGCGATGGAATAGGACAATGAAAGAAAAGATGTTTAAATATTTCTCAGCTAATTCTACTAGAAGATACGTTGATGTTTTAAATGACATGGTTAGTCGCTACAACAATACTAGACATTCATCAATAAAAATGGCGCCTGTTGAAGCAAGTAAAAAGACAAACGAGAATATTGTTTGGATGAACCTATATGGACGAGTTAGCTCAGAACCTGTTAAACCTAAGTTTTCAATTGGTGAGAGAGTGAGAATAACTAAAAGGAAGAAAACGTTTGAAAAAGGTTATACACCACAATGGACTGAAGAAATATTTACTATTTCGCAAGTTCAATACACAGATCCTCCTACTTATAAAATAACTGATTTCAATGGTGAAGAAATACAAGGTAGGTACTTTTTATGAACAAGAGTTACAAAAAACAAGTCAACAAATATTTAGAATTGAGAAAGTTATTCGTAAGCGAGGAAACAAATCATTAGTAAAGTGGTTTGGATATCCGGATTCGTTTAACTCATGGGTTGATAATAAAGAATTGGTCCAATTGCAGTGAATGCCTGCGCGAGTGTTGGCTTCACTAGACATATAATCCGTCTAATAATGCATTTGACCGTTCACCATATAGGCTCAGTTTTGTTTAGTAACGAATGCCATACATATTGAGTCATGTAAGTTCGCCTGCGGTGAATGTGCTCGCAAATAAGGTCATACAGCTAGCTATACTATAAATAGCTCTGCTTGTAGCCTATGCTATGCACAGTCAAGCGCCTATGTTTGTCATGTGATCACGCGTGTAACATCCGGATTGGTTGAACTGCTTTATCCTGGTTGGTTATCGCTGTTGAAACGGGTGCAATGTCTACACAGGTCATGCTGATTCAGTTGTGCTGAACTGCTTTGTTCAAAGACAGCAGCAGACATTTACTGCGACAGTTTTTGTGCTACTGTAGTTGGTTGTAGTGCAGCAGATTGAACAAGTCTTACAGGAGATTACAGTGGACAAATCATACGATACATAAGGTAAGTTTTCTTTGTTCATTCTGTGTGATAATTAATGATTGTAATCTAAATGACATAACGGAGGCAGTATAACTATTACACGTGATACAACTCGTGTAGGATGAGCATAGTTTGGATTATAAAATACGCCGTCATTGGACGAGTAATTTAATGTTAGTGTGTTTAGTGTTTATAGCGTGCTATATTACAGTCCTACTTTATGCTTTCGATTTCGTTGCAGATGGTATGCAGAACAGGTATTATTCGCCGCCCTGATGGCACAAAGACGGAAATATCAAATATACCAAACGATTCAACGATGACAGTTGCAATAACAACTGTCTTCAAAATCACCGAAGCACAAGCATTGCGTATCGTATTGATGACAAGACGTGTTGGAGGTCAATCACTAGGAGAAGTATTTTTTGGTGCGAACTTCCCTGAAGTGGTTCTCAAACCAATGCGGGTGATCGGTGGAGATCTTATGACTGATTATTTGACTTCTTGGTGGGAAATTCTCCAAGATGATCAACCCACAGGCTTTGCAGTTTCATTCAAGTAGTATAATTTGTAGTATGGTCTGTCACATTTGTATTGTCACGAACACTCTCAAAGACTATAAATGTAGTGCATTTGGTTTTAGGCTACTATACATTATTTGGCTGTTGTGCAGTTTTTTTCTGTATGTACAGTATACGTTCTTAATAATGAGCTGACATTTTTTTGAATTGAATAATATATTATTCAGTTTGACGGTGTTGTGTTTACATCCGTGTTATATACTGCATAGAGTGTTCCTATTTCATCCAGCATTCGCTGCATTTATGTTTTATATCTGAAGTTAACGCTGTTGTGAATCTTTATTAGTTGAAGTCATTTTTCCACACTACATCTGGTGTGGAAAAGGTTTGCGAAGGCGCGCAGGATTTTGGTGTAGGCATTGGGTCATTAAGTGCGTACGCGTGCGGGGGCGGGTGGTGGGTTGGTGAAGCATAATCAAGCACAAAACTTAATTTGTGTTAGTTATCAAGCATGATTATGCTTGCGTGCATGAAAATGTCCCAGGTCGGTCAGTTTCCTACTACTCCAGAGTCTAGGGCCAGAAATAGAGAAGGCACGCCTGCCAAGAGCTGTTTTTGTCCACGGAACAGTCAGATTTAAACAGCTAGAAGACCTGGTCGAGTGGAGGTAAGTCTTGGGAGTCAGTACAGAGTGAAGATAGTGAGGTTGGTTGAAATGTAGAGTCTTGTATACAATTAGTCCAGTTTTGAACATTATGCGCTTTTCTATGGGCAACCAGTGCAACGATTTTAGGATTGGTGACATGTGATCATATTTCGGAGTTTTAGTGATAGCTCTCGCCAATGTATGTTGAACTCTTTGAAGCTTCATCAAATTAGCTTTAGAAATGCCAGTAAGAAGCGAGTTGCAGTAGTCGAGACGGCTGGAGACAAGGGCATTAGCCAAACAAACCAAGGCAGAGAAGGGATGTGGCGCCTAATCCTACGGATATCACGAATGTGGTAGTGGGCAGACCTACTGTACTTATAGAATTGATATGTTCATTGAAAGACAGATTGGAGTCAAATACAACACCCAAATTGCGGGATGAACTGTTGCATTTAATGACAGAGATGTCTAGATGGACGGAATTCAAAGAATTAAATTTAGTCAGTTGTTGTGAGGTTCCAAAAAGGAGAAACTCAGTTTTGGATGGGTTGAGGAGCAGTCCATTATCTGTCATCTATGAGTGAACTTGGTTTAAAACGTCAGATAATAGAATGAGAGAGCTGGAAGAAGAGGAATTATCAAAGGAAATGTAGAGTTGAGTATCATCAGCATAAAGATGGTGCTTCAGACCACTTTGACTAAGTAAAACACCTAGTGGAGTAGTGTACGAGAAGAAAAGAACGGGGCCAAGAACAGAGCCTTGAGAGGCAACTCAGGTGAGTGGTATCTGGTCCGACATTGCACCACTGATGTAGACAGATTGAATACGAAAGGCGAGATATGATTTGAACCAGTTTAGGACCAGACCTGATATACCAATCCAGTGCTCAAGGCGATGAAGTAATATAGCATGATCGACAGTGTCAAAGGCGGCAGACAGGTCAAGAAGAGCAAGTGCAGTTACTTTGCCATTGTCCATGGAGCAGATAATGTCATTGCGGACAGAGAGAAGAGCTGTCTCAGTGGAGTGAAATTTGCGATATGCTGACTGGAAAGGGAGGAGTAAGGAGTTTGAAGACAGTTGTGCCTCCAGTCGACATTTAACAATGCGTTCAAGAAGTTTAGAGATAAAGTTCAAGTTTGAAATTGGTCGGTAGTTTGACATAGTTTCAGCATCCAAAGATGGTTTCTTCAGCAAAGGAAGGACAATAGCATGAGAGAAATATGTTGGGAAGGAGCCGTCAGCAAGTGACCGATTGATTAATGTCAAGATTGTAGTTCCAAGCACATCAAAGCAGTTTTTGAGAAGGTGGGTGGGAATTGCATCCAGGAGTTATTGTTTGTCAGGAGATGAGAAAATAAGCGACCGGATTTCACCCAAGATTGCTGGAGCGAGAGAATCAAAAGTAGGCGGAGGATGATCAGGAAATGAAAAGCCATTTGATAATGGAATACCAGAAAATTTTAAACTGATACTGAATATTTTGTCATGAAAGAATTTAATGAAAGCATCAGGAGGTTTTCGGTAAGGTGCATGATGTTTTCCTATGGAGTAACTTATTTAGGGCCTGCCAAAGCGATCTCGGGCAAGATGAATTTTCTGAAATTAAGTTTATGGGATGGGAGGATTTGGCTTTGGAAACAAGGTTGCGAACAGTTTTACACTGTTCTTTGAAACGCTGATGATAAAAAGGAAGTCGCGAGCGGCGCCAAGCGCATTCAAGTTGGCTACGCAGACGTCGAGCTTCAGCAGTTTCAGAATTAAACCAAGGCTTCGGATCACGAACAACAACCTTCTTGAATTTAAGAGGAATGTGCAGAAGTCCAGTTAGAACAGATTGGAGTTGGTAAGACAGGGCATCAGCAGATAAGTCTAGTCAGAAGGAGGAAGTGAGAAGCAGATGTCATTTTGTAAGTCTCGATATCCAGTTGATGCCAGGGTCTGAAAGTGATAGTGTAATTTGGCGGTGGTGTGGTTGGAAAAGAGATTGGAGCAGCAACGGCAAGATGATCAGATAGATAAGTTTCCTTAGTTGAGATATCTTGAATTAAGTTACAATCAGATCTTGTCGCTAGGAGATCAAGGGCGTGACCTTTAGCGTGTGTTGGCAAGGTTATGTGCTGCTTAAGATCACAAGAAGCCAAGAGCTCATGAAAGGTAGTAGAAATATGATTATCTGAATCGACGTGAATGTTAAAGTCACCTGTTATGACTAGTTCAGTAGGAGACGAGATTAAAGCCTCTAAAAGAGCTTGAAATTTGTGACGAAATTGCTTGGGTACCGCACCCGCGTCTGACTCTATCGGGTGGCCGAGGCGTTGGTCTGTCCGAAGCCCTACCAGGATGACTCCCTACCAGCGCCTACCTACTGCCAGTCCGCGAGATAAGACTCTTGAGGTCTCCAAGAGACTTAAGACGAAGTCGACAGATCGATTAACAATCGCTTTTATTTTCCTCCAACACCTTATCGAAACACTGAACTCGCTTAACTAAAACTCTAGTTACACAAGGCACTCTCATACACGCGTAAATACTACGAAGTGTCCCCTTAGCGTCCTATCTCTCTGTGTTCTATGTGTCTTATATAGCCCTGCGATACTGTGGGGGAAAAGCGATACACTCCGAGAGCTCGGCGGAGGAGAGGCGATACACGCCCGGAGCTCGGCGGAGGGGAGACGAGACAAGCCTGGAGCTAGGCGGAGGGGAGACGAGACACGCCCGGAGCTCGGCGGAGGAGAGGCGATACACGCCCGAGGCTATACCGCTACAAATTCATGAAAGAAATCCGTTAAGGAAAGTGATGGAGGACGATATAATTTATATTTAACAGCGTAACGTGCTTGTTGCCCGAGTTTAGAGTGGCCATGAGAGCTTCAAAAGACGTTGGAGAAGGTATAGAGAAGACGGATCTGGACAGAGGCAAGAAAGATCTATAAAGAAAAGCTAGTCCACCACCACTTCTCCTCGGTCGTGGTTCTTGTAGCAGTGAAAATGAAGGGGGAGTTATGTCTGAAAGGAAGGACTGAGTGTCATCAGGACGTAGCCAAGTTTAATTAAGTGCCATAATATGAATTTGTTGCTTAATGAGAAAATTTGTCAAAGAAGGGGCTTTAGAACGAATAGAGGCAATGTTCAGATGGCAAAAGTTAAAGGTCTTTAGGGGCGCTGGGCCAGGGTTCAACTCAATATCACCAGCAAGAAGTAGGAGAATAAGAATATGCACTTGTATGCCATTGCATTTTTTCGGTGATAAACGCCACTTTTTGCCATGCAAGACAGTCCAGTCTTGGAAGAGAATCAGCTTGGCAGTGAAAAACAATCGAGAAGAGGGAACGCAATAGAAGGAAAAAGCCCCATTAGGATGTTCGAAAAGTTGATGAGAATAACAAAAGACCGGTGGCTGACTAACACGAGGTACAGACACAATGCATAACGACAGGCAAGAACAGTTAATGACATAAGGTATAGCACAGATCTCGGGGAGATTGCCAATGGGACCATTGTTGACCAGAAACACTGTTTAAATAAAGCGAAAACACCACAGTGAGCTTTTAGCAAAGACGGGGTGTATTGAGGAGATGGTGAAGACTTCAGCTAATGGGCTACTCACTAGCACAAGAAAACCTAACAGATTGCCAGTTTTGTTAGTAGGGTCATAAAATTATGAAATACAGCCTTAGAGAATGGAGGAAGGCTCACTGGGTGACTCCGTTAATTTAAAGCGTCAGCCGTGTATACATGAACGTTATGGCCAAATTGAATAAATCTGCATAAAATTGAAAATCAAAACTTATCTGTCGGTCTGCAAAACTGTGAGGTAAGCAGACGTAAAAAAATTAATAAGTAAATGCAATATGTAAAGCTCGTAAAATCGGGACACTTGATAATATTGTTGCTATGGTCCGTAGGCGTTTTTCCGATTCCCACTCTAGTACGAGGATGTCCAGTATAAGGATGTCAGTGGTTAGGGTTAAGGTTAGTGTTAGGGTTAGGGTTAGTCTTAGGGTTAGGGTAGATACAGTAGGAATGGAAAATACGCCGCTAAACCCTAATCATAACTCTTACATTTACCACTGACATCCTCTTACGAGCGTGGGAAAAGGAAAGACGCGGTCCGTAGCTTATGAGAAGCAACGGAGGATTTTCCCAGAAGATACATTACCCGAACTGACGCGCAGATGCTCGCTGCGTGGCATAGACCACCAAAGACTTATAATAAACTTGTGTATTGTCGGTGCATGATGGACAAGGCATCAGCTGCTGGCACAAAAGTAAGCATACCGAACCAGCGGATAGCGCCGATTGCTGCTCAGAGACAATACGTCATATGGGGTGGTGCAGATTAGTGAGGCATATTGGTTAAAACGTAGGCCTACGTCATCCTGGTTAGCCACATTGGTTAAAGCGTGCGTCATGGCAGCCTCTGTGCGTAAGGTTGCCGGTACGCATAACGATAGTGGCTGTATTTCAGAGATTTGAATTTCGGGCTAATATGGTCCGTTCACGGGGACCTTAAAAGGCGTGGCACTAATCAAATGAGCAGCGCTAGTAAAGTATCTCACTCGACAAATTCATTAAAAAATTGAACAGGTATGATGTCATACGGTCGCTACAGTAAAACGTGTTTATTAACATTTATTTGACTACCTGAATCGGTAGCGAAGGGTTTCACTTGATAATTTCTTTGAAAAATGAGCAGGGTAGAAGCCATACGGTCGCTATAGAAAACCGGATACATTCACACTTACATAAATTTACCTGAAATATCAATCATGTATGTAGAGTTTTCGAGATCAATTATTTACATCATGGACTTTTTGTTTGACTTTTTCTATCTACTTTTAACATGTAAATTTCATGCCTAAATACCTACTGCTGTGACGGTAAAGCAGCGCTTCCAATGTACCCTACTATTGGCTATTGTTGAGCGCTAGATCAGCTTAGATAGGCGCTATAAATTTAAATGGCGACTTCGGTTTCCATCTAATTTACTTTTATTTTTTGTTTTGAACTTCGTTTTTGTAAAGTAATATTGTAGAATTCACATTACACTCTTTCCGTTTCCAGTAATTAGTTGAAGTTTTAAATTTAATGAGTTCATTAAACGTTGATGCGCACACTTTTGTGAAGTGACCCTGAACTTAATGTATGTAAATAGATACTTAGGTTTATCTTCGAGCGATAATGGCTGAATTTGACGAAATAATGCCGTCGAAGGAGGCTGTTGTGGCCCCGGGGTTGATCCGAACAGTCGGGTTACCAACAACTGCTTGGTTTGAATTTATTCTCGATGCGTCGCTGCTTGAAAAACACCTCAACGATCCAGATTCAGGTCTTTTAGTAAATAATGATAATCCGCGAACATTTTCTGTAGCGCCACTACAATGCTCAGGCCATCAGTCGGTGGTCGGTAGTAAACAAAATCGATGTGCAAGCCAAATTCGGAAATGGGTTTTGTTGAAAGCCAAGAAAGAAATCTGAAAAGACATGGAGGAAGAGAATCCCGGAAGATCATAATTCTACTCAAAAGATTTCTACAGCAGCCAAATAAAGCTAAGTCGTTGGAACTAGCTTATTCACAGGCGCTCATTCCAAGAAAAATCGGTAAGCAGGAAGGGTAAGGTTTTGGTTGCAGGTCAAGATCCAAGGATCAGGTCTTCAAGCAAAGAGATGGCTGTGATGGATGGTGTTTGGAATTGGAGCGTTAAAAGAAACCTGAGCAGTAGTGGCAGTATGACTTAGAAGAAGGGGAGATATTTGTAACAGCGGAACAGCTGGACATGGTTATATTTAATTAACCTATAACCTGACCAAATCTCCCTGGAACGGCATGTGGATCTTTCAGAAAGAGAAGCATTCTTATGTGTAATAAGACCATTAATTCTATTAATGAGGGCTGACGCAGCCTCAAACTTATTTTGCCTTAAAAGTTTGTTCTGTTTGCGTAGTAAGCATTTGATAACCGAGACGATAAATGAGACAAGTTTTAGCTGAGATCTGAAGGTCAGTGCAGACTTTAGAGAATTCCTACTAAGTTTTGTTGGCATGCTGTTCCACTGGCAAATGCTGTAAAAACACTTGGCCATAAGTTTGGATAATTACCTCACATTTCAACCCCATATAGCAGCCTTTGCATGTCTTGTTTCTGTCACGTGGCAATCCATTTAAGAGTTGAATCTGACCAAAAACGTCACAAGCCTTAACTTGCTTTCATGCCGTCTCTCAATACGATTATCCAACTCTCTTATTTTAGTCATTTCTGAGAGCGTTAAGTGTTTATTTCCAGATCTATCAGCTCCTGAGCTCATCTCTCTGTTCCTGTATCAGGCCGACATAGCTGTGGCCACTGTCCGAGAAATTGAGGGCAAAGAAGTCAGTGCCAATGGGAGTTCAGCCTGTGTGTCTGATGCAAATTCGGGTACAATCAACAACTATTATTTGAGAATTGAAACTACAGTAGAAATTTATGTGTATTGAAAGTACTTAATCACTTATTTATTGTATACTGGTATTGTCAGACACAACACTATGGGTTGGTGGACTTGGGCAGAGTAGTCCAAAGGCAGGTTATTTGGCATACAGATACTGTAACTGTTAGTTTGACTTGATGCTTGGGAATCCAGACCAGGGGCAGTGTCACTTCAGTCAGTAAAAAGCTTGCAATTCATAGTTACTCCACAAAGTAAAGCAGTCTCCAAGATCCGATAGTTTGAAGTAGGGAAGTGCTGATTTCCTTTTCTTAGGCCTTTGAGCCAGCAGCTATAGATAAATCCCAAGGTCCTGGATATGGGACAAGTGCATCACAGGATTTGCCATTTTCTTCGCAGCATGTGGGTACATGATGAAATTTAGTGGTTAGCAGAGGTCAAGGTTCAAATCCCTGCCAGGGCAGAAGGAGGTTTCTAAAATTAACTGAATGATCCCTCAATATCAGGACCATCCTTGTGAAGATTATAGAGGCATTTACGCCAGTGTGTTACCTTCATCTTCCTTGGGTAGATATGAATCTTTTGTCTCAGGTACAGAAGTCCTACAACCAGACGGCTTGTGATTGTTGCTTTTGGTCAGTTAGATACATTTACAACGTCTGATGTTGTTTGTCGTTATTTTCTGTCTGACAGACGAGAAACCTCGTTCAGCTGAAAATCGTAAGGTTCAGATGTTACGACTTTTGGCTGTTAAGACAGCCTGCCATCTAAAATGGAATCTCGAATTTTTGGAATCAAAGTCAGTTTTTAGCTCTATGCATTAAAGATGTGTTTTATGATATTTATTTATTTATTCAGTTGTTTATTTTAGTAAATTGGTTTGGTTTGATATAATGAGCCCCCAGAAAACTGGCATAATTATCTGACTGGCCGCTATGCAATCCATTTTGTTCTAAAGATTTTGTGCAGTTCTGAGCCTTGTCTTAAAATAATAAAATAGATTCAGTTATTTTGTCGAGAAGTAGAGCAACACGGATTTGCTGCTTAGCATTTGATTTCTGGAAATATACTTAACAGATTTACATGAATAGAAGCCGTCAAGAAAAAAGTAGGTTTTCAGCTGGATTATCTTGAACAGACACAGGAAAATGTTTTTCTGAAGTTCTTTTGAGACATTGTCAGACTTAAAACATTTCTTATTAGCAACTAATGATATATTGTTATTTCTATTTTCTGTGTTCTATTAGAAGGACAATGAAAGTATGTTGTCATCTTGATCAATATTGCCTTTATAAGCAGTTTGTTTGATCATCGTGATTTCCATGTGCAGTCTTCCATTGGCCATTTTGCGAAGTCTGCTGCTGGAACTTCTGAAACTTACAAACAACAACACAGACGACGTTACATCAAAGGCTCTTACGCCCGATGAACTTTGCCAGATGGAGCCAGAAGCACTGTTTGCCATCGTCCTCTACCATCGCTGGTAAGTCTGGTTCATGTCAGCACTTCCTGTGACATTCGGTGCATTATGTACACATGAGCTGAAAGAAATGAAATGGCTATTTATTGAAAGCTATTCTAGTTGGTTGTGGTTTTGGGTCTTCAGGTCGGGAGCACCTTGAAAGAGTTTTTCTTCAAGTGGCATTGTATGAATTTCTTATTACAGTTACAATTATTAACTGAACATTTTAATACGATATTAGTACAATAGCAGCAGTCAGAGAAAAAAGATTATGATTGATGTCGAAGTCAAAAGGTTAATGCAATGGGTCTGAGAGACCCAATGAGGCTGGATTGATCTGTCAAGCATAGAGCAGTCTAGTTGGAGCTGCATTTGTCTTCAGACTTAGTCAGTCTTAAACATGAATTCATGTAGCACCTTTTTAAGAAAACCTCTACAACCTGGCAGCAAGTAATCCATACATGTGAAATCCTTGTGGTTTGTGTGGCTCAGGAACAATTTCCCAACTTCTCTTCAATCCCAGAGCAAAGGTAAAAACCTTTGCAAAATACAGTCACACTGTGGTAGACTTTGTTAGTTCTCTGACTAAACTGTTCACTATTTTTGTGGTGTTAGTGTCATTTGATGTGTTATGTCAGGTGTCTAACGAGTCTGATACGGGAGTCTTTCCCAACAAGACCATCAAAAATACCGAACGTTCAAGTGTAGGTACATCTCTTCACATTTCACATTATTTACTTACTCCATCTGTGAATAGTATTAAACTTTTATTATATCAGACACTGTATGATATTACAGTAAAATTACTAATATTTATTATATTCATACAATTTTTAAAATTTATTTTTATTCATAATTACTGCCACAACTGTTGCTGTTTTCTGGAATTATTTCATTCTAGAGATATACGTGAATAAATTTAATGCACTTCTTGAATTGCAGGAAAACATACTACTTACAAGAAGTAAAGTATTGTTAAGAAGTTTTAATTCATCTGATTAGCACAACAGTTTGGTACATTAAGATGAATAGTGTTTCAAAGTGTGTGTTAATTTTAGCCCAGTTTCACCACTCATACACTGCACAATAATGCAAAGTTTAAGGATACCTGATTTATTATTTGCTTAGTTATACTGCACATAAATTTGTACACTGCTTTTTAACTGTTGCACATGAGCATTTTTATGTACACGATACCCACAAAAATTCAAGGGAACAATGGTTGGCACTTCTTCCTTAGAGTTTGTCAGTATTGTAGTGGTAATTGTGCAGAATGCTTCCAAATAATGTTAGTCAACTGCTCTGCTTATTCTCTTGGATTAGGAGGTCTAAGTCAAGAGAACCGCCTTTTTTAGAGATCCAAGGTGAAGGCAGAATTGTTATATAAAATGCCTGTGGCCGTTTTCTTTGTTTTCTTTAGTCCAGGCCTTTTAGATCCAAGCATCTCATCAGCCAACCTCAAAGATGCCATTCTTAAATCGGTAATATTTTGAGTAAATATTTTACAGTTTTCTCATTTTAACTTAATATTTGTATGGATTGCTTTTTCATATTTCACAAAATATTCTTCTGGACTTTATTTTTTTATCAGTTTATTATTGCAAGACTTCTTCATGAGGCAAACAACGCTGTAATATTTCAGCAAATTTCCCATAAGTTTTAGGAATTTTTACTTAACCTGCAATACACACTTCTTCATAACATTATAGATTTCATGGTTAAATAGTACAGTAAAAACTTAGGAGTCTCAACTGTTTGCACAGTTAAACAAGAGAAAGAAAAGAATCAGAGCTGGATGTAGTGAATTCGACAGAGATGGGCCAGGGCCCAAAAGGAACCTTCAGGCAAACAGCTGGCTAGTGGAAACTGATTGTTAGTTTGGTCTGATGAGATGATTTGTGAGTGGAATGAATAAGTTAATAAGATACGAATCATGCCGCACCCTTGATGAGATGAACAATTGAACATTAAAGTCATGCAAAATTTAGACAAAGTAATCATTATGCACAAATCCAAAGTTTTGAAACAGTATCCTTGGATGTTAACCTATATTGATGCTAGTTTGTCCAAACAAAACATAATTTTACCAAAGAATTCAGTGAAATCTAGATTTGCACCAAGACAGCCATGCATAACTTATTTTCGCAATGAGGCATAATATCTGTTTTATTCTCTTTAGTTATTTCATAAAACTTACAGTCAAAGAATTATTTCAGACTGATGTCATGTTTGAGAGCTGTGTTTTGTAGTTTATTTTTATGATTTGTTGACAGTTGAGAGAGGGCATGGATAATTCGATATCACAGCTTGAGAACTTCCTTTTATTGGGCCGAGCAACTCGTATGCCCGTCATGAGCTGCTTTGGAATCATCAAGATTGACTCGTCTTCAGAGAAAACATTAAATGACTGGAATAACGGAATCATGATTGATGAAACAGAAATGATCTGCCAGGTAAGAACTTCCAGCAAGTTTTTGTTTTGGTAGCTTTAAAGATACGTTTAAAATATACGCATTTCCATGTCATTTTTAAAAAGGTTTTCTGTTTTGGTCAACTCTATTTTGATGAGAGAAAAATGTAACACCATAGGGTGTTTGTGAGGAGTTTTTCATAAGCTAATGCAGCTGCATAAGTTAAAATATTGTAAAATAGTTGTATGAAGCATGGAAACAATTCTATCAATGCTTTCATATAATAGATATTCATTCAGAGGAAACTTTGTTGTGTATTAAATCCTTGCCTTAGCATTGGTACCACTCAATTTCTTAACTGAAGAAGAAAGATATTTCAGTATTGGAAAGTAGACGGAAGCAGAAGGAAAAGGAGAGAGGCAAAAGAGGAAAAGATTCAGAGGAATGGCTAAATTGTTTTGTATATTTCAGATAAATTATGACCTTGGCTGTCAGTTCTTCTTGTTACGCAACTATGAAAAAGCTAACATTTCATTCAGAAAATGCAAAGAACATATGGACAAGGTAAATGCCAAGCTATGGGTCACATTTCTGAGCATTTATTACATTCCAGAGTCATAGGTCACATTTAATTCTGAATTTTTCAGTTGAGAGGGAGTTGTTCAATGTATCTGGCACCTTGTATTCCTGATTACATTTTGAGCCATCAGTCACATTTCTAAGTTATCAGTCACATTATTAAGCTATAGATCACATTTCCGAGCCACCAGTTACATTCATCGCATCAGTCATACTTCTTATCCATGAGTCACATAATATACTATATATGAGTTGCATGCTGAAACTGCTGGTCAGGATCTATTCAGCCTATTCAGAGATCCACACATTGTTACCTATTTACTTATGTTTTAGTTTTTGAACCCTCTTATTCATACTTTTGAAACTACGCTATTGCTACTTACACCTTTGCATTTGTTACAGCTCTAGCTGTTCCATTTTGCTGCTAGAATCGATGAGTGGTTGAGTATTCTTGGACATAATCTTGAATGATGCTTTTTATCTCAGGTGCAGAGCCCAGTCTTTAGTAACGTTGACATCCAGAGGCTGGATGGTTACCTAAGTGCCTGCTCGGGGGTTCTGTGCCTTCAGTCGAAGCAACCGGCACCAAGTCTGTATGAAAGAGTGCAGTTAAGCGTCAGAAACAACTTCCAGGGTCTTACTGGTCTAATGATTGAGGATCTGACAAAACAGGAACTCAGTCTCATGTATCGTACATCCCTGGAAGAAAGCACACAGGCTGCGCACAGGTAGCACTTCTCCTTCATGTTATCAGTTAGTGTATTTTTTCAATAATCTGGTCAGTGACTAAACACGTTTAGTGAAGCACTGTTTAGCTTGTTGTATTTATCATATGTAGCTGAGTTATCTATTAGTTTGCTTATTCAACTTTAGGTTGTTGCCATACCCATTTTAAACACATTTAGTGAACATTTTCATTGGTTAGCTTCGTTACATAACCATGTTTTAAATCCATCTGCCAGCTTGCATCATTGTCCTTGTGAAGTCCTTAAAAGGTGCTGCATAAATGTTCAGATAAGAACTTGCACATGCATGGACTTTATATATATATATACACTTTATATATAATCGGCATTTTATCTTCATGGCCCTTACAGCCTGTTGTAACGGGTTTGCTCAACACGTCCATACAGCAGAGCATCGATGATACAGATCAGTTGTGAGTGAGGGACTTGCCAAAGGTCCTGATGTCGTAACTATCTCAAGGTAGGCCCGAACCTCTGCGCCTCCACATCACAAGCTGAGCACTGTAACTAATCAGCTACCATGCCTCTCAAATAAGGCAGCAGAAGTGACTCTGTAGGTATATGTAACACGCAAAAATTTCCTTTTTCTATTCAGTTAGTTTATAAGTTCTGTTCTGTCTCTTTACAATGCAATACAGGGGTACAACTAAAGTTTGGCAACAGACCTTATAGTAGTTTAGAGGTGCAATTTGGAGCCCAGCAGTAGTGAATATTATGAAGTAACTGTGGGCAGAGTGGTAAAGGTGAGTTTTTGAGCTTAGGGTGAAATAAAGACTGAGCAAGAGAGCAACGAATGTTTGTCCTGGCTTTTGTTAGCATTTGCGGGTTGCATGCATGGATGGCATCTTGTCCATCAGGGCACTGAATGTAAGTTTGCTGGTATTTGGGGTTGTTATTGGATATTTGATATCTGTCATTATTTTTTTAACTATGAGTTATTCCCAATTTCCTGTAATTGTTAATTGTAATTATGTGGCATATTTGCTGATTGGACGAGAGCTAACCTTATTGATGCAGTGTGAGCAGATTCAAGGCTCCCTAAGACGGTCACTGTATATGGATCCAGAGCAAGTTCGTGATGTCTAGCTGCTTAACACCATCAGTGGATGTTTTTTGCATTAGATTGTTAATGGTACAATTTAAAATATAAGAAATTAATTAAGTAAAACCAGATAAATGATTTTTGTTATCAGGCAGGACAGTTTGTATGAAGAGGTTTTGGTCTGTAATTCGATCCAACGATCACTCGACGGCCGAGTCGCGATGTTTGATCTCGTGACTACGCTCAATCGAACTCTTGGCCTCGTTGATTTCTTTCTCAAGGTATTATGCCGACATACTTAGATTCTCTTGTCAACAAGTTCATTCACTGTTTTGGCCAAATAATCAGTGGTTTCATATGTTTCAGGAATTTTAAAAAATAAGATAAATGAGATAGATAAGATGAAAAAATAAGTAAAGGAATAAGTCCATCAACCTGAGGACCATGCCTCTGAGTAACTATACTTTTTCTGATGGTTGGTTGATTACTTAACTTAAAAGTTCATATTGTGAAAAGAAAGGGAACTTAGCAGAAAGTCAAGAAGGCAGAATGTCAGGCCAGAATGCGGCAAGACTGTCTGTACTAGGTAGTTGTAAGAAGAAAATTGAACAAGAGCACTTGAAAATGAAAAATGAATTCTGAATTTAAATAAGGGATGTTTGATTAGATTTTCAAGGGCCAAAGATTTTCACGTGTTCTTGTTCCTCTTTCACTCTTAGACCCAATTGTTTGACTTTGATCATTATACAAGGCTGTGTAGGTGGTCTTGTTACCATATTTTCATTCTTATAATCTGCATAAGGAATAACAAATTAACAAATCTGTAATTCAGAAAGTGTGAAATAATAAGAACAGATTTAATCTTTAGCAGTCACTTCTAATTTTTTATTTTGCCACCTGTCACAAATTTGTCTAGTGGTGTTCCACAACTTAACAGTGCCATAGTTGCAGTAGAGTCAGGAAAATATGGTAATCTCATGGTGACAACCTATGTAAAGTGAACTGCTATAACCCACACACCGAGATAACCAGCAGAAGGGATGCGGAGTTTGTAAAATCCTATATAACCCTTGGGACACATGCATGAAAATATAATAATGTAATTTGTTACTTTAACAGTAATTGAAATTAACATAGTGCTTAGAAGTTTGTGTCTCTTCTTCATTTCAGGTCTGTGTTGACATTCACAAGGCGCTTTCAGACAGTCGGAAAGAAAACCTTAAGTTCTTCCTCACGTGAGTTGAATACCAACCGTTCTTTCTTTTCTTTCATAATTCTCTGTAATAATTTATATCATTATTCTTTTTTGTGTATTTTGCTGACCTATGCTGACCTAATTAGAAATCTGTGAAGTGTTTTACTATTTATGCAACACTTCACACTCAACACTTTATTGCTCTGACATTTAATCACTTGACATGTAATCACATCAGTAAATACAAATAATTACATCAAACGCTGTAAGTTTGCAAGATATCCGAGTTGGAACTTTGTGTAGATATGACATGTTAGCAAATGTACTTGCTTAGTTACCTTGCTTTACCTTAAGGGAGTGAATGCACTGGAAATCCAAGAAATCATAGCTTGAATTACCATGTGGCAAGGTGGTCTATTTGGTAGCATGCTGGGTCTGCAATCCAAGGACTGTGTGTAGACCTGTCAACGAACACTCGGAAGCCCAGGTATCCGGGCCTCGAGATCCAACACCCGATAACGGTTATTTCTAGAAATTAGTTTTAGTGTGATGAGCCAACAGGCAACAGCCTGGGATGGCAGCACGCAGCTGATGAAGCATCTGTCCATATAGCAACTGAGTCACCACTGATTAACCAGTACCTGACCTGAGTAGCAGCGTCTGCAGCAGGCTGGGGGTGCAATTATGATAATTTAACTTAGTGCTACCAATGAACGTAGGTCTGGTTTTTTAATCTGGTCCCTTTGCTTCTATCGAAGGCAGGGAGGCAGTCTACATGATGTATTGATTTAAAATTTTTGTTGCATTTTACATAAATTTTGCGATTTTTAACAGTTAAATTGTCGTTTTTGGTCTTAGCATTTTTATTTTTTGGCTAGTCTGTTCTTTTCTTCTGCTTCTGAGATGAGTTTTAATTATTTATTTCTTCTTCTTTGTGTCGTTTCATGTGCCGTTTGTGCACATTTTATCCTGCAGTCTTGTTTTGCAGCAGAACTTTAGAAAGCTGTGTTCAGCGCTTTTAAGAGTTGCTAAAAGGTGCTATATAAATGTTTTGTTACATTGCATTCCACTACAACTGTTGAGTTTAATTACATGTGTTGTTAGTGCACAATATTGGATTTGGTGATTCTTGTAGGTATCTGTGCCAAATGATTTCATCTGAGACAAGTTTTGTTGATCTTCTGTTGTCCTGTGAGCTTCAGAATCTGTTTAGTCCTCTGGAGAAAGAGTCTTTGATGGCTCTTGTTCAGCAGACTTCCTCTTCTGTTGGTCTCGGCACGACCGTTGCTCTGCCACCTCCAGGTCAGTTCTACTTTGTACTTTGTCATAATATCTGTCTTCCACATCCCATTAAGAAATCTAAGGCCATAACATACATTTACTGTCATTATCCTGCTCATCAGCTACGGTTGGAGGAGATTGCCCAAAATTTGGATTCTATTAATAGTTTTATGGCTGAAGCTGATGTATAGCTGAGTTTTATTTTTGGCACAATTGAGTTTTTTTGGTTTGATTACCATAATTTCATTTGAAAATGTTTCAGTGGAAGAGAACATGAAAGTAGCTGAAGTTGAACGTGAGCTGCTTGTGACCTACGACCCTAATCTTATCAAGGAACACGTTCAGAAACTCATAGGAAGAATTGGAAAATATCAGACAGTTTTCCTCAGTGATAAGGTAGGGATTGTCTATTTCAATTACAGCTTGCTTGATATAAGCTTATTTACAAGTGCCACAAGGAAATTAAAAGAAGAATAGCATTAGGCAAAGATGCATTCTCAAAACAAAAAGAGTTACTGAGAGGAATAATGAACAAGAACTTAAAGAAACGAATGATTAAAACTCTGATATGGAGCATGGTGCTGTATGGATCTGAAACATGGACCATGAGAAAGGAGGACGTCAAGAGATCGGAGGCCTTCGAAATGTGGATTTGGCGCAGGATGGAAAAAGTTAGTTGGTTGGAGCACATAACAAATGAGGAGTTGCTGAAAAGAGTTGAGGAAGAAAGATCTATGATAGCTGCAATAAAGAGTCGACAACGAAAATGGATTGGTCACATACTGAGAGGGGACTCACTCTTGAGAACCGTAATTGAGGGCTGATTAGAGGGGAAGAGGACAAGAGGAAGACCCAGATAGATGCTGCTGGATTGGATGATGACAGACGGATACAGCAGATTGAAAGAAGAAGCTCAGCAGCGAGAGGAGTGGCGTCATCGGACGTTTGAACCTGCCTGAGGGCAGAGAACCAAAAGAAGAAGACTTACTTTATTGCTCGTACTAGCCTGTATGGCACAACAGTTGGCTGGTTGACTGGGGGCTCTGTGATGCAGTTTAAGTCTTTAAATTATCTTTACTTGTGCCTTAAAAGACTTAAAATTTTGATGTTAACCTATAGTAAGTCGTTCTACTTTCTGGGTATTGCTTCTGCTTACTTAGTGAGTAGTACTTACTTACCTTTTTGTCGAAGTTTTTATGTGCGTCTGCTACTAATTTTTTGTTGCTTTTGTTTTTCCAGTTAGTTTGGCATATTGTTTGGTTTCTTTTGTTGTGGTTGAAATGATGGAGTTGATTGGTTTTGTTTGTCAAGTGGAGGATTCCACGTGACCTCCATCAAGCCATAGAGACGCTTCCAATTCCACAGCCAGTCACACCAATATTTGTTCACATCTTGGTCGCTAAAGCTAGAATCTGTGTTCAGCTACGGGTGAGTTTTCACTACAGATCAGTTGGAAAAGACTTGTGCCTAAAGTGCTTCAGCCTAAAGTTCCTCAAAAGTATTCTCAGATATACTTTATTATTTATTATTATTTTTAATTATAATTATTGATTCCAGGTACATCAGATGAATTGACATTTCATTTTCAAACTATATAAGCTTAGTGAAACATTGTTCCAGTTCATTGTTGGTGGTTCTCTTGTCAGAAATGAGCTAAATACCTTCGATGACTCAGCTGGCCCAGTTAGCTCCTTGAATAAGATTATTACATTACAGTACCTCGTGCATGAGGAAACAGGATCAAGAATAAACAGTTGCTGTTGAAAATCTTGTGTATACATATCCAAATAAATACACAATCTCACATCTCCTCACTCCTCAGCTTAACTTACTTGACCTGGTAAGTTCCACAGTAGACTGACCTTTGCAAAATTGGAAAGATTTGATGCACCTCTTTTTCTTGCAAATGTTTTAGAATACCCAGGTCCAAAAATGGGCCACTGTTAAAGAGGGAACAAGATTCTGTTTTGCCCTGTAATTGGTTGCATTTTGCCCAGATCATTAGTAGCAGTTTGACCCCAGTTGTTTGTACCTCAGCGTGATTGTTAATTGTAGTTGTTTGTGACCTATCTTTTTGTAGCACTTTGACAAGGCCAAGGAGCTGTTGAATTTTGCCGACACAACAATTCGTGATATTTCGCTTAAGCTGACAAAGCTGTTGCGTTTTGAGATTCTTCGTGCCGAGCTGTTGCAACTGCTCGGATCTCCTGAGTTAGTCCCCTACAACGGCAACTTCCAAGATCTGGTTAAAAGAGTCAAAACTTGCATAACTACTTTTCAACAGGTCGATAATGGTCAGTGTCATTTAGTGTAATTTTATTATGTTATTCTTAATTTTGATTATTGTTACGATCTTGTAGTGTATTTGTTTGTTTAAATGACAGTTTCAAAGCTAAGTATGAAAAGATTTTCTGGTGCACCTGACATCACTTGGAAAGCAAAAGAAATTGCATTCTGATGTAAAACAGTTTATTAAGTTTAAGTTTACTAAGTAATTCTACTAAATAATAATAGTTCAATAACAGTATTGCTAATATCAATAATAACAGACAAAAATTTGTCCCACTGGCTTTTGAAAATTGCAGTCTGATGAGTATTGCAGGTTCTCATACACATAATTGGGTCACGGAGACTCTTGCGTTTCCGGCAGTGTGAATGAAATCTTTCAGCGTCTTGAAATTCAACCATTCAGTGTCATTGCTCTCCAGAATTCTCCCTGTGAAGCCTTTATAAGGCAAATAGCGCTCTTGTGAGTTACTTAAAAAGCGCTATACAAGTTTTTTGATACGTACGAATCAGTTTTTGGATACAAATGCCAATGCCCTTCAAGATCAGCCATTCCAGATATAATTAGTCATCTTCATGTTATGTTCAATTTCCAGCTGGAGCAAATCATTGGAACTAGTATTAAGAACTGGTTGTTTCTATCTGCAGAGTCATTGCCATGTCCAGAGCTGCTGTCTGCCTGCATAGCATTTATGCTCAACAATCAAGACTTTGATTATCTGTGTAGCCTCAGTAACGGAAATGCCAATGGATTCATTCAAGTGAGCTTTCCTCATTGTATTACCTCTTGATTACTGGTTTATTGCAATTATTCCAGGTAAATGGCAATGGCAGACAAAAAACGAATGAACACTTGATAGGATTTGGACTAAACATGAGAAGATCACTGGACTTGACAAATGACTGAAAAAATGAAGATCATTTATTATTGATTTATTATTAATGATGTCTTTTTCTCGCCTTTTCAGGCCATTGACAAAGCAGTTCACATTCACGTATGGGACATTCTTAGAATCAGGTTCCACATGCCTGAAACTGTCTTGGTTTCACTGGCAAATGCCCTAGTATATGGCCGACTTCACTACTGTAATTCACTTCTTGTTAGTACCACTATGAGATTTGCAGAAACTACATATGGTTGAAAATTCCCTGGCCATAACAAAGGCCCCTGAATGCGAGCATACTACACCCATGTAGCATGAATTCATTACACTGGCTGCCTACTGAGCAAACAAACCTGTCTTACACATATAGTTCACAAGGCATTACATTTAAATCAGCCAACCTACCTCTGCTCCGTGCTCACCTCTTATACATGCAAACATTGCACTCGATCAGTAGATGCTTTGACTCTTGCTGTGCGTTACATTGGGCCAGTGTTGAGTTCTCTGGTGTTCTTGGTTGTTGATCCCAAGATTTGGGATTCACTGCCTGGCTCTGTGCAGCCTGTCGGGTCTAAGCTTAGGACACGTCTGTTTCAACTCACTAAACCCCCCCCCTGTGGCCTGAATTCTGGTTTACCTGACTTGCCAGATTTTGAGTGGGCTGCTCCAGCAAATTATAATTTTTGCTGTGGTTTTGTTTGAAGCGACCATCAATTGATGCTTTTTGCATATTATGATAACAGAGCTGTTGAAGTCATTAGATTAGATTCATTTGAGTTTTAAGTTCTAATCTCTACTTTTCGTTTACAGTTTGGTCGAATGTTGGCTGCACTGTGCAAGGAGATTCCACTTCTTAAGACGGCTCGAACTTCTGCCAGGGAATTTATTGATGCAGGTTTGCATCAATTTTAACCCAGTTTTTTTCTTCAGTTGTTCATGTATTAAGTTTGAAATTCCTTTTAATTAAATTCTGTTTAATTAAATTCTGTTTAATTCTATATGTGTTTATCTCTGTTCATATTATTTTATTGTGTTTATTTGTTTTCAGAATTGAATTTCACATTGTGGCAGGGTTTACTTTTAACCCAGTTTTTTCTTTTATGATGCCATATGCTGTACAGCTAAGAAATCTGCAGCCCATCACAGATGATGCAGAGCTACACAGCTTCCTGAAATCAGCACCATATGAATGTGAAAATAACAATAATAATTGTTCTTATTGTTAATAATAAATGATAATGAAATCTGGTGTAACTCTAGTGCGGCTGACGTTTACAAATACGATTCAGATGAAGAGAAGCAACAGCGGAGCAACTAGCGTTGTCATGCGAGAAAGCAACACGGCCCTGCTACCAGCAGAAAACCTTCTCATGCTTATGCGCATGGTCAGGGTAAGCAAGCACAGCTGTTCTCTTTGTTCTTATTGTAACTTGAAGATATGAGGGAGAACTTTTTTGTAATGGCTGGTGTCCCTTAAATGTGCCGTGAATCGCTGTATTACCTCTTGTATTATCTTACAATCTTGTATTACCTTACAGTCTTGTATTACCTTATGATCATGGAATCATGGAGAGGAGTTGGAAAAGAAACAGCCTCCTGCTTGCCGCTCATGCCAGATAGTGACCAAGGCTGTTACAATGCAGAAAGTGCAAGTTTGAGCCATTCCTAGATAGCATTACTTATTATACACTGGTATTTCTATATTCTTTAGATTGATGCTTTGACTTCTCGAGTGGAGCTCAGTCTTATCTAAGGGCTGCTGTAATGCCATGTATATACATATGTATATATGTATATGTGTGAGTATATATGTATATATATATATATATATATATATATATATATATATATATATATATATATATATATATAGAACATAGGGCAATTAGGATAGGACTGTGTAATTGTAATTACATCGCCTGCTAGCCAGTAGGTCGAAGAGCTATCCATGATCAAGGGTCAAGGTCACACCAGATATCCTTGTCACTCCTCCTATACTGAGACCAGAATTACTTGCCTGCAGACGACATACACGGGTCCGTAGATCTGAGGCTTTTCCGTACATAAGGCTGCTCATCCCTGTTCATGCCCCGCCCTCTCATGCTAAGATAATGTGCACAGGAAATACTGTCCAAAGCTTTCAAAATCTTTGGTGGAAACAAAGAATAATTTGACATGCAAACTTGGCAACAGTAAATGTCCAAACTTGTCAGAAATTGTAGAGCATGTTCCACATTTGACAAATAGTCCGCCAGAATGACTCAGAAATGCAAGTCACCAGCCAGCGTGGCTGCTAACTGTTCATTTTGTGTCATCAGCCAAAATTTATCTTCAGTTCTGACTTGTTCTATACCTTATCCGAACTGTACTTATCCATGTGGGATGTCACATGATATCACAATCACATGATCTTATGTAGCCCATTCATCATAATCTGTAACTAAAGGTACTGCAATGGAAACTAGAACACTGAAGTTTGAATTCGGAATACTGTTTGTGTGCTGTTTGCCAGCACTTGTTCCTTGTCTTCTATCTGTACATGTCAACACATGTTCCTTGTCTTATACCTGTACATGTCAGCACATGTCCCTTGTCTTATACCTGTACATGTCAGCACATGTCCCTTGTCTTATACCTGTACATGTCAGCACATGTCAGCACATGTCCCCTGTCTTGTATCTGTACATGTCAACACATGTTCCTTGTCTTATACCTGTACATGTCAGCACATGTCCCTTGTCTTCTATCTGTACATGTCAACACTTGTTCCTTGTCTTATACCTGTACATGTCAACACTTGTTCCTTGTCTTATACCTGTACATGTCAACACTAGTTCCTTGTCTTATACCTGTATATGTCAGCAAATTTACTGATATGTTGGTTATGGTGATTGGGCTAAATAAAATCTGATGACTGTGCATCGAGTTGCTGGAGATGGCATGAGGTAATGCCAGAGATGAATGCAGTTTGTGATTCTTTCGTTTAGGAACCAACTGTTTTGTCTCTGTTTGTCTCGTGCATGACGAAGCTCTTCAACCTGATGAAGGATGACATTGCAGAGGAGATTTACAGTGACTACATTACGCTATGGCCAACAGCTCTTTCCAGGTATAGGGTTTTCTCACAGGTAGTAACGTCACGTAGTTAGATACTGAATAAATTACTCTTATATAGCACAGTGGCCAATTTGTTGATTTTTATTACTATTTCTGCGTTTATTAAGCGCCATTTTGAATGACTAAGCATCAATCTGTCGCGCTGAGCAGTTGAGAGTGAAGGACTTGTTCAAGGTCCCTACACAGTAACCACCTGAGGGAAGGCTGTAACGATCTAATCCCTACTCTCTGCATTACAAGCTGAGCGCATTAATCAATTAGCTATCGTGTCCTGTTGAGTGTTGAGCGCATGCCCTGTAACTGATAGTGCGAATTTGACCCTGTCCAAAGCTGTTCGCTGTACAGAGAGGTACCTGAGTAAGTCCTGCATTCCAACTGCTTGGCACCAGTGATTCATGATTCATGAATGATCATTATAAATTCAGAAATAATTATGATGATGTTTGTATGTCATTACTCTGTGGCCAGTTTAAGCCATTTTGCTCTGGCCAGCATTGCCTTTACACTGCAACCAACTTACCTCATTATGCTTCAGCTGAAATTCAGCTGTCTAACTACTCGCTGGACAAAATGTGTTTATGACTTGCATGCAGAAAAGGTTTTGCAACCCTATCAAATGAACATTTAGTGCTACATCCATGAGATTTTATCATTACTGCAAAACATACTTTAACTGCTTCTAGTAGAAAGCTAGCTACACAGCTGAAGCATAACAATGTGATTGTTGTGTCTGCTAATGGAGTTTAGGAATTTTTAAAATTATTTTTGCATGAGTGTAGACTGGATATATTATCCTTTGCAGTTCAAATACGAAACTGAATGAATCAAGTGTGAATGATGCAGTTGTTTCTCTGATGAATCATGTGTTGTCTGTGAATCCGAGTCAGGCATCGTGGCTTCGAACTCAGGCTGACCTCAGCTATGGCAAGTACTTTGAGCTTCCTAGTTTATGATGCCTCACATTTATAATGCATTGATGTTGTTGCTGATAACTTTAGGGTAAAATAATATTGCAAATAAGTTTGCGCTGTTTTAAGCATGAAAAAATTAAGTACGTTTAAAAAAACAACTGAAGAGCAATTCTTTGTTTTTGAGTTCTGTTCATTTAATAACTTTTGTTTACCCTCTGAGCTTTGTGCCCGTTAAGTTATTTGCATCAAATTTTCTTGTTCAAAAACTAGATTGTTTTGAAATTAAAGATTGAAGGTGGCTTTATTGAGACGTTTACCAGGACTGGAAGTTTATTTAGATTGTCCTGCCTTTCTGTTTGCTTTACAACTTCTTTGAGGTCATTTTGGGTCTGGGCTCATTTTGTTTGGATTGCTTATCCTCCAAAACCTGTTTTCTGGTTTTGAGGCCTCACAAGTTTCAACTGGTTCTATCCGAGGAATTGGGATTTGGGAATTTGTTTTGCTTCGAAGCAACCATCGATTGATGCCTTGTGCATGACGATAACAGCGCTGATCCAGTTTAGATTATATTAGAGATGTAATGGAAGTCTTTGTCGTTTCGATATTTTAGCAAAAAGTGATTATTTCTCATCTCTGCGTTACTACCTGCTTCTTGGAATTGTCAGCACCGACTTCTTCACAGAACCAATGACTAAGAATGTTTATGATGAACAGGTAAAGACCTCTCTGTCTCAAAGGATGTAATTAGTCCATAGATGGTTTAAAATAACAACTACTGTAGATCATGTGAAGCAACAGTCGTGTGAAGGATAGCTGATACACTGAAACCTCCTTATGACTTGCTTTATTATAACACAGATACTGATTTAATACATTCAAAAACATGGATCACAGTTTAGCTCAACCGTATAATCCCACCTCATTCTGGCATAATCTAGTTACAACACGGTACAGCTCTGAAAGGCAGCCCTCTTTGGAGGTTCAAGAGTTGCTTGTTTAGGACTATAAAATCTAATTGATCAGTTTCTGTTGTAAAGGTATTTAGTAAGCAAAGTGTGATTATAAAGGCAGTGCTAGACGCTTGGCCAAGCAGCAGCCATGTGCACTTATTATTCTTTGCCAAAAACCAGCTGGTAATTAAGTTGTTTTCAAAAGGTCAGCATATAGAACAGACAAGGAATTGCTTAATTTTGTGATATCAGTAATTAGAGATGTCTCCTATGTATAACAGTTATTAATTAAGGTGTTAAATAACTGTAGTTGTTATGGACAATTGGTGTTAATTATATTTGTTTTCATTTTAGGTGTACAGACGCATGATTCGATGTTGTTCTGCCCTTAATTGCCACACACAGGTGCATTCTCCAATCTTTCTCAAATGCAAAATGCTGGAATTTAGAACGATTTTGTGAGGTCAGAGCTAAGGTGAATTAATCAGTTTTATTGTGCTCTCAAGGCAGTTTTCTCAAGTTTTATGTAAGAAAAAATATTGCTGTTGCTCACTTGACTGATAATTTGTGATTTATAGATGACTGACATCTGATCTCTGATATCTGACAGAGAATATCAGAAGTAAATAATGTAAAAACAGTTTGTGGTGAACGATAGCCTGTTGCAGATAATTGGCCGATAGTCAGTGGCTGCTAATGGCAGATGTCGCATTGTGTATATATGTACCCAGTTTGTACCTGTAAATTTATGTAGCACCGTTTTTAGGACCTCCCAAAAGCACTGTTCTTGTTCCAAATATTGTCAGTTTTTATGAAGTTGTTTTGGGTATATGTTATGGTTTGTTGTTTAGGTGGCAGTTCTTTCTCAGTTTCTTGATGAGACTGACTACACCGTGGCATTCAAGGCCCTGCAGGAGCGCAACTGCGTGGATGCAATGGATGCCTACTATGACTGCATCTGGGATTCAACTATCCTCGAATTCCTTATTCGTATCCTTCACATTTCGCTCTCGCTGCTAGTAGACATGTAGTATTTCATTAAATTTTGTCCTCATACAAAGATCCAAGTTTCAAAATAAGCTATAAAAATTATTGCACTTTTTTTTGTTGCCTTTTACTTTTTCCCTGAAAAAGTGTAAAGCAGTGTTGTCAGCTGGTACAAATATCATACTATCTAAAGAGTAGGCCTGTCAGTAGGCATCTGGAGGCATGGGCAGTCGCCCAAAGGGTGGCAATCAGGCCGCGTGAATCATATGCCTGAAACCCAGCCGAAGAAGTTCAATGATTACTTTAAGCAGATTATTGTATTAGTCATGGGCTCACGGCTTAATAATGCGCAGTTGTCTATGTCCTGTGAAGCCATGGAGTGGATGGTATCAGGTTGCAGTCAAGAATTATCAATCAGTGAAACGTATAGAATAACAAATTTCTTTAGTCTCTAGAGGTCAACAGAAATTAGTGTGCTGTCACATTGGTGGGCTGAAAGATATGGTGGCTTTGCAGGTAAGTTGACTGCTTAACTGACTTTGAATTAGGTCTGCATGCATATAATGAATGATTCACTTGCAGCCCATTGAACGATTGATTTATTATCCAGTGATGAAGTGACAGATAGTTAGTACCCATGCAGAATGGTCTCCAGTACCTGGGCCATATTTTACCAAAATTTTAGCACCTATGCTAACGAGTTGCAAAAGTTGTACTGTGTAAGGAGGTGTTGAAATATCTCAGCAGATAAAACAAAGGAGTGACTTTAAAATAACCAGGTGAACCTAAAGGATGGCTGTTGATTATAAGTAAATGATTATGTACATATGATATTATATTAGTTTATTAATATTACTATTGTATGAAGTAGGTTTAGATGACTGTTCATTTACTGCGCACAGCTCATACTGTTCAGCGCACGGATAGCCTTGGAATTGGGGTTCGTGTGTGTTAGTCTCTTCTTGTTTTTGCTTAACTGGCATCTGCAGATCTTCATAACAAAAGAGGAGAAGTTGAGAAGAGACAGTTTGCTGTAAGTTCTTCTGGTCTGGTGATAAATGGAAAATTTATATATGGGGTCTAGCGGTGATTCATTTAAAGGACAATCCATTCTGAGCAGAATCGATTCTGAGGACCGTCCATTTCAAGAACAATCAGATTCAGTAGCAATTTGTTCTGAGTCCAGTGACTGTATTTATCTGAAGATTTATGTAGCACCCTTTCAGGTCTCTCAAGGGCAATGAATCAGATCTAATAAGATTTAAGACTACAGACTATCGTCTATGACAATCTGGCTTAGTCTGAGGACACTCGAGGCAATCTGTTGGCAATCTGTTCTAACTGAAGGCAAGTCCTGAAGGCAATCTGTTGGCAATCTGTTCTAACTGAAGGCAAGTCCTGAAGGCAATCTGCCTCACTTGAAACAGTTTATTCACTTTTTTATGTTACTGACATGGGGTCATTTAATATCTTGTATGCTTGTATATGGCTATTTATGTAGCACCTTTCAGTGCAACAAGGTGGTCTCTTGGTAGCGAATTAGGTCAGTGATCATGCATGCGGTTGTGGGTTCGACTCTGTGTAATGACCCTGGTCATGTTGTTTGCGCACTCCATGCCTCTGTCACCGAGCAGTATTATTTGGCACTGGCATAAGCTGGAAAGTAAACAGCAAGTCCTGCGCTGCACTGATTGGAATTCGTCCATTGCCGGCCCAAGGGGCTAAGAAAAAGAAATGAGCACCTCCCTACATTCCAGATGGAACGTGGAAACTTTACTTACTTTCGGGAACCTTTCAGGGGTGCCAAGAGCCTTGCACAGAACCTCAGAATTTGACATCTGTCTGGTTCTTATGGATTGCTCTGTGATTCCCCAACATCACTTGCTTACAACTCTCTGGCATACTTTCTAATCTGGCTCAGTTAAAAAGCTCCAGAACTTGTTTAAATCCAAACTGCCTTTTATGAGATGCTGAGGAAATTGCTCTGAAATTATTCTTTAGATGGCAGTAGCAACATGCCGATGACTGATGTATTCTGTCCCAGCAGTAAAAGTCTGAGAAGCTTGGCATTTAAGTTTTCCTGTTGTGCATGCACCATTTCTTAATCTTGAATGTTCATTCTTTAAAGTTCATTCTTAAACCATGCAGTTGTTCTGCAACAATGTATAGAAATTATTTCAGACTGATTCCAAAGATGTCAGGACAGATCCACATGACATCTGTTAATTTTTAACCATTGCCAAACAGTTTTTCAACAGTTGCAGTTTATCAAACTCATATGAAATCTCAATTTACCAGTTAGTCAAGTTTGGGGTGCATGATAGTCGAGACATTAGCATTTTGAACTGTCAACCCAGAGGTCACGTGTCAAATTCCCACCCTAACCTTCAGGGCACAAAGATTCTTGCCAGATTTCCAATCCATTTGCCCCCTAACAAACTCAGCTATAAAATGAGTACAATGACCAGGTTGTTAGGTGGAAGATCAGACTGTGAGGGAGAGGACTCCCTTCTATCAAGGATAAGAGAAACAGTCACTAAACACTATGCCCACGGTTAGCTTAAGGGATTTCTCCTCTTCTTCTTAGTCAAATGTTACTGTTCCATAATTAGTGGATGTGTTTACGGTTGATTTCGTTCTATTGTGCAGTTGCAACTGATTGGTCAGATGGAGTTAAACAGTAACAATCGGTCGGAAGTCTTAAGCGAAGCGGCCAAGTTAAGGAAAGGTCGCTTCTTGAGAGCCATGGCCAAGCAGTATTTGGCCACTGCGGACTCACCATGACCTTCAGCCTCATTTGCATGCCAACCACATGTGTCTGGTTAGCACGAACATGATCGTCAGAAATAACGTTTGCTTGATGAACTACACAAACCTTGACTTGTGATGTTAACCAATTAATCTGACAACTGGTGTTAAGTAAAGACTAAGCTACACATCTGGGTCCTATTATTGTGATTGTTCTGCTGGAAGACTGTAGCAATAACAAGATTCTGATAATTGCTATGTGCTCATTAGAGTTAAAAGCGTTAATCGTTATTGTTGTGTTGTTTCTGTTTTGATGTTTATTTGTGTAACTGTTGTGTGTTTCTTACGATAGAAGAACTGTTTGTCATGGAAATGATTGTTCATTTGTCTGTGGTTTTAAAGGTCATTTCGTTGCATTGGTTTCTTCTCTGCATTATCCGTCTAATGGAACTTGTTCCGTTCCGAAAGACCCTTTGCCTGTGCCATTCTACTTTCTTCCATCCTTCCTACCTTCGGTTATGTAGTAGATGCAGAAAGGTGGTTTGGGGCCACATAATGTCTTATCCCGACACCGCCATACAGTCAGGGCCTGAGCCCTTTCTGACTAGGGCATGATGCAGCCTGTTGTCTGTGAGAAGAGTTGATGCCATATTAAAAGCGTTAATCAAAACTGAAGCAGTACAATGGTATAATATTTTAAAGCTCATCATTGATGTTGTTCTCTTCGTGGGAGAATGTGGTATGCCTTTTAATGGTTCGTCCCATCACACTGGTGATTCAAACAATGGAAACTTGTTAGGAGTCATAGAATTACTCTCCCGGTGGGACCCCATCCTTTGGGAACATGTGCTGCGTTTAGAGGACTCACAGAAAGGGTTGAGCTACTCCAAGTTCATTAAAAAGGCCAGGAAAGCTCCTTTGTTATGTAAATAAGCCTATTAAGTTTTTTTGAAGCGTGAACATATTCTTATTTGTGGCTGGGAGACAGTGGGTGTGGCTCCCCAGGTTTTTCTTTTAACTAGGGCTTCATACTTCCATTTGAACTTCTGATTGAAGTGAAGGCACACACTGACAGGAGACCATATGCTATTGTATGACAAATGTTGCATTGTAGTAGGCCTATAGCAATTTACAAATGTTGCACTGTTGTTGACTGTATTATATTGGGTGTTGGGACAAAGATTGGAGGGCTGTTGGGGGGAAGGTCCATACAAGAGGGACTCAAAACAGTCTTGAACCACCATTAAAAATTTCTGTCAGAGGCCCTGCTGGTGGGTCCTGTTGCCGTGCCAACGCCATCGAACTGACCCCGTCGCCGTGTTGTTCCGGTTTGGCCGAACTGTGAGAATGTGGTGACGGCTTCGCTGGGGTGTGGGGAGAGGCCGACCTTGTGGAAGTAGGTGTCAACCCGGGTGGCCTGAGCTGTGGCTGGGAGCGCGGTGGGGTGGTGGCGCAGATGGGAGAGAGTGGCCATCCTCGCGGATGTATCAATCCAAGTGGTGTCGAAACTGTGGCCGGGTTATGTGGTAAGGACGGTAACGGCTTCGGTTTCTGGGCTAAGACATTAGGTGGCACCAAACCAACCATTTGCATCTCGTCGTTTCTTCCCTCTCTGCCCCGTTTCCTTCAGTTGGGAGTAGCGTCATGTCCCGCGCTGCGCCGCCGACTAATCGTCATCTGGCTGATGCGGCGGATCGCGTGGACTGGACGGCACATGATGAATGGATGGATATATGGACAGGTTGATGGATGGATTGATATATGGACAGGCGGATGGATGGATGGATCCTGTTCCCTCCTCCCTCCCGCTTGACCGACCGATTCATGCGACATCTCGTGCTGGTCTCTGATGACGGTCTCCAAGATGGCTGTCATTGGATCCTAGGCGGCCACCTGGCGGCCGATTGTGTACATCTAGCAATTTACCACTGTCTGGGGTCGAGTCCAAGTGCAGTTCACTGCCTCGTGCAGTCTGCAAAGAAAGATGCAGTTTGTGTGTGCGTGTGCGTGTGTGTGTGTGTGTGCGTGTGTTTGGTTCTGATGTTTCCTTGGCTGTTCGAAACACGACTGGACCTCTCCAAAAGATTGCGTTTACGGAGTGAGTTTTCATTTCGAAGCGATCCATTGATTATGGATGCGGTTTTGCAGAGGCTTCTGCAGCGCATTACGACAGCGCAATGCATCAACGAAGTCGCTTTGAAGTGAGGGGAGGCAGTCAGTAATCAGTTTTGAGTCCCTCTGTCGGATGGACAGAGCCAGTCGCTGTCAGATGTACATGACATAGAAGTATATATGACTGGCTATAAGGACGTCTAAATATGAGACCCGCCATGCGTCAAAGAAATATTCTGGTGGAATGGGGTGGAGGTGGCAAAACTCTGAGTTTCATGCTACACATTCTCAGTTTCAAGTTAACTAAAGCCAATCGTACCTAAGGCCACCTTGACACTCCTCTTATTCTTCAAGTTCTCTGCCCTCTGTGGCAGGTTAGAACGTCCAATGATGCCGTTCCTAACGTTGCTGGGCCTCCTCCTTCAGTCTCCCGTATCCGTCCTCCATCATCCGGTCTAGTAGCATTTGTCTAGGTCTTCTTCTTTTTTCTTTCCTTCCATTCTTCCCACTATGATATTTCTCAGAAGGGATCTCCTCCCAGTGCGTGTCCAATCTATTTCCTCTGTTCGTTCGTATTGTAGCCATCGGAGATCTTTCTCCTCCACCAACTGAGGCACCGATTCGTTTGTTTTGACAGCCTTTGACACTCGTGTAAGGAAAATCTTGGACATAAAATCGGGCTGATCTAATCCGAAAACTTCTATAGCGCCGTTATCGTAATGCACAAGGCATCGTTGGACGGCTGGTTAGCTGCTTTGGTTAAAGCGTACGTCAAGGGGCCACTGGGCGTGAGGATGCCGGTTCGCATACCGATCGGGGCAATATTTCAGAGATTTTAATCTCGGGCTAGCATAGGCAGTACACGAAGACCTTAAATGGTGTGGTGCCCAGTCAAAGGGGCAGCGGTTGTGAAGGATTTCACCCAATTTATTCACTAAACAATGAGCAGGGTCAAAAAACTATAAAAAGTCGTGTTCATTTAAAATTTGAACAACATCGGATTTCAAAATCGCCATTGGACAGAGCCACGCAGTTAAGATTCGTGGGGCCCTTTGATGACGACAACTTCAACTGTAGCCAGGGACTGCACTAAGGGAACCTAGGGGCAATTGAAATGTCCTTTCCTTACTTGTGCATGCTGCTTAAAATCCTGCAATGTGCTTTCAGTGGTCGGTCGGCTTGCACATTCACCGAGTCATAATGAAGGTCGTACTAGGCTTGTGGTATTTTGGTATTTCTTGCCCTCTCCAAAATCGCATGGATGGGCGCTTATAAGGATCAGTGCGTCGTTGGTTTTGGCGTCAGTGAAGTCATTGAGCAACGATGAGACAGAATTCTTCAGGATCAGAGAATGAGTCTTTGTCTCGTCCGAAAAACTAGGTCTATCTGTTACTTTAGCGTGCAGTTAGAGTGCTTCGAAAGAAGAAGGCTTGTGTTCTGCGTTGTACTGTAACTGCTAAGAGGTCGCCTGCTGTAGTACATACCATCGTACCAAATACTTTGCCAGTATGTCCATATAAGACCCACTTGGGACCCATGTTCTCATACGAAACCCTTATAGGACCCATATGGGTCTCATTAATGTTTATGGGCGTGCTGGCGGAGTACGCCCCTTTAGGCCTAATGGTCGAAACGCCGCTGCCTCCGTTCTACAACGCGACTCTTAATCGAGCTTGATTTCGACTCAGGGAGAGTGAAAGACACACAAAGACAGACACTCAGCCGGACGACGACACGGACCAAAGGACTGTTGAGAGGATGGATGGGTGGATTCCAGCTGACTTCCTGTCTGGTCTTTGCCAGACGACAGCTAAACCTTGATGGTCGGCTGCTGACCAAAGACGCCATATCTCACCTTCCGTCCATCCGTCCATCTCTTTCCGTCCATCCATCGGAGGCTGTTGGATCTGACGAGTCATTTCTTTGGTGGATTCTGCTTTGCGTCGATTGAAGTAGACGGCCAGAGGTCTGTCTGTCCGTGCGTCTGTGTCTGTGCGTCTGTGTCTGTGCGCCTGTGTCTGTGCGTCTGTGTCTGTGCGTCTATGTCTGTGCGTCTCTGTCTGCGCGTATATGTCTGTGCGTCTGTGTCTGTGTGTATGTGTCTGTGCGCCTGTGTTTGTGCGTCTGTGTCTGCGTCTGTGTCTGATGAAGGTTGGGAGAAGAGGGCGGCGTCAAGTGGCTGAACTGGGCTGCTGGAGTAAGCTCTCGGCTCGAGCGATTGATGCCTAAAAGAGGCGACTCGTCTTAGCAGAAGCAGCAGAAGCAGCAGAAGCAGCAGCAGCTGCAGACGATCTCTGTTACATTCGGCAGCGAGGCGGCAATAGACCACCTCACTTGCTTCCGCTATCAGTACGAGACGCAGATAGCTGAATGCCGCTTACGTCTGCTAAAACATCTTCATCCTACTCCTCCTCCTCCTCCTCCTCTTCCTTCTGTTGCTTCTTCTGTTCCTCCTGCTCTTTCTAATCACTGTTATCCTATTGCATTTGTTTATCCTTCTAGTTCTCCTCCTCTCTACTGTTCCTCTAATTGTTCTTCTATTCTCCTTCATCCTCTTCATCACCCCCTGCTGCAATACAGTTTATCCTCCTCCTGCTCCTCTTTCTCCTATCCCCTCCTCCTTCCATTCCTCCGTCTATTACTGCTTATCCTCGGGTTATTCGTCTGCCGTAAGCTATAATCGACATCGTACTTGTGACTACTCGCTGTTTATTTAGCGCAACTATAGACTGCGTGTCGGCCACATAGGAACAGAGTGGGGTCTAAAATGCATCGATCGCATTGACCAGCCGTCTTCGTCAAGTTCTGCCAGATGATGAAAGGATTTCTGCCGTCGGCTTAAGACGCGTCTTCGTCCACTTCGATCTCTCTGTCTCTGTGTATGTGTCTCTGTGTCTCTCTCCTCCCCCTCTCTGTGCGTGTGTAGGCCTACTTGTTAACAGACCTGTGTTCCAAACAGCCAGGTCTCGATCGGAGAAAATGGCTGCACCGATTGTTCGTTTAATAGAGACATCAATTTAGATCTACGTACCTACTCATCTGTGCTCCAGTCGAAAAGTCCAGAGAAGTCTAGATCGCCACAAAGGAAGAAGGAACCGAAACCTCCTCCCTTGGTAAGTTGTCCACAGCAAATTCTTATTAGATATTGGCGTTATAAAAATATTATAGATGGAATTAAATTATACTGAGTTTATGGTTGAGGCATGCTCTGAACACCAGTAGCTGTTAACTCCGCCGCTGCCTTGTTTGGGGATATTGCCAGTCCCAAGCCTGGATAAAGGAGGAGGGCGACGGGAACGGCCTTTGATGCCATAAGCTGTCGTTAAACTGAGGAACTACTACTACCAGCGGCTGTTCTTCAGAGCAGCTGGGCTCCTCTTCAAATCTAACGTAAGCTGATGTAATGTAAGTATGTAACTAAGTTACTGATATTGCTAAAAGTGACGTTACACTTGAGCTAATATTTCCGGGATTGTCGAGACCATAAGGGTTAGAACCCCCTCACATTTCTCACGGGAGTTACCCGTAAGACAATCTGGTTGGACAGTATTTCTCTATACGGCAGCCTGCTTTCTGCACAGGGTGTGATTTGCGGGATAAAAGCTACAATTTCCTACCCCATGCACTGGTTCAGAGTATCTCCCCTTTGAAGATGTATTTGTCCTAACATTTCTCTTCTGCCCAAAGTCCTTTCTCTTCCTCACTGCTGCCAAGTGCAGATGACGTCATTCAGAGTTCAACTGGAGAAGGAGACTTTGAGCAGCGCTTATTCTTTGTTTCTGAAATTCTTTGTTTCTGTCTCCTCCTCCTCCTCCTCCTCCTCCTACTGCACGCATTTCCTATCTTAGGACGATGATGACGGTACAAATGTACAAAAGTTAAAACACACATGGCCACATAATATGCCTGACATACACTCGAATATACCCATAGAATTAAATATGTAGGCATATTATGAATAGACTCCATACAACGTATGACGTTTTTATATAGACACATTTCTATATGCAAACATGTTCCATGGAAATAGATATAAAACAGATTCAAATGTAATATATAATTATGTGGTTGCCTGCGCGCATCTGTTTATATGCTTGCGTGTGTGTGTGGTTACATAGATAGAACCTACAGTACTTGCGGTTGCATTTTATGACGTGATGGATGGATGGATGGATGGATGGATGGATGGATGGATGGATGGATGGATGGATGGATGGGTGGGTGGGTGGGTGGGTGGGTGGGTGGGTGGGTGGGTATTGGGTGGATGGATGGATGGATGGATGGATGGATGGATGGATGGATGGATGGATGGATGGATGGATGGATGGATGGATGGATGGATGGATGGATGGATGGATGGATGGATGGATGGATGGATGGATGGATGGATGGATGGATGGATGGATGGATGGATGGATGGATGGATGGATGGATGGATGGATGGATGGATGGATGGATGTATAGACTAGACCTAAGTGCCTAATTGGTCCGTCCTGTATTCAGAGTCTTGGGAACTTACTCACAAACTATACTTCCTTAGTGGTACGTGGAATATCAAGGTCTGGCGCACTAGAAGTTGATTATTCGAAATGGTTATACCTAGAAAAGGCGCTACACGAATGCTCGAGTAATGAATGAACAATAAGACAATGATTTCTATAAAATAATTATTATTACACTTACGTTCAGAATATTTGACTGTACAGAGGTTGAATACAATCGACAGGATTGAGCCTAATCTAAACCCTAATACACTGATATTAACTAGATTCTACACAAATAGTTTCGTCATCTTCTTCAGTCGTCTCGTCGTCCATCTTCGACTCCTTCCTTCTCCCGAGGAACCGTCCTCTCCGTCCGACTTGTTCTTCCCGACTGTCTGTAATGCGCACTCTCCTGACTAATTTCTAGCCAGCGTCTCCCAGCCTCTGAGCGTATCACCTCTTGGCTGGCGAACCCCTCCGACCAACCCAGGATTCGAAATCCTTACCATATTTGGTTCTGTCCTTGGACGAATTAGCATATCACCCAGACTGTGCTATTTTGGATGAGCTAACCAGGCTTACTCGTTTCTGCCAATTATCCTTAACATCTCCTTTTAAGGGAATATCAGTTACATATGTGTCATCTTCCCCTGCATTGTCTTCCCGGCCTGTTGCGAGGCTGAGCCGTTCTAGCACCGGGCTATGACGTGTACAGCAACCCTTCCTCCACTTGCTATGCTGGATAACAGATCGACACATTCCAAGTTAGCGGCCAGCATCCACACGTTTGACTAAGAAGTCTGCCAACTTACTGAGTCACAATGGATTGCACAATGTACTGCATTTATATAGCGCATTTTCCAACTCGGTCACAGTTCCTCCCGCTTTCAAGACCCAACGTCCTCGTTGTCAAAGTCAAGTCCAACATTGCGAAATAAGCAAAGCTACTGCAAAGAAAACAGTACAAAAGTAAAATGAATGATCGCTCAAGCAGAAAACATAAAAATGCGACACATGAAAGCTAGTAATGATGGCATCAAAATGTGTAACTGCGGTGCAAGCGACTGCTAAGCGACTGTCTTGAAAATGCACAATGAATGCAACCTAAACTAAGATGCCAAAGAAGTAATGTCAGAAATTCTAATTGAATGTCACATATAAATAAAAGTAATTGGAGTTGAATGAGAAGGTAACATGAAACATAAATAATATGAGACCGAAGTGACAAACATGATGATGGGCCCTGATGCAATATTAAAACGAACAAACAAATTTGAGAGTAGAATTTGGAATTTGGGATGTGAATGTAAAATTCAACTGTGAAATGTAATGACGAGGCGAGTTGCCACTGCCTGTATTGCGTGACAGCTTTCAAGATTTGACTGTTCGGTCATAAGATAACTCGCATTCTCGACATCCCCTGATACATCAGAGCTCATCATTCGAATATGAAATAGAAAAACACACAGAAATGTTAGCAATTAAAATTGAAATCAACGACATATAATGAAAACAAGCAATGAATGTGTGTATAGCATGTGTAAAGTGAAAGCAAAACCAGATAAGATCCTACATAGATATCATCAATGTGTCTCGAGTAATGAATGAACAATAAGACAATGATTTCTATAAAATAATTATTATTACACTTACGTTCAGAATATTTGACTGTACAGAGGTTGAATACAATCGACAGGATTGAGCCTAATCTAAACCCTAATACACTGATATTAACTAGATTCTACACAAATAGTTTCGTCATCTTCTTCAGTCGTCTCGTCGTCCATCTTCGACTCCTTCCTTCTCCCGAGGAACCGTCCTCTCCGTCCGACTTGTTCTTCCCGACTGTCTGTAATGCGCACTCTCCTGACTAATTTCTAGCCAGCGTCTCCCAGCCTCTGAGCGTATCACCTCTTGGCTGGCGAACCCCTCCGACCAACCCAGGATTCGAAATCCTTACCATATTTGGTTCTGTCCTTGGACGAATTAGCATATCACCCAGACTGTGCTATTTTGGATGAGCTAACCAGGCTTACTCGTTTCTGCCAATTATCCTTAACATCTCCTTTTAAGGGAATATCAGTTACATATGTGTCATCTTCCCCTGCATTGTCTTCCCGGCCTGTTGCGAGGCTGAGCCGTTCTAGCACCGGGCTATGACGTGTACAGCAACCCTTCCTCCACTTGCTATGCTGGATAACAGATCGACACATTCCAAGTTAGCGGCCAGCATCCACACGTTTGACTAAGAAGTCTGCCAACTTACTGAGTCACAATGGATTGCACAATGTACTGCATTTATATAGCGCATTTTCCAACTCGGGATGGATGGATGGATGGATGGATGGATGGATGGATGGATGGATGGATGGATGGATGGATGGATGGATGGATGGATGGATGGATGGATCTTGATATCGTGATGCGGCGGCTGAGATTCGGAGAAGGAGGAGGAAGCAATGAAAGCCTTTCGTGATGGAGGTCACGAAGGGCAAACATAATGAACCTCGAGAAGAAAGAGTTCCTCCTTCTCATTCCTCCTCATCTTTAACCTTCTCCTCCTCTTTCTCAGCTTCGTCCTGCTCTTCCTTCCACCTATTCCCGTCCTCCTCTTCCTCCTCGTTCTCCTCTTGCCCCTTCTCCTGCCATTCTGTCTAATTGTGACATTGCATGCAGCTGTTATACACCCACCTGACATATTATATGCATCATACTATTACATTCACTTATATCTGTTTATTTAGCCCATATATATTCATGAATTGTGTGTTTATATAATTCTATTTCTCACTGTGTATATGCCTATATGTAGAATTGTTAGAAGAGGCTGAGAGAAAGACGATATAAACGCAGGCCTAAAATAATATACAAAATCAACTCTTATAAATGCACTCAAGGAAAGCTTAGGTACACAGTGGATGCTGCATTTCCTCACTAGTCTGTCTGTCTGTCTGTTCCTGGGTGTCTGTCTCTTTGAAGCTCTGTCTGTCAGCTTGGATGTCTGTGTAATTGTAATTGTAATTTGAGATTTATAAAGCGCCTCTTAGAGGATAAACTCAACATAGGTGCTTCCGACCCGAAAAAGTAAAATCACTGTTGAACAGTACAGTCTTCAGGCGCCTGCGGAATACTGAGAGAGGGAGAGAAAGGAGCTCAAGTCGCAATTCTTGAGTGAGACGATTCCAGCAAGTGGGACCAAAGTAGGCAATGCTTCTGGACCGGGCTGCAGTGGTTCGCATGCGAGGGACAAACAGGAGATCTTGAGTTTCCGAGCGAAGGGTGCTACGGCCCGGCAATGAGGAGACCAAAGTGCAGAAGTCAATGAGGTAAAGGGGAGCAGAGCCAAGAACACAATTGCGCATGTGAGAGAGGATCTTAAAGTGGACAAGCTGCTGGACGGGGAGCCAGTGATGTTGGAATGCCCCCCAATGAGACGAGCAGCAGAGTTGAGCACAGATTGCAGCTTAGCAGTGTTGGCTAGCGAAAGGCCGGTAAAGATGGCGTTCCCAAAGTCAACCCTGGTGCAAATGAGGGCATGGACCAGAGTGGAGATAGCGTGAAAGGAAAGAGTACGGCGAATGGTGCGGAGCTGACGAAGATGGTAACAACAAGGGCGAGAGACGCTGTTAACATGAGCAGACAGGGTAAGCTCCGATCCAGAACAACCCCGAGATCCCGAATCGTAGTGGAGAAGGAGATGTGTTCCTGCTGTTGTTGAAAGTCTCTGTCTTCGTGGACGTCAGCCTATTTCTTTCAAATCCCGTCGTATCATTGGTATGTATATGTCTTTTGTGGACGGTCCGTTTATTTTGTATGTCTTGATGTCTTTCCTACATTCTGTCTGTTTGTCTCTCTTCTTGACATCAACGGCAGCCATCTTGGGGATGTCCACAGCGGATGACAGATGGCTGTACAGAAGCGGTTGAATGCTGAGACTGAAGACCAGAGAACTGAATCAGCAGTTAGGCCTTATAAGAGTAAGCGCTATGTTTCTGGATTGTAATTGTAATCGTAAATTTATATAGCCCCACTTCAACAGAAACTCATCTTGCGCTCTCCCTGCCGGACAACACGAGGCCACGATCGAAGTGAATGGTTGAATCTTTGACTGGAGACCCAAGGCCTTATAAGAGTTAGTAGGAGTCGATCACAGAGGGGAAGTGGGATGAGAAACAGTAGCCAGCCATGGGGCCCAAAGTACACGAATGACTGAGGCCATTAAAGACAGAGGATGCAACAACCAACTTAATCCAGCACTGAGTGAGGAGATGGCTCAGCTAATAGAAACTTCGTGCTCTGTTTACTTCGGTAACCACCACCTCCTCCTCACCCTCCTTTTTCTCGTATTCTCCGGGAGTATGTCTACATAGCTGCGGAAAGCGGCTGGATAACCGACGGTGGGCGATGTGAGATCAGACGCATCCAAGGAATGAGGATGCTGGAAGATCAGTTCCTCTACTGCTCTGTGAATCACGCTATTGTCCTCCTCCTCCGCCTCCGCCTCCTCCTCCTCTTTCTCTTCCACTCCTGCCTTCGTCTTCTTCTCATCATAATCGTCGTCATCATCATAATAATCATTACCATCGTCATCATCATCATTGACAATGAACAAGGCTAGGAAAGATTGGAGCATACAACCTGTTGACCGAAAACATGCATTTGTCCCAGACTTATCCAGAAGGATCTAGGAAACTCAACGAAAACGGTTTCAAGCCTTCGTTCAGAGACAGAGAGAGCCCTGGACTTCACGTCGCATAGTGAACACGGCTGACCTTTGCTTATGACTCTACAGAAAGACGGATGGATGGATGGATGGATGGATGGATGGATGGATGGATGGATGGGTGGGTGGGTGGATGGATGGATGGATGGATGGGTGGGTGGATGGATGGATGGATGGATGGATGGATGGATGGATGGATGGATGGATGGATGGATGGATGCTGCACGGATCCTGGACTCGGATTATTGTTTGTCTATTTGCAAGACCCTCTAAGCGAAACATTATCATCGTGGGCCTAATATTAGTGTAGTTACTATGAGCTGCAGAGCAAATACTGCAACGCCTGAGTGACTTGCGAAGACACCACTGGCTTCGGCAGATAAAGCACTGGCAGTTTTTAGTTCCTCAATCCATTCCATCACTGCCAAGTGCTAAACCGAGCCCAGGGTCTACAAGTGGCCGCCCAGATGGAGTTTCGGCTGCCTCTCGTCTCGTAGATACAGCGCGTTCATTTGCTCATTATGTATGGATGTGTGTATGTGTATATAATATATATGCTATATATGTATCTGTACATATATGTGTGCACGTATGTATGTGCATATGTATGTATTTATGTGTGTAGGCCCTATGTATGCATGTATGTGTATGTATGTATGTATGCATGTATGTATGTATATGTACATATGTATATGTGTATATAATATGTATGCTATATATGTATATATGTATGTATGTGTATGTATGTGAATATGTATTTAGATACATATGTATGTATGTGTATGTGTATATGTGAATGTGTGTATTTGTGTATTTATATACGTGTATGTATATATATACTACATATACTATATATGTATGTATGTATGTATGTATGTGTGTATGCATCAAAGCATTTGTATGGCGCCTTTGTAAATCTCCAAAGGCGCTGTACGTATAGATGCACTTGTTCGCTGGCGTGTTTATCAACGATGAAAAGGGAGACACCTACCTCTATTGTAGTCTTAGCTGCTGCTGCTGAGGCTGTTGTACTGATATAATGTAGCGATGGATATAACAGTTGGCAGGTGCGTGACATAAGGCGGGATTCAGAGGAAGGAAGTGCTGTTTAATCATCGGCTTCCTCTGTAGATCTATTCCTCCTTCGTTCGATCGCACCTAATCAACTTCAAGAATCAAGGGAGCCACGAAACAACCGACGCCTGTGACAGAACTAGAGGAGGTCAGAGCGAGTGACCGAGCGAGGGAAAGTGAGAACGAGTGACAGAGCGAAGGAAAGAGGGACAAAGAGAGTGTCGTTGGTGAAAGATAGAGGCATAGATGAAAGAAAGCAAACAAACAAAGGAAGGAATGAAGGAAGAAGAAACGAACAAACAAAGAAATACAAAAACAGTAAGGAAGGCAGGAAGAAAGAAATAAAAACACATCGATATCTGGACGAATGGACCAACAGACAGACAAAGACAGACAAAGGCAGACAAATACAAACAAAGACAGACAAAGACAGACAAAGACAAACAAAGACACAAAGGCAGACAAATACAAACAAAGACAGACAAAGACAGACAAAGGCAGACAAAGGCAGACAAAGGCAGACAAAGGCAGACAAAGACAGACAAAGACAGACAAAGACAAACAAAGACAGACAAAGACAGACAAATACAGACAAAGACAGACAAAGGCAGACAAAGGCAGACAAATACAAACAAAGACAGACAAAGTCAGACAAAGGCAGACAAAGGCAGACAAAGGCAGACAAAGGCAGACAAAGACAGACAAAGACAGACAAATACAAACAAAGACAGACAAAGGCAGACAAAGGCAGACAAAGACAGACAAAGACAGACAAAGACAGACAAAGACAGACAAAGACAGACAAAGACAGACAAAGACAGACAAAAGCAGACAAAGACAGACAAAGACAGACAAAGTCAGACAAAGACAGACAATGTAGACAAAGTCAGACAAAGACAGACAAAGACAGACAAAGTCAGACAAAGACAGACAAAGACAGACAAAGACAGACAAAGGCAGACAAAGACAGACAAGGCAGACAAAGACAGACAAAGGCAGACGGTTGCTATCATTGTTGTAGTGATACACAATGTATCGATCCATAGATAGATAGATGTGTATTTACGTATGTAACTGAATATTTTTATGACACAGTAATTATCTAGGCTCTAGTTTAATGATGCTCGAGTTAATTAAGAATAAGTTCATCTATAAATAAATTTAATCCAACTGGTCAAGTAACTGGAAAGTTACCACTTGAAGGCTTTCGCCAAAACAGATAGGTAGATAGGTAGAGGAATGGATGGATGGATGAAGGGATTGGATGGATGAGAGGACGGAGGGACGGACGGACGGATGGATGGATGGATAGATGAATGGCTGGATGGATGGAGGGATTGGATGGATGGAAGGACGGAAGGACGGACGGACGGATGGATGGATGGATAAATTAATGGAAAAGTTACCACTTGATTGCTTTCACCAAGACAGATAGGTGGGTGGGTGGATGGATGAGTGAATGGATGCAAGCATTGGATAGATGGATGCATTGGGTGGATGGATGGATGGGAGGGCAGGTAAATGGATGGATGGAAGGATGGGTGGGTGGATTGGACGGACGGATGCATTGTATGGATGAATAGTTGATTTGTAGATAAATGGATAGATGGATAGGTGGATGGATGGTTGGATGGATAAATGAATATACTGATGGATGAATTGATGGATGAATTGATGGATGAATTGATGGATGGATGGATGGATGGATGGATGGATGGATGGATGGATGGATGGATGGATGGATGGATGGATGGGTGGATGGATGGGTGGATGGATAGATCTATACTCTCCATCCACTCCTCTCCTCTTCTCAAACTCTCTCTCCCCCTCTGTTTTCCTGTCGGTATCTCTCTCTTTCTCTTTCTCTTTCTCTCTCTCTCTCTCTCTCTCTCTCTCTCTCTCTCTCTCTCTCTTTCTCTCTCACTCTATCTTCGTGTGCTACTTGCACTGTATGGAGAAATTTAATTTATTATGAAGAGATCCATCACACTCTTATCTGTCATTTTGGCGATTGAGCCGTCAGTAGCACACACACGGCACAGCCATCCGTCAGTCCTTTTGGCGATCCTTCAGGATGGCTCTCTCTCTCTCACTCTCACTCTCTCTCTCTCTCTCTCTCTCTCTCTCTCTGTCCGTGTCCTCCTCTCTCCTCATAACACCATCAACGCAAGATGACAAGCCTGTCCAATTATCCGAGTACTGTGTTGCTGTGCAAAGGCGGATCTAGGATTTTAGGCAAAGGGAGCAAATTAATAGTACGGCATACATGGGGTCAGATGGGAAAAACATTCACCAAAACATCAGTCCGCCAAGATTAAGAGGTGAGTACGATCATCAGCCTCCTGAATTTGCCTCTTCTGCTTCTCATATGCCAGAGACATTTACAAGGATAGGCCCTGTGGCTGTGGATGGTGTCATGCTTACGTATGTGACTCTGTTGGAGTTATTGGCTTGACCGATTGCCCCATTGATTTTGGGCTGATGAAACATTCTGCAACTTCGATTTTTAAAGAGAATAATGGAGCCTGAAAGGTGCGATTATGCCTTTGTCTGTCTTTGTCTGTCTTTGTCTGCCTTTGTCTACCTTTGTCTGTCTTTGTCTGCCTTTGTCTGTCTTTGTCTGTCTTTGTCTGTCTTTGTCTGCCTTTGTCTGTCTTTGTCTGTCTTTGTCTGCCTTGTCTGCCTTTGTCTGTCTTTGTCTGCATCAAGACACTTCAAATGGCGCCTTATATGTATTATATGAACCTGTCAAAAGCACTGCAGTATGAATGTGCACGACTACATGTTGACCGATTTACTAACTGGCCGCTTATTATATTGCCAGTATGGAAGGTTACTAGCGCAAATAAGCGAGTTTATTGTTTTTTTTCTGGATTCTTCCGTCTGTGGTTTCATCCATCGCTGTCAGCGCACCACTGATATCTGCATACGGGCTCGGCGTTTCTAGCAGTGTGAAAATGATAGTCAATCTCAGCAATTCTCGGTGCCCGAAGATACACGTTGCATCCTGACATAGTACATTGGCTACATGCACATGCAGTCGACCGTCATCCTTGGAACAGGGATCGAACCCACCTTCGTGTACGTCCACTGCAATTAATCCAGTGCACGTCCATTGCTGGCCTAGTTAGCTACATGTTGGCCTAGTTAGCTACATCAGTAAGCGCGTACGCCAAGGAAGCCTCGGTGCGTGAGGATCCCAGGTTCGCGTCCCGGTCGTGGCTTATTTCAGAGATTTGAATCTCGGGCTAGTACGGTCCGTGCGCGGGGACCTTAAATGGCGTGTAGCGGTGGTGAAGGATCTCACCCGTGCGCGGGTGGAATACATATGGTCGCTTTAGAAAAACGTGTACAATTTAAAATTTTTTTTCGTATGCTTCTGCAAAAGCAGACAACGACAGAAACGTCGATCAGACCCACACACTTTCACTGCAGTTATTCCAATGCACGTGCAATGCAGTTTATCCAGTGTACGTCCATTGCATTTCATCCAGTGTACGTCAATTGCAATTAATCCAGTGTACGTCCATTGCAATTAATCCAGTGTAAGTCCATTGCAATTAATCCACTGCAATTAATCCAGTGTACGTCAATTGCAATTAATCCAGTGTACGTCCATTGCAATTAATCCAGTGTACCTCCATTGCATTTCATCCAGTGTACGTCAATTGCAATTAATCCAGTGTACGTCCATTGCAATTAATCCAGTGTAAGTCCATTGCAATTAATCCACTGCAATTAATCCAGTGTACGTCAATTGCAATTAATCCAGTGTACGTCCATTGCAATTAATCCAGTGTACCTCCATTGCATTTCATCCAGTGTACGTCAATTGCAATTAATCCAGTGTACATCCATTGCAATTAATCCACTGCAATTAATCCAGTGTACGTCAATTGCAATTAATCCAGTGTACGTCCATTGCAATTAATCCACTGCAATTAATCCAGTGTACGTCAATTGCAATTAATCCAGTGTACGTCCATTGCAATTAATTCAGTGTACCTCCATTGCATTTCATCTAGTGTACGTCAATTGCAATTAATCCAGTGTACCTCCATTGCATTTCATCCAGTGTACGTCAATTGCAATTAATCCAGTGTACATCCATTGCAATTAATCCACTGCAATTAATCCAGTGTACGTCAATTGCAATTAATCCAGTGTACGTCCATTGCAATTAATCCACTGCAATTAATCCAGTGTACGTCAATTGCAATTAATCCAGTGTACGTCCATTGCAATTAATTCAGTGTACCTCCATTGCATTTCATCTAGTGTACGTCAATTGCAATTAATCCAGTGTACGTCAATTGCAATTAATCCAGTGTACGTCCATTGCAATTAATCCACTGCAATTAATCCAGTGCACGTCCATTGCAATTAATCCAGTGTACGTCCATTGCGATTAATCCAGTGTACGTCCATTGCAATTAATCCAGTGTACGTCCATTGCATTTCATCCAGTGTACCTCCACTGCATTTCATCCAGTGTAGTCCATTGCAATTAATCCAGTGTACGATCATTCCTCTCCGACCGCCTTCAATCTGTCGTGTTTGGGTCCTCGCGGTCCCCTTGGTCTCCCGTATTTTTTGATCTCCACCAGGGTTCCGTCCTAGCTCCTATCCTCTATATTTTATATACCTCTGATCTAGCTCGGACCCTCCTCCCACTGAGTGTTGCCGTCCCTCAGTATGCAGACGACACCCAGGCTTATGCCCATGGTCCGGCAGAGGCAGCCCCTGCCCTTGTCCAGAGGATTCTCGATGCCACATCTACATGTCCTTGACTTATGGATGTCCTCCAATCGCCTCTGCTTGAACTGTAATAAGACCCAGTTCATCAGGCTTGGTGGCCGCTTACAGCTCGCCAAGATCGATCTCTCCTCCTTACGCCAAAGATTTCCAGATATCTCCTTCTCTACTACGGTAGGGGATCTCGGGGTTGTACTGGATCAGGAGCTTTCCCTGTCTGCTCATGTTAACAGCGTCTCTCGCTCTTGTTTTTATCATCTTCCTCAGCTCCGCACCATTCGCCGTACTCTTTCCTTTCACGCTATCTCCACGCTGGTCCATGCCCTCATTTGCACCAGGGTTGACTTTGGGAACGCCATCTTTACCGGCCTATCGCTTGTCAACACTGCTAAGCTACAATCTGTGCTCAACTCTGCTGCTCGTCTCACAGAGGGCATTCCAAAGTATGGCCACATCTCGTCTTCGTGACACTCTTCACTGGCTCCCCGTCCAGCAGCGTGTCCACTTTAGGATCCTCTCCCTTATGCGCAATTGTGTTCTTGGCTCTGCTCCCCTTTACCTCATTGACTTCTGCACTTTGGTCTCCTCATTGCCGGGCCGTAGCAACCTTCGCTCGGAAACTCAAGATCTCCTGTTTGTCCCTCGCATGAGTACCGCTGCAGCCCAGTCCAGAAGCATTGCCTACGTTGGTCCCACTTGCTGGAATCGTCCCCCTCGAGAATTGCGATTTGAGCTCCTTTCTCTCTCCCCTCAGTGTTCCGCAGGCGCCTGAAGACTGTACTGTTCAACAGTGATTTTACTTTTTCGGGTCAGAAGCACCTCTGTTGAGTTTATCCTCTAAGAGGCGCTTTATAAATCTCAAATTACAATTACAATTACGTCCATTGCAACTAATCCAGAGTACATCCATTGCAATTAATCCAGTGTACGTCAATTGCAATTAAACCAGTGTACGTCCATTGCAATTAATCCACGTCCATTGCAATTAATCCAGTGTACGTCCATTGCAATTAATCCAGTGTACGTCCATTGCAATTAATCCAATGTACGTCCATTGCAATTAATCCACTGCAATTAATCCAGTGTACGTCCATTGCAATTAATCCAATGTACGTCCATTGCAATTAATCCAATGTACGTCCATTGCAGTTAATCCATTGCAATTAATCCAGAGTACGTCCATTGCAATTAATCCACTGCAATTAATCCAGTGTACGTCCATTGCAATTAATGCAATGTACGTCCATTGCAATTAATCCAATGTACGTCCATTGCAGTTAATCCATTGCAATTAATCCAGAGTACGTCCATTGCAATTAATCCAATGTACGTCCATTGCAATTAATCCAATGTACGTCCATTGCAGTTAATCCATTGCAATTAATCCAGAGTACGTCCATTGCAATTAATCCAGTGTACGTCCATTAGTAGTGTAATATAGTGATGGTTTTAAAACAGACCTAAATGACTGCGGGTTTTAAAACAGTCTTAAATGACTGGTCGTTTTTAAAAAGTTGGCTGCATAAGTACAAGTTTAATTTAATCGCTAACAGGCTAGCGCTAACAATTCACCGCTCACAATTCACCGCTCACAATTCACCGCTCACAATTCACCGCTCACAATTCACCGCTCACAATTCACCACTCACAATTCACAACTCACGATTCACAACTCACGATTCACAGCCCATCAAAAGAGGGCAAGTTTAAGTTCAGCGATGTCATTTCACACTCAAACGAGGGTCGCTTTAACTTCACAGATCACAAGCCAAACGAGAGTATGCTTATCTCCACTCCAAAACAAGGGTAGCTTTAACTTCACCCACAAAATAACTTCACTTTTGGGCCACTGCTGACAATTCCACACCATCTGAGTTCGGATTTAACTTCACCAAATGAGAGTAGCTTTAAATAATAATTAAAATAATAATAATAATTAAAATACAGATGAGAAACAGTGACAGAGACAATTCATGAGCAAATGAAAAATCCGAAGTGGTGTGTTTTCTACTTTTTTGGATGCTATTTACGTGTCGCTAGACTCGATTATTTGTCCCACATTAAAGTCTTCTCTTTACCTGACAAAGTGTGAAAATTTGCTCAAAGCAGGACGGCTCTCGTCTAAATATCATCTGCTGCTGTCTGAACAATTTGTCCACAGAAATCCTGATACAATCCAGCACAACTGCAGCCATGATCTTTCCAGGGATTGTCAAAAGAGAATGCCTCTACAATTTTGTGCATTCTCTCAGATCTCCATTCCTAAACATCGATATGATGATGCCGTCTATCCGCGCTGTCAATACTCTACCCAATGTTGTTGTACAACTCTGTCAGCTGTCTTGTTATCGTCTTACCTCTATATTTAAGCATTTCGACTTTTATTGCATCATTTCCTGCCACCCTTCATTTTTCGGTCTCTTATTTGTCTTTCGTCTCTCGTTTTCATTTCTATTTTCTTTATCTATTTTCAACCCTTCAAGGAATTCTCAGACAAATTATCCGTCGAACTTAACGATTGTGGGATATTACAGAAGAATTCGAGTAATGTCGGCTGCCTGGCTTAAGCCATTGGCAAATCACGCATGCGCCTATCTATTCATATATCTTATGGAGCCTAGAATACATTCGCAAATAATATGCTTGTTATAGCAAATATGTAAAGACGTATGATTTATGTATATATGTTAAAGACTAAAGGCGGTAGCTGAGGTCTGTGCTTTGTTGCTGAAGGCAGGCTGTCTGCCGTTGTTCGGAGTGCATGGCGCCTATTGTAATTGCTGCTCAGGGAGAATGATGGATCTCGACCGACGATTAACGATTAGTCAAAACTGAGCGACGTCAAACCATTAGATATCATAATAACAGATCTCGCACAATTGTTGACGTATTACCAGCAAGCGTAATAACAATGAACGTCATCGCAGACGTCATAACAGTTTGACGTCATAATAGAAGATGTCTTAGCGATGAACGTCATAATAGCAGACGTCATAACAGTGGAGGTCATAATAGTCGGCGTCAGAATAGTGAACATCATAATAGAAGACGTCATGATAGTGGACATCATAATAGAAGGCGTCATGATAGTGGACATCATGATAGAAGATGTCATAACAAGGGACGTCATGAGACGTCATAGTAGTAGAAATCGTCAAATAACATTATAGCGAGTAGACATCGATCGATCTTGTGCTGTTCCTCCCGCTCTCACTCTCTCCTCTCGTCCCATTTCGTCATCTCTTTCCGTTCGTCATTCATCATTCGTTCCAACCTTACTCCATGCCTACGCCCTGCACATAACCTCCAACAATAGACGAAGTCTCCCATGCACCAAGTCTGCAGACGCTGTGTTTAAACGATCATTCTCTACTCAACGATTCTTGCCACCTTTCGACTTCCCCCTCTCAGTCTGTCTTTACGACCGTCCGTCCTTCAGTCCATCCTTCCGTCCGTCCTTCAGTCTATCCTTCCGTCCGTCCTTCAGCCTATCCGTCCGTCCGTTATTCCGTCAGCTGTCTGTCCGTTCCTGGAGAGTTTAAGCGTTCTTATCGCGCACGGTGCGAGAAACAAGAAGACAGTCAGTCGACGAAAGAATGCAAGAAGAATGTGGAGAAATTGGAGGAATAGGACGAGGGAACAGAAGTAGACGCAGCCAAGGAAAGTAAGTAAGTAAGTAAGACATTTGTTAACACTCCATGTGTCCATCGGCTGAGCGATGAATCGTAGGCGAACGTACTAGCAAGACAAGCCTAAGGCGTTCAGCTATATTACTATATCCAACAGAGAACTAAGTCTGCACTTGACATCACGATCATAATCATGATCAATAAAATCATCATGATCGTCATCGTTTCTGTAATTGTAATTGTAATAAGAAATTTGTATAGCGCCGCTTCAAAAGAAACTAATCAGAGGCGCTTTCAGTGCTAGCCTTAACGATTTAAATGTCATCAAGAACAGAACATTCATCCGTTAACAAACATTGCTCAGATAACTAGAAGGGTTACCAGTAGCAAGCTAGCACACACACGCAGACTCCCAACTAGAGTTAAAAGATGACAGCATGTTCAGAGTTCCTGAAGGTCGTAGATTCATCCAGTGTACGTCAATTGCAATTAATCCAGTGTACGTCCATTGCAATTAATCCAGTGTACGTCCATTGCAATTAATCCACTGCAATTAATCCAGTGTACGTCAATTGCAATTAATCCACTGCAATTAATCCAGTGTACGTCCATTGCAATTAATCCACTGCAATTAATCCAGTGTACGTCAATTGCAATTAATCCAGTGTGCGTCCATTGCAATTAATCCAGTGTACCTCCATTGCATTTCATCCAGTGTACGTCAATTGCAATTAATCCAGTGTACGTCCATTGCAATTAATCCACTGCAATTAATCCAGTGTACGTCAATTGCAATTAATCCAGTGTACGTCCATTGCAATTAATCCACTGCAATTAATCCAGTGCACGTCCATTGCAATTAATCCAGTGTACGTCCATTGCGATTAATCCAGTGTACGTCAATTGCAATTAATCCAGTGTACGTCCATTGCATTTCATCCAGTGTACCTCCACTGCATTTCATCCAGTGTAGTCCATTGCAATTAATCCAGTGTACGATCATTCCTCTCCGACCGCCTTCAATCTGTCGTGTTTGGGTCCTCGCGGTCCCCTTGGTCTCCCGTATTTTTTGGTCTCCACCAGGGTTCCGTCCTAGCTCCTCTCCTCTATATTTTATATACCTCTGATCTAGCTCGGACCCTCCTCCCACTGAATGTTGCCGTCCTTCAGTATGCAGACAACACCCAGGCTTATGCCCATGGTCCGGCGGAGGCAGCCCCTGCCCTTGTCCAGAGGATTCTCGATGCCACATCTGTCCTTGACCTATGGATGTCCTCCAATCGCCTCTGCTTGAACTGTAATAAGACCCAGTTCATCTGGCTTGGTGGCCGCTTACAGCTCGCCAAGATCGATCTCTCCTCCTTACGCCAAAGATTTCCAGATATCTCCTTCTCTACTACGGTAGGGGATCTCGGGGTTGTACTGGATCAGGAGCTTTCCCTGTCTGCTCATGTTAACAGCGTCTCTCGCTCTTGTTTTTATCATCTTCCTCAGCTCCGTACCATTCGCCGTACTCTTTCCTTTCACGCTATCTCCACGCTGGTCCATGCCCTCATTTGCACCAGGGTTGACTTTTGGGAACGCCATCGTTACCGGCCTATCGCTTGTCAACACTGCTAAGCTACAATCTGTGCTCAACTCTGCTGCTCGTCTCACAGAGGGCATTCCAAAGTATGGCCACATCTCGTCTTCGTGACACTCTTCACTGGCTCCCCGTCCAGCAGCGTGTCCACTTTAAGATCCTCTCCCTTATGCGCAATTGTGTTCTTGGCTCTGCTCCCCTTTACCTCATTGACTTCTGCACTTTGGTCTCCTCGTTGCCGGGCCGTAGCAACCTTCGCTCGGCCACTCAAGATCTCCTGTTTGTCCCTCGCATGAGTACCGCTGCAGCCCAGTCCAGAAGCATTGCCTACTTTGGTCCCACTTGCTGGAATCGTCCCCCTCGAGAATTGCGATTTGAGCTCCTTTCTCTCTCCCCTCAGTGTTCCGCAGGCGCCTGAAGACTGTACTGTTCAACAGTGATTTTACTTTTTCGGGTCAGAAGCACCTCTGTTGAGTTTATCCTCTAAGAGGCGCTTTATAAATCTCAAATTACAATTACGTCCATTGCAATTAAACCAGTGTACGTCCATTGCAATTAATCCACGTCCATTGCAATTAATCCAGTGTACGTCCATTGCAATTAATCCAGTGTACGTCCATTGCAATTAATCCACTGCAATTAATCCAGTGTACGTCCATTGCAATTAATCCAATGTACGTCCATTGCAATTAATCCAATGTACGTCCATTGCAGTTAATCCATTGCAATTAATCCAGAGTACGTCCATTGCAATTAATCCACTGCAATTAATCCAGTGTACGTCCATTGCAATTAATCCAATGTACGTCCATTGCAATTAATCCAGTGTACGTCCATTGCAGTTAATCCATTGCAATTAATCCAGAGTACGTCCATTGCAATTAATCCAGTGTACGTCCATTGCATTTCATCCAATTGCGTACGTTCATTAGTAGTGTAATATAGTGATGGTTTTAAAACAGACCTAAATGACTGCGGGTTTTAAAACAGTCTTAAATGACTGGTCGTTTTTAAAAAGTTGGCTGCATAAGTACAAGTTTAATTTAATCGCTAACAGGCTAGCGCTAACAATTCACCGCTCACAATTCACCGCTCACAATTCACCGCTCACAATTCACCGCTCACAATTCACCACTCACAATTCACCACTCACAATTCACAACTCACGATTCACAGCCCATCAAAAGAGGGCAAGTTTAAGTTCAGCGATGTCATTTCACACTCAAACGAGGGTCGCTTTAACTTCACAGATCACAAGCCAAACGAGAGTATGCTTATCTCCACTCCAAAACAAGGGTAGCTTTAACATCACCCACAAAATAACGTCACTTTTGGGCCACTGCTGACAATTCCACACCATCTGAGTTCGGATTTAACTTCACCAAATGAGAGTAGCTTTAAATAATAATTAAAATAATAATAATAATTAAAATACAGATGAGAAACAGTGACAGAGACAATTCATGAGCAAATGAAAAATCCGAAGTGGTGTGTTTTCTACTTTTTTGGATGCTATTTACGTGTCGCTAGACTCGATTATTTGTCCCACATTAAAGTCTTCTCTTTACCTGACAAAGTGTGAAAATTTGCTCAAAGCAGGACGGCTCTCGTCTAAATATCATCTGCTGCTGTCTGAACAATTTGTCCACAGAAATCCTGATACAATCCAGCACAACTGCAGCCATGATCTTTCCAGGGATTGTCAAAAGAGAATGCCTCTACAATTTTGTGCATTCTCTCAGATCTCCATTCCTAAACATCGATATGATGATGCCGTCTATCCGCGCTGTCAATACTCTACCCAATGTTGTTGTACAACTCTGTCAGCTGTCTTGTTATCGTCTTACCTCTATATTTAACCATTTCGACTTTTGTTGCATCATTTCCTGCCACCCTTCATTTTTCGGTCTCTTATTTGTCTTTCGTCTCTCGTTTTCATTTCTATTTTCTTTATCTGTTTTCAACCCTTCAAGGAATTCTCAGACAAATTATCCGTCGAACTTAACGATTGTGGGATATTACAGAAGAATTCGAGTAATGTCGGCTGCCTGGCTTAAGCCATTGGCAAATCACGCATACGCCTATCTATTCATATATCTATGGAGCCTAGAATACATTCTCAAATAATATGCTTGTTGGAGCAAATATGTAAAGACGTATGATTTATGTATATATGTTAAAGACTAAAGGCGGTAGCTGAGGTCTGTGCTTTGTTGCTGAAGGCAGGCTGTCTGCCGTTGTTCGGAGTGCATGGCGCCTATTGTAATTGCTGCTCAGGGAGAATGATGGATCTCGACCGACGATTAACGATTAGTCAAAACTGAGCGACGTCAAACCATTAGATATCATAATAACAGATCTCGCACAATTGTTGACGTATTACCAGCAAGCGTAATAACAATGAACGTCATCGCAGACGTCATAACAGTTTGACGTCATAATAGAAGATGTCTTAGCGATGAACGTCATAATAGCAGACGTCATAACAGTGGAGGTCATAATAGTCAGCGTCAGAATAGTGAACATCATAATAGAAGACGTCATGATAGTGGACATCATAATAGAAGGCGTCATGATAGTGGACATCATGATAGAAGATGTCATAACAAGGGACGTCATGAGACGTCATAGTAGTAGAAATCGTCAAATAACATAATAGCGAGTAGACATCGATCGATCGTGTGCTGTTCCTCCCGCTCTCACTCTCTCCTCTCGTCCCATTTCGTCATCTCTTTCCGTTCGTCATTCATCATTCGTTCCAACCTTACTCCATGCCTACGCCCTGCACATAACCTCCAACAATAGACGAAGTCTCCCATGCACCAAGTCTGCAGACGCTGTGTTTAAACGATCATTCTCTACTCAACGATTCTTGCCACCTTTCGACTTCCCCCTCTCAGTCTGTCTTTACGACCGTCCGTCCTTCAGTCCATCCTTCCGTCCGCCCTTCAGTCTATCCTTCCGTCCGTCCTTCAGCCTATCCGTCCGTCCGTTATTCCGTCAGCTGTCTGTCCGTTCCTGGAGAGTTTAAGCGTTCTTATCGCGCACGGTGCGAGAAACAAGAAGACAGTCAGTCGACGAAAGAATGCAAGAAGAATGTGGAGAAATTGGAGGAATAGGACGAGGGAACAGAAGTAGACGCAGCCAAGGAAAGTAAGTAAGTAAATAAGACATTTGTTAACACTCCATGTGTCCATCGGCTGAGCGATGAATCGTAGGCGAACGTACTAGCAAGACAAGCCTAAGGAGTTCACCTATATTACTATATCCAGCAGAGAACTAAGTCTGCACTTGACATCACGATCATAATCATGATCAATAAAATCATCATGATCGACATCGTTTCTGTAATTGTAATTGTAATAAGAAATTTGTATAGCGCCGCTTCAAAAGAAACTAATCAGAGGCGCTTTCAGTGCTAGCCTTAACGATTTAAATGTCATCAAGAACAGAACATTCATCCGTTAACAAACATTGCTCAGATAACTAGAAGGGTTACCAGTAGCAAGCTAGCACACACACGCAGACTCCCAACTAGAGTTAAAAGATGACAGCATGTTCAGAGTTCCTGAAGGTCGTCGATTCGAGAATGAAGAACGACGATGCGCGTCGATGTGATCTGCTGTCGATGGCTTACGGAGTCACGGTTATCTCACCGCCCAGCAGTCCCTCGTAGACGAAAGATGACGCAGCGTCCGGTAGGTAGTTGAGCCATTCCCTCAGGCTTGCCTTCCAGCTGGAATCCTGTCCCCTCTCTGTATATGGACCATTCCAGTCACCGAAGATCACGATAATATGCAACAAAAAGCATCCGAAACGCAATAAATCCGTGTTGAAAACGAAAAACAACTTCCAGACGCAGGCTAGGCAACAGTAAAATTCCAAACTGCCAGAATAATCAAGCAAATTTCATGTTTAGGCATCATAATCCGTCAAAACGACACAACGACAGCCAACGACCGATATGGTCGCGGACATGCGCAGAAGGCTCTCATGATTGTGATCTATTTCAGTGTACAAAGCATAAATCCATGATCATGATTCATGATCATGACTGTGATCGTAATCGTAAAATCGAGATTTCTACAGCGTCCAACGAAAGCTAAGTCACGGAAACCAGCTTATTCACAGGCGCTCAGTCAAAACAAAATCGATAGGCAAGAAGGGGTCGGTTCCAGGTTGAGATCCAAGAGTCAGGCAGGCAGGCAGGCAGGCAGTCAAACAGCTATGGTGGGGGACATGGTGTTTGGAATTGGACCTGGAGGATAGATAAGTGGAAGAAGAGAAATCAGGATAGGATCTTCTGAATATTAAGATTCGTGATCATCATCATAGTCATCATAATCATCATCATAGTCGTCGTCGCCATCATCATCGATGTGTCGTTGTCACCGTCATCATCCCCACAATAATCACTACTGTGTTAGCATCGCTGTTTCCATTGCCCCGACTGGGATAGTGAATCGATCTGGAAGTTTTCATCTGTTAATTGATATAGGTGTATCGAAGGTAGAAAACGGAGACTGTTAGGGAACTGGAGAAACAAGTAGGAGCACAAAGAGATGGAAGGAGACGAGTAAAGAAACACTGGAACTTGGCCATCATTAAGATTTACAATATTTGACACATATCGACGCCTAAGGGTGTCTAGGCTGTAGATAGTCCTAGGTATATTTTTACATATTGCTATTATACGGGATCTGATAATTTGCACTTTACCAGACAGAAGGCCATCCATGCAAAACAATGTCATATGAAGACTCTTCATATAGCAAGATATCATCTCGTTTCCTAGCTTCCACTTTCTCGCTCTGTCATGTTGACGTCAGTTTCCGTGGATATTTATCGCGCTTTCTATACGAAGTGAATTGCTTTTACTTCGCCACATCGGAGGAACCAAATGCACTAACAGACCATTAAAATCTATGACCTACAGAACACAGACGCATATATATAGACGCAATTAAATTTTTGACTTTGCCGAGATGCAAGAAAAAGCGCGAGAAATGGATGCGGTATAGCTAAAGGGGATGGGCCATAGAGAGGAGGTAGAGAAGAAGGCAATGAAGTGTAGCTTACTTGGGCTCCATCAATATCCGACAGATGTTCATGTTAAGTAATCACTTCTCTTGGGAAGGACGTAGTCGACATAGGGTTCTGCAGGTATTGTACGTGGCATGTCACTCCTTAACTTATTTTGTTCTATTATTTTTCTTCTAATAAGAAATTAACTTATTCGGTTTAACTTTTGTCCTCCTATCTGCTGGGTGGCTGCTTGATCCGACTCTGGCAGGCGCACTGATCTGACACAAATCGAGTCCGGTTAGTACTTGGATGGATGGAAGTCTGGAGCCCGATCAACCGGTCATCCATACTTTCTATTGGTCGGTGAATGAGTACAACGTAAGTTGAGAGGTCAGCCGATGTCTGTTGGTGGATTGCTGTGGAACTTGTGCTTCAGTCGAATAAGCCTTCCACATCAACTGTTACTTTTTATTTCTGTCTTTCAAAGCAACGGCCAGCTGGTCTCTGTCAGTCACGGAATTAAGTGAACTGTAATGAACGCGGCCAGGAATCAACAAAAGTGACCAAGTACCAACAGATAGCTGTAGCTCACGTCTATCAGCGTGCTAATTAATCTCAGTTCATATGTAAACCAGTCTGATACTTTCTTCTTGTCTTTCTTTAACATAACACAACATAACATAGCAATAACATTAACAGGAATCTTAACATTGACAATAAGATAACATTATTTAAATTGGTTCACGAGACGTCTGACCAGTCTGCCCTCTAAAAGCTCATTTTTCTTAACTTCCTCCTTCAAAGCGTCCGCCGGGTTCACTGACACAGTTCTATATCGATTTAACAAGTCTACACCTCTTCCTCGGTAAACCATATGAATCCTGAATGATCTGTCTTACCAGAATTCCTCTGTATACTTCTTAGTTTTATGCCTTGGAGTCCATACTTGGACCCCGCCGGATTTTAAGTACTTCGATCATGCATTTGGCTGTTGTTATATTTACGCTACAGATGAAATGTTCTTGGTTAATGTAAAATTTCTAAAGCGTTACTTGAACGTTAAGTGCAGGACACAAGCTTAATCAGGAGTGATGGGTTGTGTTTGGGTTGAAAGCAAATGGGTTTTCCAGAGAAATCCTGTGAAAAACAAGAAAGAAAAAAACCAATAGATCACCAATAGATCACCTCGCTATGACAGCGTCGTTAAATAAGCGCTATGAGACGCGAAACATGACCCGAGGTTACTGGGAGACCAGAATGCGAAGGGGATTGAGGCGCTGTCGCAATGGGTTGTGTTTGGGTTGAGAGAAATGGGAGGCTGCGGGTTGGCTGCTTCAGGGCGGCGAGATATCTTGAAGATGTGGGGCTGTAATTAGTTTTGTATGGAAAGCCTGAGGAGTGATAGATAGTGGGGCTTGAGACAGATGATGCTGGCAGGACCACGTCTGCGAGGATTACTGTTGATTGATTCGTGTAATAATAAATGTTCGATCACCGTACCTTCCAAGCTCTTGATCTTCTATTTTGTAGCAATCTGAATGTTTGCTTCTTGTATCTACACTTAGCCTTCTGCCTGACAACGAGCCTGACGCCATATTTACCTGTCCGATAAACTAGCAACTTTTAGCCAGCCTTACTTGAGGTACTTAGTGAAGCCCTTAGCAAAGTACACTGTATTAGCAAGGAATGTTCGTCGGAGTTGTTAAACACTGTGAACCTCTACATTTAAAATAGATCAACACCTTCCGTTTCAAGCCTTTCCAACAATGTACTGACAAAAAATGTAATTAATAAGTCCTGCTGCATTTTCTACTTTCAATTTATTTCCTTTTTGTTTTGCTTATAGGTATGCCTAATATTGGCTCTTTTTGACTGTTGGTAGAATTTAAAGGGTCCCAACCCAAAAGAGCAAGGCCTTGTTTTCTTCCTTTTATCTTCCAATTATTCGATTTTTAGTTATTTTTTATATTTCTTTTATCCGAGAGTGTAAGCCTGTAGTCAGAGCTGAGCTGGTCCACTGGAATGATAGCCTCCTGTTTAGCGAGCAATCGAGACCAGGGACTCACTCGCGATTGTCACCCTTTGGGCCGACCACGTTGAGCAGAGCTCCGTACTTGGTTCCACAGTGGATATGGTCTTTTCATAACCAGGTCCTAGGCTGTTTCAGTGTCCAGTAGCCAGGGACCTCTCACTGTCGACCGCGTGTAGTGCTTGAACATGTTCGATGTATAGGTAAGCACCCGGCACTACAAGAAGGTCTCGTCATCAGCGCTAACTCCCAACTTGCGGAGTAGCTGAGTTGAGGCGTGATGTAAGGCTCCCGGCCAATTCATGACTACCGCCACCCCCCCCCAAACTCACACGGCTGTAGTAACTTCATTTTCACATAGACGGTTTAGGGCTTCACTAGTTATCCTAATGCCCAAGGCATCAGTCGATGGTCGCTTCAAGTCAATATCACAATCCAAAATCATAATCCATTGGAGAAGCTGGGTCGAATTCCGATGGGTCAGAGAAGCCAGAAGCTAGGCTACGGTGGGTAAGCAAGTTGAAACAGATGAGTTCAGACCTGAATGACATCAAAGAACTGATAGGACGAATAGAACCTGGCAGCGAATTATAAAACTGTGGACCAGTAACAGAGAATGCTCTAGAACCCAATACGATGGATAACAGGAGTCATAGTGTCCGTTGATCGAGTACACTATTTGTTGGTATGACGATTGAGCACAGAACAGAGATAGGTGGGCTGATTGAAATGTAATACTTTGTCTCACTTTGTTACGCATTTTAACGGTTTATAATTTCTTATATGCTTCGTTCTGGTTCCAGTAAGGGAGACTCCAAGTAGGCGAAACTTAACGGCGGTTTTCCATCGCTAATTAATATTCTGCATATTCTGAAGACGAGATGAAAACGAATCATTGTACCAGCTATGTTTTTAAAATCTCACAATATCTACAAGTATAAATATGATTGATCAATCAACGGATGGTTGAAATCATGCAAACCAGCGACGTATGCATTTCTGCTATATTCCGCACAGTTTACGTGAGAAAATGCTGTAGCATTTGAGAAAAAATATTAGCCTTTTATTTTATTATTCCAAAATAAACTTATCAGTAATGATGCAACTGGTAAATTGCTTCTCTTAAATGGCTTGTTAACAAATGCTTGCTTACTTACTTACTTTATTGATACTATGCAAATTACTTCTACTATGTTATCTGATTCACCGTATAGTAAATGCATGCTGTTACGCTTCTGTGATATGTAGGCCTATAGATGGGACACTTGATTTGCCGTGTCGTCTCGATTGATGAATTCGATGTAGAAGGGTATAATTGAGACTTTGCTGCTGTCTCCAGACTTGGAAACCTGGGCTGGTTTTGGCTGCTTCTAAGTTCAAGCTTTAACGCAGTAGGAGAACGAAAGTAACTCAAGACGACACGGGAGAAACAGGCACAGACTGAGAGAGGCAGAAACTGAGGCAGTCTATTCAGAGAGAGAGAGAGAGAGAGAGAGAGAGAGAGAGAGAGAGAGAAAGAGAGAGAGAGAGAGAGAAAAAAAAAAGAGAGAGAAAGAGATAACCGGACAGAAAGAGAGAGAGAGAGAGAAATACGGTCGGACGAACGGACAGCAAGTGCGATCGAGAAGAAAGGCAGCCGTGATTATTTACGACCAAGACTTGACATGTTATCGATCTCTTGGTTTTTTCTATCGCAGTATCTTCTAATATTAATAGACTATTATGACCGCCATTGCCGTGTTGGTTGGGTTCCTCTGCAGTTGTTAAGTGTTCGTTGCGCTGTGTAGCTCCATCGTTGCGCTGTGTAGCTCCATCCAAGAATATATATTGGGTCGCTGCCTATTTCTAATTCATTTGGCGCCCTACCTACACACTCAATACGTTTGGACTGTTTACGGTTGACAGTTTTCAGACACAAACCTTCAGGTCACTCTCCTCCTTCTCCTTATCCTCATCTTCCTTATCATCCGCCTCCTCTCTCTTCCACCGACTCCTTCTCCACCAACTCCGTTTCTTTCTTCTATCCTCCTCCTTCCATCATCTCATCTCCTCCAAAGTCTAATCCATCTCTTTATTCCACTCGTTTTCTCCTACTCTCCTCCCACTGCTCCTCCTCGTCCGATTCCATCATCCTTCACTTCGCCTTTTCTTTCTAATTCCTCTTCTTCTCAAATTTCGAGTCTCCTGTTCCATATAGGCATCTAATCTTCCCCTCGTTTACTCCTCTTCCCACTCTCTTCCCATTTCTCTCCCTCCTCATTCAGTCTTCCTTCTTCTCCTTCCTTCTTCTCCGCCTCCACTTCTTCTCCTATTTTGTCCTCAGTTCAGCTTTATTATCGGTATAGTAGTAGTAGTAATTGTTGTTGTTGTTGGTGGTGGTGGTAGTGGTCGTGGTAGTGGTTCTAATCGTTGTAGATACAAACCTGGTGATGGTATACGGAGAAATGGTGATGGTATTCGACTGCTGTTGGGTTTGTCATATTTGGCGATGCTTTTGTTGCCACCAGTCTTAATATTCTTGCTGCGTTTGGCGTTTTTTCTTATTTTATTAAATCTTCTTCTCCATGGACTGTGTTGATAATTGGATTTGATGCTTCTATTCTGCCTCTGAATTGCTGCGATGTCGTTATTTACCAGACAGCTGAGCGCTAAGTCATTAATAGAAGCAATATACTGAGAGATAATTGAGTTTTATGGACAGTTGCTAACAAACTCCCTCATCGTAAAGTCCTGTTATTGATCCTGACATCTTCTTCAATTTCTTCATTTGCTGCGCTGTGCAGCAGCGGAATGATAACCTGTTGTCAAAAATTCATTTGCACCATTCTGTAGAACCGAATCATAACTTTTCATCAGTTCTTCTTACTCATTTCACCCTCGGCTGGGTAGTTTCGATGTGCGCCTGCGCGCGTTGAAGGATGTGTGAATTCGTTCGTGGAACTGAAAATGAGTCCGACTTTATAATAACATTGAAAAGCAGATGAGCATACTGTAGAATATTAATATTTGATTGGATTCTGGAGTCTTAGCTGATTAACTAGTCCTAAACGTAAAATCTTAGATCAAAGTATGAAAATGATTATTGCTAAAACTTGAACAAAAGAGTTTGATATTTGCCCTAATGCAAAAAGTAAGTTTTCGCTTATCATTCAAGAACAGATTTGAGTTATGACAGGCAAGCATTTAGAGAGCAGACAGTCTATAGGCTTCGATGTTATTAAGCTTATTCCAGCCACAGTCTCCTGGTCCTCATGAATAAACTTCGGATAAAAACTAGTTGAATGTAACCACGTAACATCAAGCAAGCCACGAATACGTGTATAGCAAGATTAAGCAGAAGCTATGCATAGGAATCAACGTATTTAAAAATATGAGTCTCATCTCAACTTATACCTCACCTTTCTTCACTTCGCGTCGGAGTAGACATCTTGAAGGGCGCTATATAAATGCTCTGAATGAATGAGGGACCTATACTGCTCTACATAATTTCTCTATGGATATAAATGAACTGCATTGTGAATGGATTGATTGCATGCAAATGGGTTGCATAAATGGAAATGAAAGGATTGCCTGAAAGACAGACGAGATGCTCTGAGATGCATGGTGGAAGCGTCGACCTTTCTGCGTTCATCTCATGAGTCGCAGCAGCCTCCACCTCCTCCTCCTCCTCTTGGCATCATCGTCGTCTTTCTGTCATCCTTGCCTTCCAATAATCCAATTGATCACAACGCATCGATATAACAGAAGTCGACGGTCGGCGAGACGCGCCAGTTTCAGCAACGAGGCACCATCTCAGTCTGTCCATCCTCATCAGCCGTTCTCTTAGCATCGTTGTTGTTGGCCACCAAGCAGTCGCAGTCAGAGGTGGGGACAAAGTGAAGTAGGTCTGGATGCAGCAGCAGCGACGGCGGCGTCTGAGAGCCATTCTTTAACGCCGAGGGGCTGATGATAATTGATGGCAGACGCTTTCTTCGAATTGCTGGCAATAATCGATATGAAAGCATCGAAAGACAGACGGGCGTCGGTGACACCCACGGTTGCTGGTCACATTCTGACGACGGGGTACACGTACTACCTTCCCGCCCGTGTGTTAACCCTTCGCCCCTCAACGACTCCATCCCTCAGAAGCTGTGGACACCTCTTCACGGTCGAGTGGACGTCCGTTGAATGGGTGGACGGATGGATGGATGAAGGATGGGGAATTATGCTCACCCTGCGATAGGTCTGTTGAGCGTCGACAGTGGTAGACGTAGCTTGGATTGAGTTCAAGGGTCATAGACACTCCCTCCTCAGTGGGTCAAAGCACAGAGCAGTCATTGCAGCCGGACGGCAGAACGAAGCAGCAGCGGTACACTCGACGCACAGAGGCAGAGGCACAGGTAGAGGCACAGGTAGAGGCAGGCAGGCCGAGAATAGGACACGAATATACCCACAGACAAAGACAAAGAATTCAAACTAGAAAAGAGAGATAGAGAGACGAACACAGACTAACAAGAACACAGAGAACAAGATATTCATGGAGAGTATACGTCTATTTAGGAGCGGTGCAGGTGAGGCAGCTTATGAAGGGTTTTTGGTATGCTTAGGGGGCCATGGCATGACCGTCACTTCAAAATGGGGCAGAGGTGCTCTTGGTCCCACTTTTGCCGGAAAGGTAAACTGTTGCCTAATTTCCGGTCGTTCGCGCCACTTAACAGTCTCTGCCCATGGGCTCAGCTCCATCAAAATGTTCCAAAACTCAGTTGTGGCGGATCGGCCACAAGGGTTGTCTATAGATAGGATTCATAAGTACATGTTGGAAGCTTAATAAATTGGTTCAAATAGTACAAATATGAGTGATCGTCCTATTAGCAAAAGCCCTATGAGTGAAAGCCCTATGAGCGAATGTCTTATGTGCGATCGTCCTATGAGTCCCAGTCCTATGTGCGATCGTCCTATGAGTCACAGTCCTATGTGCGGAAAGCCTATGTGCTATAGTCCTAGAATCGTCTATAGATAGGATTCATAAGTAATAATAATTTTGTTTCAGTGATCTATGGATTAATATATAATAGTTTTATATTTAAGTTGTACGATTCGCTTTACTTCTGGGATCCGTTGATTCTACGGGGTTCTGGCCCATCCTGTTTCGAGCTCGCGAGACGGTCTGAGTCCCCATAGTAGGATGTTAAGAGGTGGTGTGGGACGCGGGGAAGGATACTTTTGTGAAAAATAAATAAACAAATAAATAACAGGTCCGTTGATGGTAAAATGATGGTAACGCAGCGGAAGCTTACCTCATCCGTTCCATTAGAAAAACAAGTCTGTCTAATCGTTGATAAAGACAGACTAGTCGGTGCGTCACCGGGCGAGTCATAGCCGAAATACCCAGAGTCAGTTGACATACCACCTCGAAGTGAGCTGACTTCTGACCCACCCTGTTGTGAGGTCGCGAGAGAGACCCATTACCCATAGCAGAAAGATCAAAGATTGTGAGAAATTTTGAGAAACGCTGAGAAGGACACGTTTGCAACCCCGAGAGAGGGGTCTGCCCTGGAGTATGTAGTCGGCCAGACCGTCTCAGCCGCCGTAGTGGGAAACGAATACACAGGAGTGTGCGAAAGAAAGGGGTAACGCTACAGAATTTACCCCACCGATGCCGTTTAGAAAACGAATCTGTTCAACCAGTGCGCTTCCAGGAAAGTCACAATCGCTGTCCTGTACAGAAACTGGCTCAAAAGGACCCGATTTCAGGGAATATAGGACAGGCTTCGTCGCAGGACGGACTGGTTCCCGATAGCCGGAAGAGAAGAGATTGTGCGAAACTGGGAAGGACAAGCCGCACTATTCCCTGCCGAAATTTAGAAGGCAAAAAATATAATTGGAAGATACAGTGGGTCAGTGTTCCAAAGTGAAGATTACAGGAGTCCAGATCCAAAACGTGACCAGATGAAAGAGATATTAAGACAGATCGACGCACAGAGTGGCCGATGCTTTAAAATCCGGACCAGGTTATGGGGAAAGATTAGTAGGAGTCGACACAGTTGATATCGGCTCTATTTATCCTTGTCACAGCACACGGCTCAGAGAACTTACTGAACTACGAGGGTGGGCCCCTCGTGCGTAGGCGGAGAGAAGGTATGTGTGCAATAACGAAGGTTATAGAGACAGGACCTTCACTCTAAGCCTTCCATAGAGATATCTCTCTCAGCCAAGCAGAATTTCTTAACTGTGTTGGTCGAGAAATTGCCAATACAGAGTCCTGGTAAGAGGAGTTACTCCAGAAGTTGTGTTGCAAGACACATAAACGTGTGAGGCTGGAAGTCCTACACAGGTGAGAGAGACGTGTGATCATTGGAAGATGCGTTGTCCATTATTTCTGTGCCTAGGGCGGAAAGAAACAGAAACTTCTCATAAGTTTTCAGTCTCAGCTACTAAGAACGTCTGGTGACTCAGATTAATGGTAGAAGTTCCACAGTTGCAAGATGAAGAATGGTGGTGAAAAGAAAGATTGTAGAAAAGAAGCTACACAAAATGGGAACGAATTGCCAGTGAGGGAACAAACCCTGTTCTGAGAAAAGTTCATCCGCAGGACGTTGCCCCTTCGGCGACCGTGGAAGAGGTAGAGTCAGATCCAAAGACAGAGCTTTACAGTGTTGCATCTCTAAAGAAAGTGGCCAATCCCGAACGTTCCTTAGACAGAATAGACACTTATGTGCACAGACGGCACTGAACGGCCATTCTATGTGGACAGTAGAAGGGGCTGTGATGTGGGTGGTTTCGAGCGTAGAACGGGGTTGGCGTTAGTTGGAGTCACCCCCCCCCCCCATGAATTTATGCATAGACTTTGACCCCCACACGATGACGCTTTGATCGGTACGACAAGGTGACCGACGTAGCTTTGAGGTCGCTTCTAATCGACTCAGCAGCTCCTGCTTTATGTCAACTGCATCAGTTTCATGGTCATGTCGAGAAATTCATCCTCTGATGCTGCGGTGCCACGTGCATTTCTACTCATCAATTCTGACGCACTTGGACTGCTGTAACGCTGTACTGGCAGGATTGCCGTGTGCTGCTTCTGGTTCAGTCTGCCCTCAACTGCTCAGCCCAGATCATCGACAACCTGTCAGAGTTGTCGCATGTTTCCAATTACATGCAATACACTGCACTGGCTCCTGTCGACGATAGGACTGCACTCGAGATCCTGCTCATCACTTTGTTATGGTGAATAAGATCAGCATATTAAGGCAATGTTGCATTCGTTGCACTGGCTTTGCATTTAGCAAAGAATTCATTTCAAAATCTGTCTCTTATAGTTCACAAAGTAGGCCTACTACATTTAAATCAGCCGACCAATCTATGATTCTTGCCCACGCGCATCTTATCACGTAGTGCTCGCGCGGCTTACTTTCTGAGAAGTCAGCAGGTTTTTGGAAACCCATGATTGCGCAATAACGGGAGGCTGGTAGAAACCATTTGTACTAGTCTGTTATATTGGCGGCAAAGGGCCTATATAAGCGGACGCAAGCCATTGTAAAAGAGAGTCGGATAGTGCCAGTCCCAAGCCAGGACGAAGGAGGAGGGCAAAGTCAACGGCCTTTGATGCCATAAGATGTCGTTAAACATTGAAACTACTACTACTACTGTAAAAGAGAGCGCGAAGATTTGTATAAGTGGTCTGTCATGTAGCCTACTAAGTTGAAAGTCTGAATTACAAATTTAATGTCGTTGATAGATTCGTGCGTTTAGAATTATTGACAATTCAAGTAGTGATTGAACTGGTCGTATATTCATAATTTCTAGAACCTAACCTGTCTTTACTCGAGTTAACACTATGCTATAAATAGGGCAGTTCGACAGTCAGATCATTGACAACTACGAAAGATCGTGAACATATGCAAATAAATTATACCTTTGGAAACATTTGATGTATTTTCTTTATAAATGCAGATTTGGTTCATATCAATAGGGCTTTCGTTTCGGAGGCCCAGTTAATTGAGCCACGCTCTGGAAAATGTATAGCAGTTGATGGTGGGCTTCGAGTAGTCTCCGATAGATGTCGCCAGTATTCGTCGATAAGAACAGAGAGACAATTAATTTAGAGGAAGACCAGCTCCATCGCATAAACCATGTATCTGTCATCCCCTCGCATAACGTCAGCTATAAAACGCCATCAAGCGATCGATCGTTCGATGAATCCATCTATCCTTGGCAAACCGACAGACAGATAGATAAACAGGCAAACAGACATGTCATATAGAGAGACAGACATACAGCAACACAAAGCTACAAGCAGGCAGACAGGCAGGCGGAAAGCAAACATGCAGTCAGGCACACAGAAAATCACATATGCAAATAGTACAAGCAGATCAACGGATACTCAGGCAGGCACAACAGACAGACAGACTCACCAACAGACAGACAGACAGACAGACAGACCGACCGACAGATACTGATGAGTTCAAGCCCTTTCGTCCCTGCAGTAGTTTTCAGATGCAAATGTGAATAGACCTGTTCTATGCAGCGTGTGCTGTGTGACTTATAGGCTTCCACTTCCTCAGTAAAATTCGCCCTTGGGACTCTGTTATGATCCGCGTTCCTTGCAACGCTACCGGCCCTAAGACAGCACAATTCTAGTCCACCTAGAAATGATCCGATGTGCAGCTATGTAATTATTATTTATGCATATCTTAAGCGCCACCATCTAATGACTGAGCATCAATCGATGGCGCTGAGCAATTGTGAGTGAAGGACTTGCTCAAGGTCTCTACACAGTAACCGTCTCAGAGGAGGCTCGAACCCGTACTCTCCGCGTTACAAGCCGAACACTCTAGCAAATCGCTGATAAGATATTCTGATCTTAACACTGGAACACGCGTTTCGTCTGCTTCTTTCCGGAATTTTAAGAGAGCTAATAATAGAGCTAACTGTGCTGACGTAATCTATAAGTACTCCTCTTGGTAGGAATCAGTTTTTACAGGACGTTCCCCACCAAGCCATGTCGAGATTTCGAACGAAGAGCCTCAACTGGTGGAAGCCACTGACCGCTGCCTGCAACGCAGTTGCATATTCGTCCGTCCGCTCGTCTGTCGGTCTCCATTATTATTTGATGCATCTGTCCACCATACTCTCCAGCCTCTATGACGTCGCTCTGTTCGACCTCCTGTCTGTCCACATGTCTGTCCGTCTGTCTTTCTGTCAGTGTCTCTGTTTTTGTCTGCCCCTGTTCTTAATGTGCTTATCGTGATACTTTTTTTATTTCGTCCCGCGACACCGTCTTTATAATCTTCTCCAAGTTCTCATTGTGAGATGTTCTCCGGCCTAGAAAGAAGTGAAGAAGAAAGAGGAGGAGGAGGAGGAGGAGGAGGAGGAGAAGGTAGAGGAGGAGAAGGAAGAGGAGGTGGAGGGAAGTATGTGAGATAAAAAGGAGATGACTGAGAAGCAGCTTGCGGAGGAAGAGGAGACGGAAGGAAACGAAAATTGAAGAAGAGCAGGAGATGAAGGAGAAGAAATGAATGTGAAGAAGAGGAAGAAGAGGAAAGAGGGGAAGAAAAGGACGCGGAGGAGGAAGGGGTCAACGAGCGAGAGTAGAAAAGGCGGGAAATGCATGGGAGGAAGAGGAAACTGAGAAGGCTTGCAATGAATAAGTGTCAAGGTGGTTCAGCCCTTGGTTGTCATGTGGTGGTGGGTGGGTGGGTGGGAGGGTGGGTGATGGTGGTGGTCTTCGTTGTCTTCGTTCGAGGAGCTGATGGACAGAGGACAAGATGAGAAGGACTAGAGCAGGGAGGCAGAGAAGAAGATGAATGGATCAAGTGTTCATCCACGGACCGTGATCACATTTTCATCACAGGATCCAGCGGAAAGCTTTTCTGCTGCTGCTGCTGTTGTTGTTGTTGCTGCTGTTGCTGCTGTTGCTGCTGTTGCTGTTGCTGCTGCTGCTGCTGCTGACCGAATAAATTCACGAATGCTGATGGAGTAACTCAGTCTTCTTGTCCGGTTCCAATTATAAAAGTTGACAGGCGGCGGCGTCGCCAGAGTTGGATTTGAAAAAGTGTGGGTTGACAGCTGTTGCATCATCAGACTCACACCAATCTCCAAAAAGCTCACAAGCACCATTTCCACAATCGGTCGGTCTGTCGGTCTGTGTGTCTGTCTGTGTGTCTGTCTGTGTGTCTGTCTGTGTGTCTGTCTGTGTGTCTGTCTGTGTGTCTGTCTGTGTGTCTGTCTGTCTGTCTCTGGGTGGCTGGCTGGCTGACTGGTTGTCTTTTCTCTGGCGATCGGTGTCCAGTGCGTAAGTGAGGTAGGTGTGTGTTCGCAATGCAAGTCATGGCCCTCTTCGTTCGATTACTGTGGCTCATAATAGAATTAGGCGGCGTCGGTCGGCGAGAGAGGGCGCTCCAGATGACGCCCTCGTTAGCCACGGAGACAAAGGCCTTCGTCGCCGTGGGCGCAGACCATCTTCCTTCGTCTCGATCCCCACAAAGCCCCCGATCCTTCGTCCGTCGGTCGGTCGGTCGGCGTCGAACCGACGACTACCACGTAAACAGATCATCGCTGATCGATCGACGGCCATCTAGCGGACTCAGATTCGATTAGGATGATGTCAACACCGGATGAGCGCCCAACCGGATGTTTGAGAGGACAGACATGTCTAGTCCTACATCAACGCAGTCGTCAGAAAACCCGATTAAATCAGGTTGTACATCGTCCAATTAGAGACATATTGCTCCGCCCACAGACGCCAAACAAACGAAGACATCTAGATGTGTTGCTACATGCAGCAAGACGCCCACTGACGCATCCAATCAGTCTTTCAATCATTTTCATAATGCACTCTCAAAATGCAGTGTCTCTAACTTGCAGATTGCCCTGCCCTGCATGCATATACAATGTTTATCTGTTTATGTGTGTGTATATATATATATATATATATATATATATATATATATATATATATATATATATATATATATATATATATATATATATATATATATATATATATATATATATATATATATATATATATATATATCTGACTTGGAAAGGGAGTCGATATAATAATGTTATTGAATAATATATTCTAGACTTGAACATCTAAAAACGTAATCCGATAGAGTGCCAATATTTCCGCTCATGTATAAAATCCGGATTTATACCTGCACGCAGCAGACATCTCCAGCTGATGTCCTGTCTCGTCTCCCTGTTTAATACAAGGGCGCATTAGAGCAGGGCATGGCGTCGATCTGTTGCCAGCATCAGGCGAGGGACACATCCTTCTCCCAACTCACTTCTCGTGCTCCTTCTAAGAGTTTTCTATATCAAGCCCACCACAGAACGATCAAATTACAGAACGAACGACCGAAGAACCAAAGGATCGAACGAACGAACGAACGAACGACTGAAGGAACGACTAACAGACCGACCGACCGACCGACCGACCGACCGACCGACCGACCGAACGAACGACTCTGTTCTGTGCTGGAGATGTACTTGGCCGTAATGACGATTAGGCGGACATGCTATTGAATGGCTCTGGAGGGAATCGAACCCGGTCGTAACCACTAGACCGCGCACTCGTCCCATCGTCCCTTTTCGGAACAAATCTGCCTCCCACCGACTCGGCAGGGCCAGGCCAAAGGTTGTTAGCATCAGACAGAGGACGTAAGGGAAGAGGAGCTCTTACATAAAGAGAGGAAGGAATTGGAAGGAGGGTCCAGAGCTGCAGGGTAAGAGGCTAGACAAAGGACTAGGTCCAGTCTTACGTTTTCCCTCTCCCTCATCCCCTTCGTTTCTTCTTCTTGTCATTCCTATTCTTTCCGTCCTTCTGTCTGAACCGCCGTCTCCTTCCACTGTTATTCCTCCTCACACCTTTCTTCCTACTACTGATGTCCTTGTCCCCATCCTATAATCGTCTTCTTCCTTCTATTCCCATTTTCTCTTATCCTCCTCTTTCTCCCGTCCTCGCCTTCTTTCCATACTCTTCTTCCTCCTATGTTCTTCTTGTTCACATCCTCATCTTCCTCCCATCCTCTTATTGAGAACGAATGCTTTCCAATCGGGTTTCTACGTTTCCCAAAGCAGAGATCCCAAAGAGAAGCCGACCACAAAATTTATTCACTTCTCCTTCTCATCGTCTTTTCTTCTCCGTCGTTCTTTTCTCTCCCTCCCCTTTCTCCATCTCCGACCATTCACTCATCCAATCACGTTTTCATTTCGTTGTTATCCTATATGGAAGTTGGTGTAGTTTGGACGATTTTCAGATCATTTCCATCACTGGATTTAGGAGGGATATAGTCTCAAAATCGAGACGGTCTCGAGACGTACTTACTAAGATCTCGTCTCGATCTCGCCTGTTGAGGTCTAGTGGTCAAGTCCCGAGACCCAACGTTCGTAGCAAGGTGCAAAAATCGCATTACTGCCCATTTGTACTAGTCATAGAATGTGCATAGTTGGAAATAAGTTTACCATAAGGATAGTTAATTCATCAGCGCTTAACTGTCGAACGGTGTTGTGCATTTAAGGATAGCGCCCCAGTTTCAATAGGTCTACACCATAAAGACTTCTTGGTTTCACAACAGGATTCGAAGTGCGTAACACAACAGCCATGCATTAACCATCTTCAGCGCGTTGGATGCGGCGCTGTCATTGCTAATAACTCTTTGAAACAAAGAAACCTAGAACATACTTTAGCTTACTGTTACTGTTGTGTAAGTATATGATAACAATAGGTATCTTCTGTCTCCTTAGCAGGTGGAACTTGGTATAAGCCGTGTTCATGGATACACACTTATTTAATGAATTATTTCGATAGAATATGTCACCGTCGGTATTAAGTTGTCAACTGCTAGTAGACTATAGTACTACTATATGTAGATCTAGGAAAGCAGTAGAAATAATGTCATTCAAATTTCTCTGTCCTATTCACTTTCCATTGTTTTATTAGATAATCCGATTTCACTACTGGATGACTTTATGTCATAGGTCCATGATAAGCGAAAGATTAAAATTTGTGTATTCGTTTTTATTTCTGCATGATGTCAGTGTAGCGAACCTCCTTTTCATCCGCATTTGATTTGGGTTCTTTTGCTTTTCATGTACATACTTATTGGTGTTAAGTTTCAGCGTATAGATTAGTAGTAGTTAATTACGATTTTAGCTTAATATTATCCGGCCAGCTATAGAGTAATTAGGACTTTAGTATTACTAAAGGCCAGCTTAGGTAGATAACTAGATTTAGTTTAGATTGGGATTTGTGATGTTCTGACCAAGCGTTTTCAGTGCAAATCAAACGTCCAATGGAAATACTATGAACGGTGAATCGGCAAAATCGAAAGACGCCATGGATTTTACAGACGACATTTTACCATGGAAACGGATGAGGTGATCACGTCTTCGCTTGGCTTAGTGTCGACGTCACGGTTTTGGCAGACGATCTGCCAGGCGTATATAATTACGGAGAAAACGTTGAGAAATCGACAGTCTTGTGTTGGCCACGGAAACGATAAGACCGCGTGCATTGCCTTCACATTTTTCGATTAAAAGTCAAGATTCCGTAATGTAAGCGTAATTAATTACCGTGAGACTTGCGATTAATTATGTTATAGTTTCGGCAGAGGAAGCTTAAAGACTTACGGAATGAAAGAGAGTAGATTCGGTCGTAAGCGAACTGTGAAAGAAATCCGTAGCCAAGACGTGGCTGAAGGGAGGGTGAATGTTTATCGCAACGCAAAGTTGTCGAACTAAATCCGTTAAAACTTGTCGAAAGATAAGTTGTCGCTTTTGGTGGAACTACCGCTGAAACATGTTAGAAGTCGATGAACTGGTCATCGTAAAGTTATTTCGAAGAAATCACAAAATGGAGCAACGAATTCGACGGGCGAATCGACGTCTGCTGGGGAAGGCGCCATTTCGAAAAACCAAACTATGTACGTTTTATCCAATGAGCAGCGAAAGTAGTCGAGTTTCAAAGAACTTCTTCAAGTGGTAGGGAGGTTATTAAATTATTCATAAGTTTAGAGATTAGCTGGCCTTAAGTAGGTTAGTTTTGACATTCTTTGAAACTACATTTCTGTATATTAATGTCTTATTGGAAATAACTTTAATACATATCATAATGGCCTTATTCATCGACTAGTTATAAAGAGTCAAAACATTAATAGTCAATTGAATGAACAAATACTTGAGAAAGGTCTACTTAGCAAGAGATCGATGTTGTAACACGGCGCTTCTCAAGTGTCTGTTGCTATTCATATAGCGCCTTTGCATCACCACAGATTCAAAGATCAGTCTGCCAGTGTTTTATTATTAGTATTAACTGGGGTTCATCCAATACCATTCTTCCGCACCTCACAGTCATTTGGAAGTATGGCCAAGACATCGAGAAACAGCAAAATAACAACGAAAACAGACAAGAATACATGAGACGATAATACAGCCTATTTTTTGTATGGATTTGAATGCTGGATAATGAGAAAGCAATATGAAAAAAGATTCCCCACAACAGAAATGAGCTGGTTACGGAAATTTACTGGAATCTCACGACTACAAAAATCATGAATCTAATCTAAAAGACTGGTAGATCGCCGTTGTCATAATGCCCCAGGCATCAGTCGACTGAGCTGGGAGGATAGACGATATGAAGAAATATATAACAAGACTGGTAGATCGCCGTTGTCATAATGCCCCAGGCATCAGTCGACTGAGCTGGGAGGATAGACAATATGAAGAAATATATAACAAGACTGGTAGATCGCCGTTGTCATAATGCCCCAGGCATCAGTCGACTGAGCTGGGAGGATAGACGATATGAAGAAATATATAACAAGACTGGTAGATCGCCGTTGTCATAATGCCCCAGGCATCAGTCGACTGAGCTGGGAGGATAGACGATATGAAGAAATATATAACAAGACTGGTAGATCGCCGTTGTCATAATGCCCCAGGCATCAGTCGACTGAGCTGGGAGGATAGACGATATGAAGAAATATATAACAAGACTGGTAGATCGCCGTTGTCATAATGCCCCAGGCATCAGTCGACTAAGCTGGGAGGATAGACGATATGAAGAAATATATAACAAGACTGGTAGATCGCCGTTGTCATAATGCCCCAGGCATCAGTCGACTGAGCTGGGAGGATAGACAATATGAAGAAATATATAACAAGACTGGTAGATCGCCGTTGTCATAATGCCCCAGGCATCAGTCGACTGAGCTGGGAGGATAGACAATATGAAGAAATATATAACAAGACTGGTAGATCGCCGTTGTCATAATGCCCCAGGCATCAGTCGACTGAGCTGGGAGGATAGACGATATGAAGAAATATATAACAAGACTGGTAGATCGCCGTTGTCATAATGCCCCAGGCATCAGTCGACTAAGCTGGGAGGACAGACTGCTAGATCACCGTTGTCATAATGCCCCAGGCATCAGTCGACTAAGCTGGGAGGATAGACGATATGAAGAAATATATAACAAGACTTGGCCTAGACTTAAGAATAGCACTGGACTTGACAAATGACGAGAAGAATGGCAATCATTCGTTCGCATCCATCGGCGCCACATGGCTTGTTTTAAGAGGAAATGACGATAATGATGATGACGATGGTGGCGGTGATGGTGGTGGTGGGTGGTGGTGGTGGTGATGATGATGATGATGATGATGATGATGATGATGATGTATAGTTGGAATAGTAATCATGCGTACACATGACTTCTGCTGTGACCTTGGCAATACCTGTATGGTCACGTGTTGACCGAAGCCCGTCTGCATGCCTAAGTCTGTCTGTCTCATTGTCGCTTCCACTGTCGTTGTGGAATTGTTCTTCTACTCAGTCTTCTGCGATGAGTGTTCAGTGAAGAGATGTTCCTGGTGGGCCTCCTCCTCCTCCTCCTCCTCCAGACCCAGCCCATTCTGCCGTGGGCGCCGTGTGGGTAAGGTCGGCAGGAGGGATATTCTCAGGACAGAGTTCAGTATTCGTTCTTCTACCAGCGATCGACTTTTGCTCTCTTGGCCTCTGACCCCTGATCGCTTCTAAACTGGCACAGAAACTAATCAGAGCAACTCAACTCCTGATTCACTCGACCTCAGTCACGCATAGATGCTTGATTTAGAGTCTCTTCATCGACAGGTATACATGACTTGTGCTTATGCATGCATGTATGGGTGTATGTATGCATGCGTATATACAGACATTCATAATACATACATATGTATATACAGGTGCATACTGCATACATACTTACACACAAACATACATATATACATGCATACATACACACATAGATACTTACATACATACTTCCATACATACACACATACACGCATACATACGTATGCGTACGTTCGTACATGCCTACAGTACATACACACATACATACATACAGACATACATATAGACAAACATACATACTTCCACACATACATACACACATACATACTTATGCTTACGTTCTACATACATACAGTGCATACATACACACATACATACATGTATGCTATACATACATACATGCATACATACATGCATGCAGTACATACATACACACATACATGTATACTATGCATACATGTATACATAATAATAATAATAATAATAATAATAATAATAATAATAATAATAATAATAAAGAAAAAAGAGAAAAAAATATTAAGACAATTTCTATAGCGCCGTAACACGACCGAGGCCTAAGAAAAGGGCGCTGTACATAAGTTCAAGCGACAATAGAAAATTAATTACAGTCATACGATAACTTAAATATGAACGTTTTAAGCCCTTCTTAAAGGTATCCAAGGATGGAGCATTCTTCACATACATACATACATACATACATACATACATACATACATACATACATACATACATACATACATACATACATACATACATACATACATACATACATACATACATACATACATACATACATATATACATACATACATACTTACATACATACTTACATACATGTATACATACATACATACATGGACACGTACGTTCACACATACACCCGGAATAAAAACACCGACGATAATCTCAACATGAGCGACGGATTCAGCTGCAGACTACGCTCAACGGCTGCTGAGGAGGAGGAGAGCGAGGGAGGGAGGGGACGAAAGAGGGAGAGAGCGAGGGAGGGGACGAAGGAGGGAGAGAGCGAGGGAGGGAGAGAGCGAGAGAGGGAGAGAGCGAGGGAGGGAGGGAGGGGACGAAGGAGGGAGAGAGCGAGGGAGGGAGAGAGCGAGTGAGGGAGGGGACGAAGGAGGGAGAGAGCGAGGGAGGGAGAGAGCGAGTGAGGGAGGGGACGAAGGAGGGAGAGAGCGAGGGAGGGAGAGAGCGAGGGAGGGAGGGGACGAAGGAGGGAGAGAGCGAGGGAGGGAGAGAGCGAGGGAGGGAGGGGACGAAGGAGGGAGAGAGCGAGGGAGGGAGGGAGAGAGCGAGTGAAGGAGTTGGTGTCAGGGAGGCACGGAGTGAGGGAGGAATGGGGTGTGGCACCAATTACAGGCGGTTCTCGCGATGGCAGTTGATGAGGCGAAGCGGAAAGAGGAAATGACTCTGGCTCTCGATGATGTGCTGGATGCTGATGCTGCTGCTGCTCCTGAAGGGAAGACAGTCGCCGTGTGGAAGCATAAGGAAAGCAGGGCGGGAGGGTGCGAGGAAAATGGGATAGAACAGTTAAGACTGCTTTGAATGCGTATATAAATATAACAGGTATTATATATTCTGTATGCTATACATATGTATATATATATGCTCAGCTGGTGGTTGAATTGTTGTCGGAATTCTTCAGTTCACGCATTGTGTGGAAAACGATATAAAACACCTTATCCTCCTTTGCTCAGTCGTTCGCTCCATTCAACCCTTCCTTTCTTAAGCCAGTCCTTTCTTCTTCCATGACAACTCTTCCCTGGTTTCGTCTGCTGTTCCATTCATATATATATATATATAATATATATATATATATATATCGCTCCAACCGAAGGCAGATGAAGTCATTCTGCGCTTCGGATTTCGGCAAAGACAGACGCGATTTGGATGGATGGACTAACTGAATTATTTCCATGGATGCTGCTGCTTCAGCATCGCTGTCAGCCTCACTAGCAGCAGCAGCAGCAGCAGCGATGGATGAGAAATTAAACCGTTGGAGTTGGCAAGAAAGCAAAAGAAGACTGAGTGTATCAGAGCTGTCAAAGGACGACAATGCCTGCTGTAGTGGCCCTTGGCCACATAAACCTCAGGCATACACTAGGTCTCATAGGCCTAATAGGCCTTTGGGGATGCAGGTAGGAAGAGAGATGAATTGGTCGTGAAACAGGTTTTGCATCTTTGACTCCACCCTCTGGTGGTGGTTGAAGCTGTTGTGAAGAGTGCGACGCCCTTTTGTGGTCGTTGTCGTAGAATTTCATCAAAGCCTCTTCCCATGTCTTCAACTTAAGACTCGCACCCCGACACTAACCCTGCTCTGCCGGAGCCCTCTGGCGGCTAAGACCATATCGAGGAGGACTAGATACCGGTGTATAGGGGTCTAGGGCTCCTTGGCCATATCTACTGTTCGGTCGAAGGGACGAGGCGCTTGGCTAAGCAGCTGCCTTCTGCTATAGACAGTGAATAGAAGGAGGTGGGCCGGCCATGTGCCGTAATCAGATGCTGCGCGGTAGAGCAACTGATGTGTTAAGTTCAGCGACTTATCTTAAGCATAGGAAACGGGGACTTTTATACTCCGTGTAAATCCGAAACCTCTGAACCGATTGCCTGGACATTTGATCGAAGTGATTACGTGGTTGCCGAGACTTCCTCCAACAGAAACTCTGGGAACGACTTGATTATTTATGGCGCCCTCCCCGCCGACACACAACTCAATTAATATGAGAGATCGTGGCTGTGAACCATAGACGACCGTTGGCCGATTGCTGACTCCGCACCGTCGTTTACGTCATGTTTAAAACGGTGCTTTTTGTTTTTCGTCGATAGATGACGCAGCTGTAAAATATCGGACGTTGCATCTCTCTCTGAATTTATTTATCTTTAATTTATAGCACTATTAAGAGATATCATTGGGTTAATCTATCAACGACGAAGAAACTGCAACTGCATCATCGTCATAATCGTTATCATCGTCGTTGTCATTATCAACATCATCATCATCGTTGTCATTATCAACATCATCATCATCATCGTCGTCGTCGTCGTCAGTTCGATTCTTATCGTCTACGTTGATGTCTTTCATCCGTCGTAGCCTTGGCTTTCTCTGCATTTCTCTCGTTAGAATCTGCCATTCAAGTGTCTTCAGTGTCTTTACCCGGCAGCGTTCGTAATCGCAATCGTAAACTCGAAATTTCTAAAGCGCTACTTAAAAGCTAAGCGCAGGGCACCAGCTTATTCACGAGCGCTGCGTCAAGTCCGTGGGGTTGTCCAAAGCTGCCGTGTCAAGAACTAAGTCCGGTTTCCAGAAGACCAGCGAGAGGAGGGAAGAGGAGATAGGTTAGGATGGATTGTGTTTAAACTGAGAGAAATGGTAAGACTAATCAGGGTGGGATTTCTTGTAAATAATTGAGACGACAGCGTTCTTCTCAGGGCCGTCCCTGGTGGGCAGAGGTAGGTTATGCAGTTGCTTACTGGCCTAGTTAGCTATGTTGGTTAAAGCGTAGGCCTACGTCAAGGATAAATTGATTATCTCATAAGTTTACTTGCGTAGACTATTGGTAACGAACAGACTTATGCATTCTTTTAAACAGCTTGAGAGCAGGCTCTAAGACAGATTCAAAACAAGCTAACAGTTTCAGTTCTTAAACGACATCAACTCCTTGTCAGCCTGAACGCCAGAGATGATGTACGACTTGCAAGGACTTGGAGCTGAAACTCCCGCCGACCTGTAACACCTCCAACATAGATGCAGTTGAGCTATCCGAAGAATTAAAATTGCTTTGCAGGCGTGCTGAGCAACAAATGGTCACAAGGAGTGCTAAATTTATTTATGGTCGCCATGCAGAAGAAATATATCCTAATGATATATTTGTTAGTTTGTTACTGCCTTACTTTTTGGCAAATTCGGTGACTGGGGCTGGCGTTCAGATAAGCTTTTCACCGCTGAAACTGATAAAACTGATAAAAAAATTACCCAAGGGCCAACAGGACAGAAGAAAGATTAGGGCCTCGATCTGTTACTTTTGTCGATTTAAAAGGTGAAATGACTCAAAGTCAAAGTCTTAATCTAGAAGACATCTTACAAGACTTTGCGACTAACAAGGCGAGAAAACTTGACCCTTAAGATACCTCGACGTCGTGAGAACCATGGTGGGCCTAATTAATGTTATTCTAGAATGTACAACCTATCTAATGCTCTAAGGGCGGCATGAAGATTCTTGCCTCTGGGTGGCGTGCTGCTCGGGAGCGGGTCTGGTAGTTCTCAAATACCTACTTCTGTCTTTTTTCGTTTCAAAAATCTTTTGAGTCTTGAAACTGCTGTAGAATTATGAAACGTACAGAAAGATGGCCTGCATCGTGGTTAACTACTAATTACTATTCTAAGACTATTAATTATAAGCGTACACCGTCTCCGTGGTGCAAAGGACAGCGCATCGGACTTCTAGTGGTGAAGATGTATTTCGAAGGTTGTGGTTTTAGTCCCCCGGAAACGGATTTTAAAATGTAGAAGTAATACCAAAAAGATATTGAAATAGCACTGAGAGAGAGAGACAGAGAGACAAACAGAGAGACAGAGACAATGAGAGAGCGAGAGAGAGAATATGAGAGAGAATATGAGAGGGAGAGAGAATATGAGAGGGAGAGAGAGAATATGAGAGAGAATGAGGGGAGAGAGAGGGAGGGAGAGGGAGAGAATGAGAGAGAGAGAAAAAATGAGAGTGTGTAAGAGAGAGATAGAGGGAGGCAGAGAGAGAGAGCGAGAGAGCGAGAGAGAATGAGATAGATAGATAGAAGGAGAAGGAGAGAGAGAATGAGAAAGATACAGACAGACAGACAGACAGACAGACAGAGAATAACCAGACGAGACGTGCTGCTGCTGCTGAACGCATGAAGAGGCAAAAACTCGATTCCAATGAACCGACATCTGGCGAATGAAAGTGTCAGCGGCACGACGGCCTCCAAGTGAGTAATTCTGCGCCGAAGGCTGCACTACTCTGCCTCCCGCCCCCCTACCCCCCCCCCCCCGCCCACCCCTAGACTGCGTCGTTGTGTATACTTGGTTAGACGGGGTCCATTGAGTCGTCGTCGGCCAATAGATGGCAGAAGAAGAGGAAGGGCCAGAGAAGCAGACGAGCTATTCAATCTCGTTCTCTTACGCTCAACGGCCGTTCATCTACAGAGGCGTACGAGAACTTGACGGGACTCGAGGCGAGAGGCGAGTTTATGTAGCGCGTTCATATTATGGACCTACGGAGATCGCATTTCTTCTGGCAACTTATATAGCCGCAGAAGGGTCGTGATTTGAGCATTCTCAAAGGTAAGATGTAGCGAATGTATAAACGTTTCTACACTCTTCATGCATACATACATGCATACATACATACATACAGACATACATACATACATACATACATACATACATACATACATACATACATACATACATACTATTATTATTGTTGTTGTTGCTATTATTATTACTACTACTACTACTACCACTACTACTACTACTACTACTACTACTACTACTACTACTACTACTACTACTACTACTACTACTACTATCACTACCACTACTACCACCACCACTACTACTACGACTTCATCTAGTGCTTTGTTGACCTGTGGTGTTCCGCAGGGTTCTGTACTTGGTCCTCTCTTGTTTACATTATACACTAAAACTTTAGGTACACTGCTGGACAATCATTCATTAGGATATCACTTCTATGCAGATGATACCCAAATCTACATTTCATTTGACAGTTCATCTTGTCACTCATCTGCACAGATGCTGTATGATGCCTTTGAGGAGCTACAGTCTTGGATGGCAGCAAATAAACTCCTCCTTAACCCATCGAAGACTGAATTTCTACTACTGGGCACTCCACAGCAACTTAAGACGTTTGAATGGCTTAAATCTTTAAAGCTGGGTGACTCATTTGTTGAGCTGACTGATACTGCTCGTGATTTGGGGGTTGTTTTTGATTCTACTATGTCTCTGGTATTCGTAAATCATCATACATGTATATTCGTGACATACGCAGAATTAGGCATTATGTCCCCATGTCTTCTAGAATATCATTGGATAATGCATTGGTCTTTAGTTGCCTTGACTACTGTAACTCAATCCTTGTTGGTATCACAAAGTCAAATATGCAGAAACTCCATAGAGTTCAGAACTCCTTGGCTAGAGCTGTAACAAATACTTAAAAGTATGAGCATATTACCCCTGTCCTTAAATCTTTGTATTGGCTTCCTGTTCAGCAAAGCATTTGTTTTAATTTGGGACACAGTTTATAAAACATTGAGCTATGGCCAACCACAATACTTGAAATCAGTCCTTATTTCCAAGACTTACCATTATTCAGCAAGGTCATCTGATTGTCTTTCTCTGGTCATACCTTGGACTAGAATTGTTCTGGGTAAGCGGGCTTTTTCAGTTGCTGGACTTAAATTTTGGAATTCCCTCCCTGTGTCTGTTCGTTCTGCTCAGTCGCTTTTTTCATTTCGTTCTCAACTTAAAACTTACATTTTTCAAATTGCTTATCCACCATAGGCTGCCTCTCTGTCCTATGGACTGACCTTCTGGATACTGACCTGATCGCGGCTTGGCTTGGTGTGCCATCGGTTGATGCCTTGTGCATTAGACACCGGCGCATTAGAAGTTTCTAATTATTATTATTATTACTACTACTACTATTGTTATTATACAGGCATTTTAGTTTCACGACCCTTACAGCCTGGGCTGTCATGGACTCACTTAAAACTGAAAACACTCCCCTTCCACAAATCCTATTCTGATCCTATCTCTTCCTCCTACCTATCTTGCCGCGCTCCCATTACAAACACCATTTACCGTAGCCTTCTACCCTTCTGACTCTTGGATTTTGACCTGGAACCGAGACCTTCATGCCTATCGATTTTGTTTTGCTTGAGCGCCTGTGATTAAGCTGGTTCCCGCGAATTGGCTTTCGTTATGCGCTGTAGAAATCTAGAGCTTGCGATTACTATTCGATTACGATCTTGTACTTGATTCGGAAACATAAGAACAGCCAGTGGGGTTCATCGCGTGCAGTTTCAGTGATCTATAGTCGCACTTTTGCTTACGACTTAACATGTGTGCCGCGGCATTCAGAACGGACTGTAACTTTTCAAGGTGCGGTACAGCGATGTTAACAGGACGCTGTTACAGTAGTCAAGGCGACTCGTGATGAAGACAACATTTAATATATGCCCAAGTGTTCGATGAACGGTATGCAGCTGACGTAGATTGTATACATACACGCATATATAGGCTATTTGAATATGCATAAAATGTTACCACACATGTAGGCCTATAATTGTATAATTACACATAGTTATAATAATTATATAATTACACGTAATTATGATAATTAAATGTAGCGTAATTACATTTGCCTGTAGACATATTTTGTCATACATATCACATAGAAGAAGAATGCTAAGAATGCGAAGAAGAAGAATGCGAAGAAGGAGAAGAAGAAGGAGAAGGAGGAGGAGGAGAAGGCGGAGAAGAAGAAGGAGGAGGAGGAGAAGAAGAAGACGACGACGACGTCGACGAAGAAGAAGAATCGTAGTTGTAATCCCGAGATTTCTACAGCGCCTAACGAAAGCCACGTCACGGGGACCAGCTTATTCACAGTCGACGAAGACGAAGAAGACGAAGAAGAGGAAGGAGAACAATGCGAAGAGAGTCCGTTGACCTGGCCCCGAGAAGGCAGCAGTGAGTATTAAGTGTTAGCGACTTCATTCTTCGTAGCCTCAGTCGGTAGCATATGAGGGCGGGTGTCCAGTCCGTTCCCTCACCGTCTGATCTTCCCACAGACACTGTCAGTGAAGAAACATGACCATCGTGTAGGTAGAAGAGGTTTCTAGGCAGCATGGTCCGCAGGAGGGACCACCTCCAGGCCGTGGAAGAAATTTTGGGTTTGACAGTCGGGTGATAGATCGACGACAAACTATGGATGGATGGATGGTCGGTGACGCTGACAGCTGCGTTAATGACGCCTTTGGACATTGCTTCACATCAGACCAAAGACTTACATGGACAAAGTTAGCTGCGGAAGCAGGGAAAAGCAGCTCCAGATTAAACATTAAACGCTAAGCAGAGAGAGGAATATACAGGCAGACAGGCTAGCAAACGAACGAACACACAGGCAACATGCAGACAAACAGACAGAGAAGCAGACAGACAGTTACGGTGAGTTGGAGTGGAAATTTAAGGTCAGGTAGGGTTTATCTTAAGGGGGGGGGGCTGCCATAAGAATTCGTTGCACACAAGACATTTCTGCTGCCGAGACTTGGTGTTTTGGGGAATTTCAGAGAGGAGGAGAAGCCGGGGAAAAGAAGGGAGGAAAAGTAAGGAAAGAAGGTAAAGGGGAAGTTGAATTTTGTGAGAGTGAAAATCTAAAGCTTAAATTTGCCAGCTTTTGAGGAGTTGATTCTCGAGAATTGTAGGCCTACATGTGCAGTTGCTGCTGAGAGAGTAGACGCACTGAATGGCCAGCAGATGGAGGGTCAGTGAGACACATCTGGATGTTGTTAGAGATGTGAGCTGCTGAGGCTGTTGAACCATTTCTTAAGGACACATCATGCATGGCCAGCATCATCTGCTGTATGGCTCAGTCACCCTTAAAGGGCACTTAGTGCTTTGACTGACCCTGAATATATAGCGAGGCTTTGTTGTGGCTTAGAGGCTCGTTCTTTTGATCACTTTGATACGTTACCTATGCGCTACTCATGTGGTCCTCCTTCTCTTCCTTTATCCCCTCCTCCTTGCCTCCCTCCCTCCCTCCCTCCTGTCCTTCTTCCCTCCCTCTCTCCCTCCGACACCCTAACAGCCTCTTGTATGAAACCTTATACAGACAGATAAACAGACGCAAAGCCAGGTGCAGAGATACACAGGCAGACAGGCACAGAAACAAGACATTGTTACATACGGCCTATGGGATAGAACTTAGCGGGTTATGCTGTTGCACTCTGTAAGCCTTCGGTACATTTTGGCGGGAAAACCGAGTGTTTCAATTAAGGCGTTGCTTTTAAATTTACAATTTTTTTCCAATCGACGTCAACGGCCTTTCATGTCATGAGATGTTGTTAAACATTGGAAACTACTGCTAACTTTGGCTCAGACTGAATTGTGGTGTTTGGTTCTGCGCGATCGTTTTGTTTCTAGTCTGCCAGCGTCGGAGACTTGTTTGGTTCCTCGGAGCAGCTTCAGTCGGTTCTTTTTGAGTCGCGTTTCTTCATCATTTGTTGGTGGATGTTGTGTTTCTCTTCGTGAGGTCTTCCGCTGGTCGTTCGCCGCCTCAGGTCGACGTCTTCTTACTATGGAAGTTTTGCTTCGCTTCTAAATAGCTTAGGAATTAAAAGCACATTGTATCCTAAAGCTAGTGTCTAGTAGGCCTACGTCTCGGTAGACATCCTGCAACTGCATGCATAGACAGAGGCATTCAGACACAGGGAGACAACGGATCAGACGAACAAACAGACAGACAAAATAGACAGAAAGGCAGACAGGCAGACAGACATTCAGACCGAAGATGAACGTAACAGAGCAAATGAATGAAACGCATTTTAAACACTTTATTTTAAAAAACCCAACTGCATAAATGCAGATGATTTAATAAGGGACTTGCGCTGCAGACAAGACATAACTTTCCATCTTTATTTTAGAAAATGAACGAAGGAATTGAAAAGAAGAGATGGGAAAAGGAGATCAGACGTAGGCGGGGAGGACAGAGAATAAGGCGGAGGAGGAAGAGGAAGAGAAGGAGGAGGAGAAGGAAGAGGAGGAGGAGAAAGAGGAGGATAAGCCTTGGACTAATTGCAGTTTGAGTAATCATAATTGACCTGCAGCTATTTTCGAAGGCATTTCATGTGATGCGGAACTACCTGCAATTACAGATAGGCAGCCGGGAGACAGCAGATGCCAACGATAAAGCCTCAGTATCTTATTAAATAGGGAGAGGCAGGTCGTTGATGAAAAGACTGAATTCGTCCAGGTTCGTTTAACACCTGATTCAGATGCTGCGCTGGCTGCTGAAGGGGATCCGGGTCACTGAAGGCCCCGATTGACCAGGGAGGGACCTGGCCCGACTGCAGCCGCAGATGAGGAGAAGGGGAGGAGGAAGAGGAGGAGGCTGCTGCTGCTGCTGCTGACTTCCCACCCACCCGGCCTCACTGCCAGCACCGAGAATCAATTAAAGCGCAGGTCCTTATCCTAATGGCCGGCCTATATAGGCTGGAAATGGGTCTTTTATGTGACTTGTTTGGCCATTTTATATCATACACATAACCACATACCTGCACATGCACCGCTAGGAAACAAGCCACAAAAGCTCCATTATACCGATATTATGATTATATGTATCATATATATATATATATATATATATATATATATATATCTGTATACCCATGCAAGTATGTATATATATTATATATATATATATATCTGTAAGTATGCATCTATGTATTTATGCATTCTGTATGAATGTGTGCTATGGAATATGTATGCATATATATATATATATATATATATATATATATATATATATATATATATATATACATACGTAATGTAGATACATATGTCTGAGTTTATGTGTATGTATAACGGGACCTGTGGGTTCAATTTGGCCATCGGGATTTGCATTCTGAGAGGGACAGGGAACCCACAGCCGACCTTGTGGGTCAGAGGAGGTTTCCACGGGTGGCCTTGCAGGGCAGTCCTCAGGACAAGTTCTGTGGCCGCTCTGTACTATGACTGATACTAAGAGCTTTGTGCCACAGGCTGCTGGCTCTGTGTTAGAACTTATATAGCATGTATAAGCATGTAAGCAATTACCCATCAGCGCTCATCTGACTCTGCTATTCAGATGACAAATGCTCCGCAGCGGGTCACGGTTTTTGATATATATATATATATATATATATATATATATATATATATATATATATATATATATGTATATCAAATTCTGTTATCTAATTCTGTTATCTACTTCTGTTATCTAATTCTGTTATCTACTTCTGTTATCTAATTCTGTTATCTACTTCTGTTATCTGATTCTGTTGTCTACTTCTGTTATCTAATTCTGTTATCTACTTCTGTTATCTAATTCTGTTGTCTAATTCTGTTATCTAATTCTGTTGTCTGATTGTGTTGTCTAATTCTATTATCTAATTCTGTTGTCTAATTCTGTTATCTAATTCTGTTGTCTATTTCTGTTATCTAATTCTGTTGTCTAATTCTGTTATCTAATTCTGTTGTCTAATTCTGTTATCTAATTCTGTTATCTATTTCTGTTATCTAATTCTGTTATCTACTTCTGTTATCTAATTCTGTTATCTACTTCTGTTATCTAATTCTGTTATCTACTTCTGTTATCTGATTCTGTTGTCTACTTCTGTTATCTAATTCTGTTATCTACTTCTGTTATCTAATTCTGTTGTCTAATTCTGTTATCTAATTCTGTTGTCTGATTGTGTTGTCTAATTCTATTATCTAATTCTGTTGTCTAATTCTGTTATCTAATTCTGTTGTCTATTTCTGTTATCTAATTCTGTTGTCTAATTCTGTTATCTAATTCTGTTGTCTAATTCTGTTGTCTAATTCTGTTATCTAATTCTGTTGTCTAATTCTGTTGTCTAATTCTGTTATCTAATTCTGTTGTCTAATTCTGTTGTCTAATTCTGTTGTCTAATTCTGTTGTCTAATTCTGTTATCTAATTCTGTTATCTATTTCTGTTATCTAATTCTATTATCTAATTCTGTTATCTAATTCTGTTGTCTAATTCTGTTATCTAATTCTGTTGTCTAATTCTGTATTTTGTTGATTGCTTGACAGGTAGTACATGAATTAAGTGAGAAGACAAGCAACTAATTCAGTAGCCTAAATGTAAATGTACACGATTTAATATAACGACCTCGACCTTGCTCATTTCTCAATGAATTGATCGGGTGAGATCCCTCAGCACCGCTGCCCGTTTGAATGGGCGCCACGCCATTTAAGGTCCCCGTGTAATTAGTCATTGCTTGCCTCTTAAAAGCGCATTTTTATTGCATAATATAGAATTATTACATATAATAATAATAATAATAATAATAATAATAATAATAATAATAATAATAATAATAATAATAATAACAATAATACCAACAACAACAACAATAATAATAATAATCAGCAACTTCTAATGCGCCGGTGTCTAATGCACAAGGCATCAACCGATGGCACACCAAAACCAATATGATGAAGGATTAGCTAAGATAACAACGAGATTATAATGATTACAGATGAAGAGGAAGCCACACCCCAATCTTGCCAGATGAATGCCTTTATGCTACATCTTAGCTCAGGCAGTTATATGTCTCGGTCTCGTCCATTCCTGGCCGTAGATCCCTTCGCTCTGCTACACAAGATGACCTGGTTGCAGCCTGCCTCTAGCCTGAACTTCCACGGTGCAACGTAGAGGCTTCACTGTGGTTGGCCCAACTTTCGAGATCAGGTTGTCTAGCGCCCTATGACATTGGCTCCTCTTTAACTCCATCTGAATGCGCTCGAAAACCATTTCGTTCGAATCCTCGTTTTTTGTTGGAGCTTCTCTTGTGGGTCTTTCTTGAAGAGGCGCTATAGAAATCTCCGATTACAATTACAAAATTGCAATCGCATAGCAGATCAAACAACAACAAATGATTACTGATGATTAAGATGATGATTGGTGATTACAGATGATTAAGATTAGTTAAGATATATCACACACGAATTTAATCGACATGAATACACAATTAAATATAACTGAAAATACATTGGTTCACACAAATGCTAAATTCTGTGAGATGCTTTCGTTCTGATCAGACTGAATAAGGGGATCAGATGTTTAGCTGCTTCAATATGGCCCAACGAATTCCTACTTTGAATAGCTTTCGAATTCCTACTTTGAATAGCTTTCGAATTCCTACTTTGAATAGCTTTCGAATTCCTACTTTGAATAGCTTTCGAATTCCTACTTTGAATAGCTTTCGAATTCCTACTTTGAATAGCTTTCGAATTCCTACTTAGAATAGCTTTCGAATTCCTACTTTGAATAGCTTTCGAATTCCTACTTTGAATAGCTTTCGAATTCCTACTTAGAATAGCTTTGGTTCTGTTATACGCAACCGTCGGCGAGACAGTTTTAGTTCGCATTCATTCGCCAAGTGGCAGCAGCAAATGCAAACATCCTTCAATGGTGCAGTTCAACGCTGAACTACTTGGACAGTTTTCACATGTATGTGTTACTCTCACTTTTCGACAGCCGTAGACATCTTCCTTAGGCCTACATAGGATTCATACTACATAATCGTCGTCATCATCGTCGTCGTCATTATCGTCGTCGTCGTCATCATCGTCGTCGTCGTCATCATCTTCACTTCCTGTCACCAACCACTGTCCGGCAAAGGATGCAGATAAATGATTCTCCACTCCTTTTCGTCATTTGTCAAATTCGATACTGTCCTCATTGTTTAGTCCAAGCGTTGTTATGTTCCCATTTATATTGTCTATCCAGCCTAGTTGTAGTCTCCCTTTGCTTCTCTTTCCTTCTCATCTTCCATGTAACGCATTGTGTGGGTTTCGGTCAGTTGGCGGTCTTTCCACTTGGGAACAAACCATCGGAGCCTTTGCTGAACGACTTTATCTAATGGAGTTGCCGGCATATACAAGAGTCGTCGGATTTCATCATTTCTGAGTTTTTCGTAGTTGTCAGATTCCTGTAAATTTCCGCAACCAGATCATTTCTGTCGCGAGGATTCGTTTTCATTATATTTTCTCATTGTACTGCGTTCCTATCCATATAGAATAATGGGTTGTATCATCGTCTCATATATTCTGCCTTTGTTCTCTTTGTTATTTCGCTGCTTCTCCGTATCTTGGCCGTTCTTCCAAATGCTTGTATACATATAGGCAGAGCATATGCACACAGCACACGTTTAGGTTCTATTTGTCGTTGTTTGATCAGCTAGGCGAAGCATTCATCTCGCCTGATTGGAGTATGGCTTCTTGAAGCGGCTGTTCGAAGGCTGTTCTGGCTTCTCATCATAATCACTGTCTTCATGATCTTTGTTGTCATCATGTTTTTATGTACAGTATATATGTATGTATATCAATGCATTTATATATGTACACTATATGTCTGACTAAATTTTCTAAACAGCTGTGATTTAAGATAAACAGAATTATGTTGAGATGATGATCATCAGTTAACATTTATGAATATCATCATGAACATTCGACATTGTAGTCCTCTTCCTCTTCTTCTTCTTCATCATCATCATCATCATCATCATCATCATCATCTTCTTCTTCTACTTCTTCTTTTTCATCATCATCTTCTTCTTCCACTTCTTCTTCTTTTTCTTCTTCTTCTTCTTCTTCATCATCATCATCATTATCATAATCATCGTCGTCGGCATCATCATCATCATCATCATCATCATGATGTCTTTCTATCATGTTGCTATCATCCCCTGTAGGCCTATAGTGTGTGATATGAGAACAATTTCTATCTTTCCTGTGGCGTCGTCTCTGATTTCTACTGTTTACGAGAACGCAATGTTTACGCAGCATATGAAGCAGATGCACGTAGTTAAATGAACTGATTCTAGTCATAACTATGTAGACCCATCTATACTGGGTCTGCTTTAGACTGTTGGGCACTTGCCAAGTTTGAGAATAGACAGATAGAAATACTATTATGACTTCTGTCACTGTTTCCTCTAGACGAGTCTCATATCTACTGGCTTCATGCTAATCAACTGTGCTTCGTCCGTCCGTCCGTCCGTCCGTCCGTACCTCCCTCCCTCCTTCCTTCTGTACGTCCCTTCCCTCCCATCCCACCCTCTCATCCCTCCCTCCCTCCCTTCTTTCCTGCGTCCATGCATCGTTCAGCTAAGAAAGAACAGATCTCAAAGCATCAGTCACCCATTCAGTCTAACTGACCAGCAGCTATGCGTCAGTGGTGATGACTTTGGCAACAATGATGATAATTGTGATGCTGTTGTCAGAAAGTTACAGTTAACCAAAATGTTCTTGATGAATGTTCACAATGAACTTCATCATTGTCATGATTAATACGATGAAGACTTTAGCTGCTGCTGTTGCTGCTACAACTGCTGCTGCTGCTGCTGCTGCTGCTGATGATGATGATGATGATTGTCGCGAGCTAGTCGCAAAGTTCAGAAAATAAGAGTTCAGAAAATAAGCCAAGCCAACAACTTTTCACACATTTCTTCTCTTATGTTGTGTAACCTTAAACAGCCATAACTCGAGTCCCCTCTAGACTGTCCACCTGCCCCTTGTATCTGAAATTTCGTAAGTAAGTGGGACCTGCCCACCCCAGGTCCTGACAATGATTATGAAAGTGATGATGATGATTATAACCACAATAATGATACTGCTGATGATGATCATTGTGGTGGAAGTAGTATTGATGGCAGTGATGGTGATGAAGACGAAGAAGAAGAGGAGACGGAAGAGAAGCGAGATGGTTAGTAAGAATGATGATGATGACGACAGCAGTGACGTTGATGATGACGATGACGATGATAATGATGAAAGAGAGTGGTCTAAGTCTTGAGGCCAGTTTGTTGTGCAGCTGAAGCCTCAGGAGCAATTGTTGGCGTTGGGTGAATGGAGGGAGGTGAAGTTGTTGTTGATCTACGGCGCCGTTTGTTGTTATTGTGGATCCGTTGGTCGCATGAACTGATGTACGGAGACAGCGGAGGAAGGAGATATGCAGATGGAGACAGACAGACAGACAGACAGACAGACAGACAGACAGACAGACTCGAGATGTAATGTGCTGTTAACTAGGCGTATCTATGTAGCACTTTCAAAATACCTGTTAAGGGCTGACTGCCAAAGTAATGTCTTAGCATTGGACAATAACCTGGCTTAAGGCTGAAACAACAGCGTCTGCTGATGATGGCTTTCAGCCAAACAGTTTGGTCTAATTCAGGCCGTAGGTTTCTGACCGTCGGGCATAAAGACTTCATTGCATTTCAAGTCTCTGTCCATTCATCCTGTTTGCCTATGCTGCTAAGAATGTATTTGCAGGTGGAGAAGTAAGAAAGGCGTTGCCCGACTCAAGTGATCCTACACGGCATGTTTAAAATGCTCTGTGGAAATGCCTAGGAGCATATACAGTAGACATATATACATACATATATAAATACATGAATACATACATATATACATGCATACATAAATACATACATACAAGACTGTGCCGATTTGCACCACACAGTAGAAGTTTTTAACTTGGTCAGAAAGCTGTTAATCAGTAAGTAAGTCATTCATATGTGGTTTGGCCAGTCACTGGTCAGTCACTGGTCAGTCAGTTAGTCTTACTATCAGGCAGTCGGTCAAATCAGTCAATCAATCAATTGATTGTTATAACAACCAATCATTCAGTGGGTGTTAAAATTCGTGCTGAATTTGATTGTTGTAGTTCAAGTTCTTAGATGATCTGTTGAGGTTTTGCTTATCAGTTTATCTGCGATCACTCATTCTCCGATTCATATTCAGAAAATATTTGACTTGGGCGCCTTTAAAGAAACATCCCGACTCAGCTCTGATTGAATTGCCACTGACGAGGACGGAGGGAGGCAGCAAAGGAGAGGAGTGAGACAGGCAGTGAAGGGGAGAAAGAATGAGATAGGCAGTGAAGGGGAGAAAGAATGAGATAGGCAGTGAAGGAGAGAAAGAATGAGATAGGCAGTGAAGGAGAGAAAGAATGAGATAGGCAGTGAAGGAGAGAAGGAGTGAGACAGGCAGTGAAGGAGAGAAAGAATGAAACAGGCAGTGAAGGAGAGAAAGAATGAAACAGGCAGTGAAGGAGAGAAAGAATGAAACAGGCAGTGAAGGAGAGAAAGAATGAGACAGGCAGTGAAGGAGAGAAGGAGTGAGGAGTGAGGTAGCAAAGGAGCGAAAGAGTGAGCCAAACAGACAGAGAGCCAGACAGACAGAGAGACAGAGAGATAGACAGACAGAGGCAGGAGAGATGTGTAAAGGCATCCTGAATATAATGCTTGGATTGGCCAGTCAGTCGCTGAGCGTGTCCATTGCTGCTGCGGACGCCTTGTTATTGGAAGGCATTTCGAGGCGCCTCTGCTGACTGAACAAGGAAAGGGAGAAGAGGAGGAGGAGGAGAAGGAGGACGAGGAGGGAGGGGAGCAACAGGGCGACGGCTGTGGCGGCGATTGGTATTTATTGCTTAGGAACTTGGTTCAGTGCAAGCCGCTGATCAGTTGATGGTGTAGTTATAATAACAACTACGACGTACGAGCAACAGGAGGAGGAGGAGCAATAGGAGGAGAAGGAGGAGGAGCAGTAGAAGAAGGACGAGGAGGAGGAGGAAGAGCAATGGGAGGAGGAGAGGTCGTGTCTGGTGCTTCGATTCCTCGTGAGTAATAGGTAGGGAGACGAATAGCGAGAGAAAGAGGAGACGGCGACCGAGGTGCGCTGTTTCTATCCGAACGCCTTCCTTTTCAACGGTTGCTGCTGATGCGGATGCTGGAGTTGCCGGTGCATTAGCCCTGTCTCCTATAAAGATGACGAACGATGCAATGGTTATTACACCTGAAAACTGAATGAAAACAGCGACGGAGAGTGAATTGAGCCTCTCTCTATCCATCGGGCGGACTGACGAACGAACCCGTGATGCTGGAGGGAGATCGGGAGTCGTCGGAGATGCAGACCATGGAGAATTGACTCTGCCCGGTGAACTGTGCGGTTCCACGGAAGGCCAACTGGATATCGTATTTAGCAGATAATTGACTGGATATCTGATCGCCCGCACCCAGTGCCAACACAATAGGTGCCTACTGAACTGGCCTTAAATCAGGTTCTTTCCACGGTGGGATACTAGTAGCCTTGGCTTGAGCCAACGGACGAACGGACGGACGGACGGACGGAGGCAGGCCAGTATATTCCATTCTATTGTTCAGTTCTGTCTTTTATGTTTACCTGTTCAGGTGTGGTCTGTCCACCTTCACTTACCTGTTCAACCATGCTTTGTCTTGGTTGGGCTCTTCTCTGGATACCTCTTGCAACTGGCATCCTTACAGAACAAGATGGTGAGTATGCTACTTTTTCATTTGTTATGATTTACACAGTTTTACTACGTGTGAATTACAAGCCTGAATATCCCGAAATTGAAGTTTCTGAGAAAGTTATTTTCTTGGACTTAGTTTTAATGTTTCAGTGACTACATTTTGGAGTGATGATCTCATGGTTGTTCTTTTACATTGAAATGGATGATCTTTGTCCGTTTCGTTAATTTTCTGAAGACGGTTGTGTTTTCTGGTATATGTGCGTTGACCAACACAGATTTGAACTTGGAATCTGAACACACCATCATTTTCCGTCTGAGTGGACGTGGATCGTTAATTGCCTGTCCTGCTTCTAATGACTTTTCTCATGCATTTGTTGCCTGGAAAACAGTGGATACGGTTATAAGAAGTTTGTATTAGATATCCGTGACTTCTGTGGCACCAGTCTATGGCCTGTTTGAAAATGTCTTTGACCTTTCTCAATGATTTCAAAACCTCGGATGAAAAGTTTAAGATGGTTGTCTGGACCTGGACCCATTTCTTACATAGCTTCACTTATTCGACAGCTTGCTTCTTATGTTCAGGAAACTTTAAATAAGACGCGTTTTCCGTCTGTTTTGGTAGAAGTGCAGATGCCGTCTGGGCTGCCTTTTATAGCCAGATCACACTTTTGCTCGTTCTTGGGTAGGTGTAATCCCCCTTCTCAAGTATTAAGTCAAAGTTCTTGCTTTATGGATGTCACAACCTCATTTCCTGTCTATAGTTAAGAGAAAGTGGAAGAGCTCTCCCTTAAGTTGGCCCTGGGGCAGCAGTGGGTGTGATATGTTAGCAACTTAATTTTTCTCAGCCAGAGCATATGAGGCCATGTCCCTTGCTGTCTAATCTTTCCACTGACACTGAGTTGGCTAGTGGGTGCAAGTGGAGCCGAAATCTCAAACCATATTTGTTTCCAGAGTGGGGATTTGAACCCATGACCTCTCAGTTGACAGTCCAGCATTCTAGCCATTAGACTATTGCATACACCTCCCCCATATATACTTAAGGCATGTAGTATTTGGCTGTCCGCGATGATGATGTCTGCAGGTAACAGACAATGATGCGGTCAATGGACAATGGTGTACACAACTTTTGTGGCCAGAAGGTCTGGTACAAAGATGAAAATTGAGTGAGCCTGGGTCATTGAACACCAAACTAGAGTGTCTGGGGAGCATTGTAACCTCCCCAGCAGTGTCCGGTGCGAAGCCATGCAGAAGCAAACGCATTTGGTTAAAATAAAACAGACTCGGAATCAAATACACGAAATAGCGGAGAAAATACTCTTTATTGTATGTTCTGATATCCTTCAACAGAGCAAAGTCAAGAGTCACTAATTGGGGTGGGGGTTTAACCTAAAAATCTCATAATGTCTACAAGAATCCTAAGGGTGATGGTCTTGGCCTCAGGGAGGTCCGGACCCAGGACTCCCCTAGTCAGGTACCCCATTGTCAGTAGACATCGGTTATTGAGCCATTGAACACAGTTATTGTGGCCTTTGCAGTCAGTTGCTTGCGTCTGATTAAGTTGTTAAATGCTGCTCATGCATGCAGGGGCTGTTCTTGTTCTTGTTCGTTTTCTGCTGATGGGATTTTCCGATGTTAGGGGAGTCTGACACCACTAGTGTTGCATTTCCACATGGGAGGCTTAAACACGGATCATTCTATGCAGACTCTAGCAGAGTGGGGGGTCAAGTGGGAACCTCAGACTCTGTGAGGCCTTAGATTTTTTGCCTATTACGTATGTAATGGGCTTTCGGCATTCCGTTTATTTCCAAACTTCATTACTAACCAGGTGCACGGAGCCTTAATAAATGCATCTAGAATTTGCCGGGCCTCCCACAATCTCTGCAAGAGCTTCATGGTATATATCCATGCACTAATATATATGAGCACTAAGATTTATATATGTATACTATATATATACTTATATATATATGCTATATATACTAATATATATATATTTATCAAGCATACTTATTATGTGTTTGTACTTGTCTAAGAATCTTAGGATTCTGCAAAAGGAATTTGCACTGAGAACTGTTCTGTTACCATCTGTCAGAGGTCATGAAAGGTGCTAAATAAAAACCATGAGTGTACATATTACAACTACAGTTACAAGGAGATTCAGATGATGAGGGGAAGAGATGATGGATCTGATGAGATGATATCAGAATCCTTATGTAGCTTTTGACCTGACAAGCTCCTCAGAACACCAATGCTTATCTGGGTATCCCTGTCTCAGAGTGTCTCTTTGTTTCTCTCTCTTTATATTTCTGTCTGTCTCTATCTCTCTCAGTGCCTCTCGGTATCTGTCTCTTTCTATCTCTCTGTACCTATCTCTGTTGCTCTGTCCCTGCCTGTCACTCTGTTTCAGTCTCTTTGGTTCCTGCCCATGTTTCGGTTTCTAATGGATGAGAAGCTGAGAGAAGAATCGGATGAGCAGCACTGTCTTGTCAAGATATGTGAGAGGAAAGAGAATCCGGCGCTATATCATTCACCTTGATGGAAGCCTTTGTTTTTATCAGCTTCTCTGCCGACGTATGATGTGTGTTTGTGTGTATGTGTGTGTGTGTGTGGGTATGTGTGCGTGTGTCCATATGTCTGTGTGTTTGGGTTTGTGTTGTTGTTGTTGTTGTTGTTGTGTGCATGTATCTGCAGATATTTTTTGTAATTTTGTGTTATTTCTACCTATGGTTGTGTTGTGTGTGTGAAATCATTGAGCAGATAATGTCATATGAGAAGAGGGATGAGCAGGCAGATAGGGGAGGAGGAGGAAGAGGAAGGGGAGGAGGGGAAGGGAGAGTGGGGGAGTGTTGTGGCTGGACCATGCATTTGAGTGATGGTGTATGTGACAGGAGTTAATTGGTCCTATGCTATTTCGTTTTGTTGTTGGCTGATGCAGAGAATCCAGTTTCCCAAAAGCCATCTCTGGATTCGAAGGAGGAAGGAGGCATTGGGGTGAGTGGAAGGAGGGTGGACGATGTCATTGGGGAGGGGAGGCCGGTTGAGTAGTGTCCATGGCAATGACAGACGGCTGTCTCTAATTGATTCTGATGGGAAGACCGGAGCTGAAGAAACGTGGGAGTCTGGTTGAGATGGATAGCCGAGTGCATCCTTAGTCTTCTGGTCTCATTACCTGCATGAGACGTGAGAGGATACTCCAGCCAGATGTTCAGCTTTTAACCTCTGCCCAACCTCTGATTTAGGCCGAATTCTCAGTCTCTGCTCGTTCGTTCGTCGGAAATACTGTACAGTTGCCTCCTCAACTTATGCCATATATTTACAATTTACATTAGGTTCTTCACCGATACATTCACAATTGACATTAGCATAACATTATATGCTGTTTTATGTCATTATCATATGCTTCAGGCTGTTATGGCACATCACACGCAGCATGTCTGCTGTGTTCTATTGTACACAGCTTTAGACAGGTCTACATGGCGCCAAGGACATTTTCTAATCAGATTGAACTTTTTCCTTTAATAATAATAATAATAATAATAATAATAAGACAATTTATATAGCGCCGTAACACGGCCGAGGCCGAAGAAAAGGGATGTGCACGGCCTTTTTGAATGACTGTCAGTTATTACTTGACTTTAATCGTTTTCATTCCAGATTACTTTACAAACATGTCATACATTGTATTTGAAAATTTTGTATTACATTGCATTATTTTCTTAAAGTTGCTGTTTAAAGTTTATTCACACACCGTTGAAAGCCTAATAATAAATACTTATGACAGAATTAATTAAAAGGGAAATTTGTGAGAAATGGCTGTGGTTGGAGTTCTGGCCTGGTTGATTTCAGTTGCTGGCTATTACTCTGGTTTATTTTAGAACGGAGAGAAAGAAAGAGACTCGTATTTTAACGAGTCATTTAAGAAAGTTATCATCTGGCCTCTGCCTCAGGCTTTTAACCAATTAACTATTTCCTGTTCACTGATACACGCATAAATCTGTACATAAATTTTTGTATATTTTCCTTTTGTGTCAAGCCTTCCAGAAAGTTTTTTGGGTATTTCTTTTGCAATGTGAGTTTTGTTTGATAAGGATATCAATCTCAGTTGTCTTTCTTGACAGTTTTGGCATTGATTGAGTATCTTAGATGCAACTTTGGACATTATTTAGGGTCATTTAGTTGGTGGTTCGTGCAGAGCAGCCATTTTGAACAAATTTTGAAGAAAGGTTCTATGGAAACATCCATATACATACATAAATACATATATCCATGTTTTCATTCATACTTGCATAGATACTGTTCTTAGATAAATACACATATAAATATAATGTGGGCCGACATACAGTTAGTGTAAACTTTGTAATTCTTCAGTGTACTAAGAGCCTAGTAGTAACTGTAAGTTTAACAATGACTGAGCTATTTCACATATGTGAGCTATTTCACATATGTTTTAGACAGTTGTAGACACAACCTTCTGATTCACAGATGCTGTTATTTGTTTACACTTGGTCTGTTTATAATGTTTATAGTCTTATTTTGAACAGACTTCTGTTGCAGTTCTATACTTAATGGCCTCCTTTACTATGCATTGCTTTCACTAAAAGGAGTCATCCACAAGGCTGCACGACTGTGGCTTGGAGTCTCTTATCAAGACTCTATCACACCTACTGTTCTTTCTTTGCACTGGCTTCCTGTATGTGAATGAATCTGCTACAAGCTGGAACTTCTCTTCTTTAATATAATTTCTTCCATGGGTTTCTGATCTTATTGCTGAATGATAAGCGGGAGTTGCATATTGATATTGCATTTCCCAATCACTGAATGACGCTTCACTGGTAAAGTAGTGGTGTAGAAGTTATCAGTAGATCTCTGTTGATCTTTCACTGTAATTGTTCTTTTGTAGTTGGGGACTTCTTGTGAACAGCTTACGTTTAACAATAGAAGAAAATGAAAGAATTTTCTTCTGATCTGCTGTGGCTGTAATTTTTCACTGATCACTCAAATGAATTCCTTATCTGCATGATCAGCTTCTAAAGCATTCAACAGTTTTTAGTATTTAGAAGACGAATAAAAATTCTCTGGGATTTAGAGATGTTTTCATGGTCAACAATGGATTTCCCTGTTTTAACACATTTAAATAGTATTTGGTGTCGTTCCTTTTTAGTGTCGAGCACTTAAGGGCTGAAGGAACATGGTAGAAAGGGTTGAAGGAACATGGTAGTCTGGTTAAGATGGCATTCCAAGTGTATCCATAGTGTTTTGGTCACATTCCTTGGAAGAAGTTGATACTTAAGTCAGATATTCATCTTTTAAATTCTCTTTTACCTTTAGTCCAATCAAAATTTTTGGTCTCTTCTCTTTCTGAAGAACTGCTTGATGGCTGCCTCTTTGCTACACTGGTTCTTTTAGTGTTCAACTCTTTAGGGCGTTTCTGACTTCCAACGGATTTCTTTCATATTTTGTTTTAAGCTGTTTAGCAAGTAAGTCAAACAACTGGTGCCTTTAAGCATTCAAGGTGAAATAGTGATGATGATTAGGAGATAATTAATTTTAAGTGTAGTCTGCTGTCAAGGAAGACTGTTTCCAGCTCTAACACACAGAGCAATGCTGAAATTGTCATCTATTGTCATGACAGCAAACATTGCTAGCGATGCCCTCTCGATCATAGTACTCTGTTTTCTTAAACAAACAATGGCAAATATCCTAGCAGTCAATTACTGGGAAAGCCTGGAGATCCAGCTCTAACAATATTTTTGTTCGCTTTTTACAAAAAGTATGATCAGCGTGTATGTCATCTGCCTTAAAAACTGTTATTATTTTGAATCAAAATTTATGCTTTATAAATTAAACCAGTGCATTTTATCTGTCCAAACCTAAAATCTTGTAAATATTTTCCTAAATTTGTTCCCTGTGTACGTTTTCTACAAATGCAAGAGTGTAGCTGTAGTTTGAAGTGAGCTTGTAAGCTACATGTTTTCAAATTCAATTTCTTAGTTAAACCAGTATTCAGTTCTCTAGTTACTCTATACATATCCATTTTTCATTAAGTCGCCGTTACTTATGGTGTTGTTTGATTCAGTAGTATCCCCATGTACACCGTAATTTTAAAAAATTATCGAGCAGACTAGTTGGTGCATGTCTCAGAATTATGTGCCTAACAAGCAGCAGCAGATGGTGTGTGTCTGTTAGCAGAGCACAGTGTTAATCTCGTTTTATCTTTATTAACTAGTAACTTCTGTAGCGCCGATGTCTGATGTGCAGGGCATCAACCAATGGTGCACCAGAACAAAACTAGAGAGACAGCCTATGCAACAGGCAATTTGAAAAAAGGTAAGTCTTAAGTTGAGAATGTAATGACGCAAGTGACTGAGCAGAATGAACAGATACAGGGAGAGAGTTCCGTACAGTTAGGTCCAGCAACCAGAAAAGCTTGATCACCAAGAACAGTTCCAGTTTTAGGTATTACCAGAAAAAGCCACTAGATGACCTTGTTGAATAGAGATAAGACTGGGGAATAAGGAGTGGTTATATATTCTCTGATGGGCCACAGTTCAGTGTTTTAAAAAGCAAAAGTCTAAATCTGAAACAGATTCTTTCCTGAACAGGAAACCAAATGCAACAATTTAATTACAGGGGTTATATGCTCATATCTTGATGTACTACCTGTGACTAGCTAACGAGTTCTGAACTCTCAGGCATTTCTGCAAATTTAACACTGTGATACCCATAAGAAGTTGTTTACAGTAATCTAGGTTACTGGATGCCAATGCATTTGTGCGAGACATCCAAGAAGACATAGGAACACAATGCCCAATTCTGCATATGTCACACACATGCAGGTATTTTTATTGGAATCTGCCTTTTAGCAAGTGTTTTCTGCCAGAGGGAGCTCTTGGTTCTGACCTTTGGGGATAGGGGTATTCTAGGTCACTGGGAGGATGAGTAGACCCGGCTGCTGCTCAAGATTGCGATAATCCACTGTGACATGTTTCAAAACTATGCTGTGCTTAGATTTACACCATTAATCTATTGCCTTCTGGTCAGAAGGCCACCTGCTGGTTGGTGGTGTTAATCTTCCAGGGTAACTCATTATGACACCAATCAACCATAGCACTTGCTTGACCTCATCAGAGTTAAATTTGTGTTTGAGGAGATACACAGACGTATCTTGTAGAATTTCTTAAATGCATGGATCACAACTTTAGTTCAGCTGTAAAGTGAGACTTCATTAAAAAGCCGTAGTTACTACAGCTTGAGAAGCTGAAGTTCGTCTTGTAAGAACGGTTGAGTGTACTGCTTATTGTAAGACTATGCTCGTCTAGAACTCCTCCTGCTTTCCTTCCTTCAATCCATTGATTGGTAGTTGTTCATGGATTTCCTGTGGAGCTGAAAGTCTTCGATTTGATGTGTCTTAGATTTCTGTGGTTAGAATTATTCAGCGTGTAGCAACATTCTGCCCTGCAGATGTGCAATGGTTAGACATACCCCCTGCGGTTTCAACCTGGTTACCCCTCGAAAATCTAGAAACCCATAGCAAAGGTTGCACCTACAGCCAGTCTCTCCCAGTGAGGTCAGAGTCTTGCAGCAGAAAACAATACGTAGAGAGCAGAATACACTTCTCAAATTACAATGCATGAAATGCTAAACAGAACATAGCTATTAAACAGAATGCACTGCACTGCAATTCAATTTAATCCAGTGCACTCCAGTGCAATACAGCACAGTGTGACAATTGACTAAATGTAATTCAAAGCCTGCAAATCTTGATTTATTAGGCCTGCATACTTAATTAGTAATATAGAGTAACGTAATGTAAGACATAGTTTACATGTAGCATGTCTTCATGATAGCTGCAAAGAAAGGGTGCCATCCTGGCATTATCCATGATGCCGTAGAGCAATATACACTACAGTCTTCAAATTGTTTCCTATCATTGGACAGGGGGTGACTTCGAACAGTGTTGGCTGGACAAACTTTCTGAGTAACCAGCTTCAAGGTTTGTAATGTTTCCTGTCCAGTTCTGTTTGCTCGGTCAGTTCAGTGATGTTGTTCGGGGTTAGTCTCAGAACTTCCCCTTTACATCTTGCTTAACCACCATAGCCTGCATTCTATGGGGTCGACTGGATATGTCTAATGGATTGCAATTATTCAGTATGTTTCCGCTATCACCTTATCACTGTTACCTTGTGGATCAAGGTGACAGTGTTTTAGAAATCTTTAGTTAGATTTGAGGAAGATGGTGGTAGTAAAAGTAAAGCTAAAGCTAACACACCTCCACTGAAACTCTTTGAAAGTGTAGTCCTTGAGTTTGAAGGATCTTTGGTCATTTAAAGAACAACCTGGAAAGAATGGAGGGCTAAGTTAACTCAGATAATGTGGTAGTACATGTACAAATTATGCTGTGTTGCTTAAGTTCACTGTGCTTGATAGGGTCTTATATAGAGCACCATGATGACATACCACTCACTTGTAGTACTGCAGTGGCACATCAGTTGTTTAATGGGTTGATCAGCCAATCAAGAGTTGCTGAATGCTTGAAAGATCAAGGTAACATTGCATTTGCACACCTCTGCAGGATAATTCTGCATACATGCAAACCGGACCAAGGAAATGCAGAAAGAACACCTGGACTCAGAAAGATAGGTCACCTTTTTAACCCTCCAACTTGTGTTAGTTCTAATTTCGTGACTCTGAAAGGATGGAGGGCTGAGCTGACACCAGTTGGCCGCCTGGTATTCCACAGAGTGTCGCCCATTCAAATTTGGTGGCACATAAGTTCACTGCAGCTGCCAGCAGCACCCAGCAACATACTGGTTTCGACTTGATGGGAGATAAGACCGAGAAAATTAACTTACTAATACATGTACTCGATACAACTGGCCGATTGCTTTGGTTGGCTTTAGGCATAGATCGTATCTGTTAGATGAGACACCAGGGTCGCTATAGAAGTCATTTTATTAGATTAGTCTGACTTAGTTGACTGAAATTGACAGTCTGGGCTGTGGAAAGTGTCCTAGGCAATGAGATACTTACTGACTAAGCCAGCTGCAGAAGAAGCTGTGCTTTTGCTGGTAATGAAGAGACAGGAAGAGAGAGGAGGGAGGAAGGTTTGGTATATTATCCTCAAGGGGAATGAATCGTTGGCTTCAGGATCTCTCAGTCTAACCATAATTCACTCAACTTACTATGCAGATGAATCATAATCTCCTCTTATTCACTGTCTTGTAAAACGGTTAATCGAAATAATCAATTTTTCATGTCCTTCTGCCCTCCCTCTTCCCCTACTTGCCTACCTCCCTGCCTTCCATCCTGTCTGCCCCTCCTTCCAACCGTCGACCCGGTCCTCCGTTCCTCTTCTGACTGACTTAATGCAATTGCACGGCTAACTGCATTACGTTACTTTCTATTAGTCGTCATGGCAACGAGATGCTTGGCTTGTGTGCTCATTTGCCTGTGCTTCCTCATTCTGCTTCTCTGCTTCCTTCATCTTCATTCTTCTTCGGATCCTTATCCTCCTTCTTACACTGCTCCTCAAAAATTTCCTCCTTCACCGCCTTGTCATCGTCATCTTCTTTCTTTCCTTCTTCGTATCTTTTGCATTCTTTAGATATTCTCGTCGTCTTCATCGTTTTCTTCATTCCTTCTTTCTTCCATCTTCCCTTCTTCCTTTCTTCCGTTTTTCCTGCCGCTTGTGGTCCGTGATTTCACGGGCGTTGGGGGCCCATCATGTCACTCGTCGGATGGAGGCGTTGTAATCCGTTGCGAAATTTAAGCAGTTTCGCTCTAATGATTTTTCTATCGTTGGCTTCAGCTGCATCGGTTGTCGTCCAAATGCAGCGCACGAAACCAACTTGTTTATCCCGTGGCAAATTTGCAGATGGCGTGCGTCCAGAAAACACGAAATTGCATCCAGTTTATATATATAAACAAACACACGATACAGAGATGTCCGTATGTACACGGAGTTTGGGTCTGTATGGTGTGTATATTGTGTGCTTTCGTTTGGCGTTAATGGTGTGACTGGTACTGCAGCATTCATTGACACTCCAGAATTGGATTGGCAGGCAGAAGGACGTGTTGGCAGGCAGAAAGACTAAGAATAAGAATGCCTGACTTGCAGAGAGGTACTAAAGCAGACGTAGTGACTGAATCAGGATAGACAGACAGACAGACAGACAGACTGGTTGATAGTCGGGCTTGGGGACAATGGATCCTTACTCCCAGTAGTACACAGACAGGCAGGCATGCATGCAGCGGATCATAACCACACAGGCACACAGACAGACAGACAGAAAAACAATGGATCATAACAAACCAATGGGTTTAGTTTAACGGGCTACTTGGGTGCCGGCAGACTCTAGCGGAGGACAGTAAAAACGAGGAATAAAACTTGTTGATAAGGACCAGATTGGCGGAATTTCATCTCATGTTATCCTATCATCTGATGTTCTAATAATAACATGCTTATGGTTTGCGACTAAGATGTTGCATGTCCTGACAGGAGGAGGAGGAGGAGGAGGAGGAGGAGGAGGAGGAGGAGGAAGAGGAGGAGGCGATGGTAGGAGAATGATGGAGGGGAAGATTTAGCGGAGGAACAAGAGAAAGAGAAATGAAGATGAGGAAGAGGAGGAAGAAGTGGAGGCATGGGTCAGAGAAGAGGAGGAGGAGAAGAAGAAAGTCAAGGTGGAGAAAGAAGAGGAGGGAGGCCAAGTGTTAACACATCCGTATCACGTATCACATTGCCGTCAGAGGCCTCTGCCTGTTTCCTGCTGCTTGTGGTGGTGATGCTGATGCTGGGATTCTGCCAGCTGCATATCGGCAGCAGCATGGCCGCCTGGAATTGGCTTTCTTGGCTCTGATGATGTCATTGTGGTTTGCATCTGGTAAACCAGTAGGAATGGGAGTCCATTAATGGAGAGTCCATCAGTCTGTTGACCAGCACCCTGTTAATGATGAGCCAGGGATCCAAGATGGGGAATTGATGGAGATGGAGAGGGATGCAAGACAATGGGAACCATGGCGATGGGGAGACAGTGGGAAAAGGGACATTGCATCACTCTGTTCAGTGTTTTTAAGAGGTTGTTAAAAGCTGCTCATTTGCAAACATACATTTGAATAGGTCGAAGTTGCCTTAGGTAAACGTAACAGGGTCATGTAATGTTGGTAACATGAGATTCCAATGTATACCAGGAATCAAAAGTCATGCCTAGGTTGTGTACTAGGAGCATGGGTAAAAGATATAGAACTTGTAAGAAAACAGGAAAATTACCGTAGATCTGGGAGGACCACACGAGAGAGATTCAGTTTTGTTTATCATAAGACATGGTCGGTTTTCAGACTTCTAGTCATGTTCTGAGGAAATACATTTAGACATATTTGCAGATAGTTCAGTAGCTGAGTGAACTAAACAAGATGAATACATTTGGAGGTTGTCAGCTAATTTATGACATGGTAATTAAATGATGATATGAGAGGCGAAAGCACAGGGGCCAAATATAAGAGAAATAGTCTATTAGACCTTTTTAGTGGTTATGAAAAGGCTTGGCTAGGGAAAGGAGTGGAGGAATATTTGAGTAACACTGTTTTAAACTTCTTAAGGGCAGAGATATGAGGAAGTTGTGCAGAAAAAGAGGTTCTGAATAGAATGAAAAAACGATTCTATGATTACTAATTTTTCAGTGTGCCCGTTACAAGCAGTGCAGAATGGATTCGTGTTATAATTGACAAACAGTCTTACTTGGGATAATTAAAATCTAACCAGCACCTAAAGAGATCTATCAGGTCATAAAGACTCTTTTGAGTAACTGTAACAATTACTACAGAACTTGAGATTGAATGCTGCTTCTAACCTAAGTTTTGGACTTTTGAGATGTCTGAGAGGTCCTTAGAAGTTGCTGTATTAATGTCTGGGTAGACACACATATGTGTGGGTTATTAGATTCGGTCAGATAGATGCAATGGATTGAAACTATTTTTAAAAGAACCATCGTTTCCTCTACAGAGGAATTTTCACAAAATTCAGTTTCTTCGCTTAATGTGCTTCTCTGGTCTGTAATCGAAAGATTGCGAGTTCGTGCGCCTTGGACTGATTCCGTGTAACAACCAAGGACAAGTTATTTGCACACATGTGCCTCTGTCACCAAGTACTATAATTTGGTACCAGTGTAAGCTGGGACGTAAACGGCAAGCCCTGGGATACACTGGCCAAGGCCAAAGAGCTGGAAATGAGCACTTTCACTATGTTGCACTAGGGACCTGGAAACTTTACCGGTACTTGTTGTTTTTAGCCAAGCACCACCATAAGAAGACAGTCAGTATGGCCTGGTTGTCTAAGAAGGAGGAAAAGCACCTTGCAGAATGTAGATAATACATAGTTTTATGAGGCCTTTGTGTTCCGGAAGGCTTACCTTGCAAGATTAATGTAAGATTAACGAGTAGAGGAATGGCACTGCTGCAAGGTCTAAAGGCAGGTGTGTCTTGTGCTCGGCAGACAGGTCAGAAGGTCGCTTGGAAGGTCAGATGCAAATGCACGGTTACCGTAGCAACGTATCCGAGGCAGCAGAATGGCCTCGGCCGCGGAGGAAGAGGGGAGATGCCATTGGTCTTGGAATGATGCTATCCTGTGAAGTGGGGTGGAGGAAAATGGGGTTTGAGTGCGGTGAGGTGTTATTCAAACACATCGTGGATAGTGGTGGATCGATACATCTTTCAAGTTGGATGATGTCGGTAAGGGGCTTAGTCACCGGCGGCGTTGTCTTTCTCTGGTCCTTGACCTGCTTTGCATCATCCATCATCTAGACCAAATTACCATCAGAGAGGGCCATTCTGACAGGGCCTTAGCCCCAATTTTCAAAACATGGTTCTAGCAATGTGGTAGTAGGGGTTCAGGCAGCACCAGAAGTGGATCCGGAATTCGAAGGTATTGAGGGCCCAGTGGAAGGTATTGATGGGCAGTGGGATGTATTGATAAAACAATTAGTCAAATGTCAGTCCCACAAGTCTTTAGAAGGATGCCTGAATTTGGTAGTGGAGGAGCTTGATGAGGAAGTCTGGGTTAGATAGAATGCACTGCTGGATGGATCTTTCAAACAAATCACACCTCCTTGATTGCTGCCATGTCAGATGCTACGTGATAGAGCTGTGATTGTCGAGACAGCCTTTAAATGCTGTGTCCAGGGCGTGACTCTTAAGCCGACCATACACTGACCTGACCTGATCCGATTTTTCTAATCAGGTTGGACAGGTTGGATTAGATTGTGGCGGTATATGATAGGTGAAACTCAGTCTGGAACCATTGGTGTCATTCAGAAGTTTTCAGTCTGATCAGATTGGATTGGGTTGGATTGGACTGGTGTACAATACTCAGTCGGCTGACTGACTCTGACTTAACCTGAGTGCCATCATAATTATGTAATGTCATGACCTGCTCGAGAAGCAGACTGTAATGTCACATGATCACGACAGCACTCAGAAATACATATACACATACCCCTCGGTATGTATAATATAATCATATATGTTTATAATGTTTAATTATGATAAGAATATAAGTATATGTATAATAATTATCATATATGTTGTAATATTAATATAATATAATATAGTATATAAAGGTATAGCCTCTATATGGGCATAATATATGACTGTGCCTGAGAAATCCCTCAAAAAGTCAGAAACGTCAAACCTAGGTTTGATACTGCACTGGATTGAGCTGGAATTGCTAAGTAATTAGGTGAAAACCACATGTTGCTTTCACAAACAGTAAAACATTACAGTTTTTAAAGACATAGGTCTCTGCAGTTAATTTGGAGAAATCAGAAGTTAAAAGTTACCTTAGCTATAGCCCTACTAAGTCCCAGTGTCTAGGGTTTATGTGTTTATTTATGAGTATAGTAAATTGGAACTTATTCACGTGCCTCTGAGACTGCTTGCCAACAATGAAGTCTCCATACAAAACTAGTTAAGATGAATATTTAAATGACTTGGTCATTTGCATAATAATTGACACATATAACTTCAACTTTTGGCACCAAGGAGACATGCTAAGCAAAGTTTTTGTTGCAGGGCATCATAATAAAATTTTATTAAAAAGTACTTAAGCAGCAAACTTTTAATTGAAATAAAAAATACTTACGCAGCGAACTCCACTAAGAGACATGCAGTTTGATAGCTAACATGACAAGGAATATAAAAATATAAATATATAAAGAACTGATTTGACCCATTTTCTGCTGACTTGGCTTGTGAGTGCATTTCTTACAAATTGACTTTTCCGCCTTTGTCAGGGTTTACTTGTGCACGGTCACATGTATTTGTACGGCTTATAGCATATATCGATGTTGTGGCCGCAGTTCTGCAGCAAGCTGGAGCACAACTACCGACTGGGTATATCATACGCAGACCTAGACCGACCCAGTATGACTGAAATATCCAGTTTGAAGAAATCCGACTCAGTCCGATCGGATCTGACTTTTCCAGTCAGGTCGAAGGAGATCAGGTGGTGTACGGCTGGTTTTATTGCATCACTTGAAATTGGGAATTTGTTGTCAAGCCATTTAACCGCTGAATAGCTGAATGAAGAAGATTGGTTGGTTGTTGTAGGATTGTAACTAGCCTGTTTTGCTTCAAATGTAAGCAGGATCTACAACCCCGAGGTACAACTGTTGTTGATGGATGAGTTTTGCAAATACGCAATTGCCTAACGAGACGTTTGTCCGTTGGTCGTCAGCGTCTGCTGAAGACCTGTTCTCAACTGTTCAGGCTAAGTGATCGTTGCTGCATTCAGATGAGCTTCTCACTGCATCCTCTGCATCCTCTGCTATGACCAGCTGATAGGCTTCTTGTTTCTTCTACACAACCTACAATCTCATTGTCCAGTCGCAGGAGCTGAATTATCGGTTTGTCAGCGCCCCCCCCAGTCGCCTCCTCCTCCTCCTCTCTCTTCCCTCCTCCTCTTACTTTCCCATGTTTCTTTCTTCTGTTCCTTCTTCCGTTCCTCAATTCCATTCCTATTATTCAATTCTTCTATTTTTTGCACCATTCTCCTCTTTTATTCTTTCTCCTTCCTGATTTCATCCACATTCTATCATCCAACATCTACTTGTACCACTCTTCATCATTCTAATCCTCCTGCTTCTTCTGTTTCTTCTCCTCAGTCACAGTTTGTGCTGGTGACCAGTGTTTGCTGGACTCAGATTTGACTTAATCTGCCAAATCTGACCTTAACTCTGAGTTGTTTGAAATTGAATTGCGGCTATTTTTCATACTTCTGTTAAATTTGCCTCCATATCATTAATTTACTGCTATAAAAATTTGATTACATTTGGCCAACCAAACCCTTACTCCTGTACATTCAGGCTTGTAATTCACTTAACTGAATAGCGACTGAAATGTTTTCAACAGTGTACTGTTATTGGCTTTAAGATTTATATTAAGCAGATTATTGATTATATTTGCTAGAAATTTGTTGGTAGGATTTGGAAATTAGGAATCTGCAGCTTTTGATTTACTGTTGAAGGTTTCTTTGTTTGCTAATTGTGCATTTTGAATTGTAAACAGGGATCAGAGTTTTTGCCAAATGTTTTTATAGTCTGTATGCTAGATGAGCTGTTCCAGTGTCTGTTCTGGCCCCAACAGTGTCTGCCTTTGGTAGACATTTCTCTTAAGATTAAGCAACTCATCCCATGGACAAGGTAAACTAAGAAGCTAAGGTGAGATTAGGCAAAGTAAGGTATAGTAATCACTGGTATGTAACAAGACTCTGTGTTTGGTCTTGGCTTGAAGGGTCTTTTGGCTGAAGCACAAATATGACAACAACAATGTAAGAACCATACATTCTTTCTGTACATTTAGATTATATAGATGGGCAATGCATTGTTGATTTCACATGATGCCCTTGGATTCAAGATCAGATGCAAAGGTGGAAAGTCAACGTATAAGCAGTCAGACATCAATCACTCTGCCCATGCTCCTGACCATTACTGACATTACAAGTCTTTAAGTTGCATTGTTCTTTAAGTAACTTAAGGGTTAATGTAACAATATAACTTAAGGAATAATATAACAACTGCACTTCTTCGAATTAATCAAGCTTAATGGCTTGATTGTTTGGAAAGAATGTCAGCTGACCAGATATTAAGCTATGCAATATTTAAACAAAGGATGCAGGCTAACACCAGAAAAGAATTGGATTTAATAGCAACCAAAAAGGAAATGCTCATTCAGACCCATCACAGGGCAAAGAACTGATGTCAGGAACAAGTGGTGGTGGTCATGGTCTTGGTGGTCGTAGGGGTGGTGATGATGATTTTAGATTACACTGCATTTGTTTGGCGGTAGATTACGAGACGTTTGATCTGTAGGAATCTGATTGTTGTTGGCATTTCTGTTTCTGCTGGTCCGATCATCATGGCCAGTTCTATTGGCATGTGGCCCTCTTACAATGCACATCTCTGCAATCAGTCTTTTCTCGTCTCTTTTATGTGACTCTTCTTATCATATTGTGTCTCATTTTCTAAAGGAGAATGTTAATCTTCTTAGGCAATTGGTTTTTCATCATTCCTCTGCCTCTTTTCTCTTCTTTTTATCTCTTTGATTTTGAGTAGTCAGAATACAAGCATTTCATCAACGGCAGCTTGGATATGATGGTGGTGGTGGTGGAGGTGGTGGCGGAGGTGGTGGTTGTGGTGGTGGTGATGGGAGTGGTGGTGATGATGACTGTGGCAATGTGGTGATGATAATTATTGTGAAAGGTAATTGTAATGTTGTGACAGTACTGATCATTCCGAACCCTTTTGCCTATCGATTTTGTTTTGACTGAGCGCCTGTGAATAAGCTGATCCCCATGGCGCGGCTTTCGTTGGGCGCTGTAGAAATCTTGGGATTACGATTACGATCAGAGGATGATGATGGTGATCATGTTATTTCACTTACTTGACTCAGCTGTATGTGAACTTAATACTTTACACTTTTGGTGAGTAACTTACTGCATCTATATAGCCTTTACTCGCACTTATATCAAAATCATGCATGCATATATGCATTATGTATGTTTTTATGTATGTATGTATGTATGTTTATGTATGTATGTATGTGTGTTTGTATGCATGTTTGTATGTATGCATGTATGTATGCATGTATAATTGTATATGCATCTGAACATTTAGAATCTGTTTTAAAGAACCTCTCAGAAGCACTGTGATCGTTGTTGCCTAACATATCGAATATACCTTGATAAGAAGAGAATGCAACTTAAGCTGAGTCAAAGGAAACAGTGTATAAGGTTTACATTGCTAAAACTGCCACTTTGCTTAACTGAACACTTTACTAAAAGCTTTTCTAGTTTATTAAAACCTTTGGACTTTATCGTTTTATCTTCTTAGGAAGTTGCTAAACTCTGTTCATGCTTTCACCATCTTTAATATTTTGGGTAGAGATGTTATATTGATTTGTTCTGCCTGTATTCCAGTTCCTTCTTTCTTGTGCATTCAAGACATGTTCCACGGATTTATCCACAAGTATTAAGCAGCAACGATGGCACACAGCTTTGCGTCGGCTTTGTTAGTATGCTAGGATTATGGATGAATTTCCTGCCGCAGGTGATACATCAACTTATTATCCACACCAAACATTCCAATTATGGCCTGCTTAATATTCATTGATCAACTCAGCCCCTTCCTGAGACGTCCAAAGGTCAACCCGCCTGCCAGTCAAACTGATTATTCAATCAGTTAATGCTATAATTAATTCATTATTGCTGTCACAAATTTCTATAAACTTTTTGCAGACTGGGTTGAAACCAGCTGATTAGTTGCCTTAAATAAATCCTAACAGCAAAGAAATATAAAAGGATCTTGAAAACATGGGTCGATGGGTGAAATTTTGGGCTGTGCAAGATTGGTGTAAATTGCAACTGAATTGTAACTTTAAACTGTAGTACTTGTGACTGTAGAGATACCTTGCTTTATCATGGTATGCACATAATCAAGAGATTAAGCAGTTAAGTATTAAGTTAGGTAAGGTAAGACAGGGTATAATTCTTCTAGCGTATGTGGTTCCAGCCCTGCCATCTGCAAGCGTCATCACCAGGGTATAATGCCAGGGATCTATTTGTTATCAACATTTATCTCTCTCTGTGTGTGTGTCTGTATGTGTGTGTGTGTCTGCCTGCCTGTCTATTCATCAACAAAGTTCTAGAACATTGCACTGTGAAACTGTTAGATTTTTTGGAGAGCAAACGGTAGCAGTTGAGACAATGGAACAGTAAACAATATTCCATACTGACATGGCATTTTCAGAGTGAATGGTGGAAGAGATGGAGCAGGACTGACATGTTATGACAGCTTTAGTCTTCCAAAATGACTTGGTTCTCAACTACAGGACGGCCTGTGTTTGGGTTAAGGACCATTACACCAAGTGGGATAGAATCAAATTCCCTGATCAAGGCTGAGCCTTGGGGTCAATGAGTGCACGGTTGGCAATTTAATTAACCGCACTTGTGCCGTAACTGGGGACAGCTGCCCTTGTCCACTGCAACAGAATTGTAAGCTTTAACTGTAGCTTTAACTGTAGCTGTTTATTGTAAACTTGTAATAATGACCTTATTCTGTTACACGTAACTCACTTCTGACTGTAAAGATATCTTTTGTTATCATGGTATGCAAATAATCAAGAAATTAAGCAGCTATGTATCAAGTTAGGTAAGGTAAGACAGGATATAATGGGTGGCATTGGCCTAACGGTAACCAGTATGACTCGCCCACCACCCATCATCCACTTACATGGTAATTAAGTGAGTGCAGTGGAGGAACTTTTAGGACAACAGCCGAACACACAAACTGCTGAATCTGCAGCCGAACTGTTTTCGGTCGAAATGGTCGACTGATCGTTTTCCGTTGAAGAAAGAAAAGTGAAATGACAGTCAGCAGGCAAACGAACAGAGTCTGGTCGAGCAGTCTCATGTCTCTCACATAAAGATCATGTTTCCTTCATCTGTCTTGAATGTAAATTCAGTGCAACAGTGTTTAAGAACAGCTTTTTATGCAGAAGAGTCAGGCAGACAGACAGACAGTCGGACAGACAGACAGACAGACGAACAGGCATGCATTGTGTAAATTGGAGGCAGCTAGACGAGAGGTACAGACTGTTTGCATAGGCATAGGAGCCTGGAACTTGACTTGTTCTTTTACGGCTTGTCGTCTGTTTTTCTCTTATTAAAGTCGCGACTGTGGAATCGTCAGCGTGGCCTACTCTGCACGATGGTTGAACTACACGTTGCTTGCATTCCTAATGGCTCTTTTTGCCTTAACCTGAATTTATTAAAGCTCTTATGACTTCTTGCTGCCTCTTCAGGTCGTAGTGGATGCAGGTCTGGTTTGCTGAGTATATATATCTATCAACTTCGAACAATAATATATATATATATATATATATATATATATATATATATATATGATAGGGAGAGGGAGTCCGACTTTGCTGGTAGTCGTCCTTCTGCTCTTGGTCCTCCACATTCTGCTCGTACTCTTGTCTTCCATGTCCTGTTCCTCCACTTGCTGGTCCTGGCTTTGTGGTCAGGTGGTGTTGATGTTCGTAGGAGAGAGGCCTAAGTTAATTGGACCCGTTGAGCTGAATTATCACATCCACGCGGTCACTCGTAAGCTGCCTTCTGCTTAGCATCTGCTGCCACAAATTTGACAATTTGGAGCTGCGTTACCCGAAGATAGGGCGCGATTTATGGCATACCCAGGAACCACCTGTCTTGCCAACCAGCTCACCCTCTCTCGAAACAATGGCCCCCCGCACTTTCCCCGCTGCCTTCACCCTCCCCAATATCTACCTGTTCAGCATCTTGTGTGGTCTCCGTCTAAAGTGGAAACAAAAGGACAAAAACCTAAGTGTCTGTGTTAAACGGTGGAGCTGTAAAAAGCACAAAAGGGTTGTAACAGAGAAGCTGACTAGAAGTAAAATGAGTTAATCAACTACTCGTCTGTATGAGTAAAATTAATTCTAGTCTTTTTATGATTAAAAAATCAGCTACAATTAATAGACAGTTATTGTTGGATTTTTATGCAGTATTTTGACCAGGTCTGTCCTGGATTTGTTGTTAGTCCAGCTTTCTAACCTACTACGGGCCAATCGGACGTGCATATTATTACGCTGATGTCACAGAAATGCGTAGTTATGGTTCAGATATATGAATATTTGTAAGAACTGTCTATACTTGCGTTCATACAGATGGGAAGAACCGTGTTTTTGATGAATTTGTGGATTCAGTTCTGAGCCAGAGAGCATGCTAGTCTCTCTGTCTTTCTGTCTAATTCCAACTCATATGTATACTGAAATCAGTACAATGAATCATAGGACAACTCAAATAGTTTAGTTTTAGGAAGAGAGCAAGAGTAAACAGTCTTCTTTAGAAAGTGGAGTCTCGGAAGAAAGTCTATAGAATGTGAATGTCTTATAATTGTAATTTTTTTTATTTGTTTAACTCATCTAATCCTGAAGCATCAGTTGGACATTGCAGTTGTGTCCTAAAGAGACTCACATGAGGCCTTATAATTTTCATTAGTTTCTCATATAAATGTATCTTTTTTCTTAAGAATTTTCTTATTGTGAAACTTACCGATGGAAGAAGCGTTTGATTTGGTCGGCAGTTTGACTTTATATGCTTAACAAATATTCTTAATATTAGTAATAATAATCATACAGAGTAATCATTGATGGGGTTAAGCAATAATAATGTGTATGAAGGACTTGCGTGTGTAGTTCCAATGCAGCAGTCATCACAGTCGAGGACAAAACCCACACACCCCAAGTTACATGGTGATCATCTAATCTAGATTTCTAATAGAAATCTAATGATTTCTATAGCACCATTATAAATATGCACTTGTAAAGCATCAATTGATGGGCACTTCAGGTAAAAATTTAGTCAAAAGTCTTAATTTTTGCACTTGGCAAATTAGCTACTGTTGATGTTGGCTCATTCGACCCATTCTTTCATTCAGCCCATTCTCTCATTCGACCCATTCTCTCGTTCGATCCATTCTCTCATTCTTTCAACCCATTCTCTCATTCGACCCATTCTCTCATTCAGCCCATTCTCTCATTCGACCCATTCTCTCATTCAGCCCATTCTCTCATTCGGCCCATTCTGTCATTCGGCCCATTCTGTCATTCGCCCATTCTGTCATTCGACCCATTCTGTCATTCGACCCATTCTCTCATTCGATCCATTCTCTTATTCAGCCCATTCTCTCATTCAGCCCATTCTCTCATTCGACCCATTCTCTCATTCGACCCATTCTCTCATTCAGCCCATTCTCTCATTCGACCCATTCTCTCATTCGACCCATTCTCTCATTCAGCCCATTTCTCTATTTAGGTTACAGTGATGTTGTTAAGATTTAAAAACTGTACTTTGCTCCTTAGATAATCATTTAATTGTATTTAAATGCCAGTGCTGATTTTGTTTAGACTGAACTTGAGTGTTGGGAGGACTGAACTGTGGACCAAACAGTATTCAGTCTCTGCTGATTCTTTGGTTTAATTTGGTGCAAGTGGATGTAATTAAGGATCGAGTTTCTCTGGAGAGGGATTTGCAGGGAATCTTTCTGGAGCAAACAGCAGGCAGGGAATGGGCGGAAGGGGCGGAAGGGGCATGGTGTAGCATGCCCTGGTGAGTGGTGCAGTGTCCAGGATTTGACTTCCTGGGGTCCTGCAAATGAACCGAGTGATAGTCCACCAAAGTCGGCTCTCTGTTTAAATTTCTTTGGTGCACAAACATTTGCTCCAGTTTGGGGTGGGGTCTTCTTCTTTGTGTGTGGAAGCAGTGGCTTTTCATCCTGGCTGGGGTGGATTCTTAGGGAAATTGTACAGAGAGCCTTCATCATGGTCAGATATTTGTTTGCATAGCTCTTTGTTTGGATATCTTGGCTTCTCATGTGATGTCCTATCTGTTCATCTATCTATCTGTCTCTCTTGCTCTGTCTGTCTGTCTCTATCTATCTATCCATCCATCCATCCATCTTTATCTCTATCTCTCTGTCTTTCTTACATGCTCGCTCACTCACTCACTCACTGCTGTTGTGCTCTGTTCGTATTTTGATCACTTCTGTCCTCCTCCTCCTCCTCCTGCGCTTTCCTTCATTTCTTGTCTTTTTCCTCTCGTTCTTCATGGTCTTTAGCCTGTCCCTTTCCTTTGATCTCATTCCATTTCTCTTCCTGATTATTTTTCTTCTGGTCATACTCTTATAGTTTTATCCTGGTTTTCTTATGGTCCTATTCTATGTTGGTCTTCTTCCTGGTTCTTCGGACGACGGTCTGCTGTTCCTTTTCTTCGTTCTGGTGTTTTGCTCGTCGTCGTCGTCATCGTCTTCAGCTTCTGTCGGTCGTTGATGGCAAATGATTTATTTTCTGTTGGCCTGGCCTCTGCCACTGGCCCTCTTTCTCTTCAAATTGAATTTCTCCCTCCGGACACATTCGTAGTAGACTTGATTAAATCCTCCTTCCATTGTAACATGCACTTAATACTTGCCGACCGATCGACCATCCGACCGACCGACCGACCGACCAGCCAGCCAAGCAGACAGGCAGGCTACGCCTCTTGCAATGCCTTCCTTGGGATTTTCATTGTGCATCGGCGTGGCAGTGTTTGGTCAGCCGCCAACTGCTTTTCACGCGTACATCTCTCCAGGTAATTACGGAGACCGCCTATGGCCTTTAAGGGAGTTGTCCTGATAACCTGCGAACATTCTTAACCTTTTTTCTCGGCCTAATAAACAGGCGCCGTAAGCCTTGAACACTCGATTCCTTCGCCTTTCTGGCAATGCACAGTTTCGGCGACAAGATAAGGCAACAAACGAACCATTCCACACAATAAATATTTTATAAGATCTAATGCAAGGTTCTGTGCATAGTTTTGTTACAAAACAACTGGACTGAATGTATAGAAAATTCACTTGACAGGAAGGATTTCTGATACGTATTGTCTTTGAATGGTGATATGTAAGTTTCACCATGGAGAAAGTCTAAGTGTTACTTTCTTGTGTGTATGTATATGTATTTGTGTGTGTATGTATGTATGTGTATATGTAGTATGTAAAGTGTATATGTATATGCAGTATGGGTATATTGTGTATGTGTGTGTACATATGTATGTATCTATATGCAAATATTTGATTTGTACAGCTCCTTTTATGTATATGTAAATATTTGTATAGCTTTTTAAAAAAGAATCTCTCGAAGGTGCTGGTCTTTCTAGAAAAGTTTTAAAGTGAAAGGTTCTCATTAAAGGTTTATTCTGACTTTTTTATCGTCGAAACTAGTAGATCTGTGAATGTCCTTCTGACTGTGTGACTAAGAAATGAGTAAATTTTCATTGTGATTATTTTGAATGAGTCCACGGTAATTGCTGTAGATCAGTTGCTGGCAAAACTGCTGCTTGAGTGTTTCTCTTAATACTGTCTGTGGATGTTTCAAAACCTTCACATCTATGCTAGCTTTTTGTTGTGTGTGTCTAACTGTCTGTCTGTCTGGCTCTGTATGTCTGTCTGGTTGCCTGTCTGGTCTGCTTGTTAATAGGGATTGTGGGTCTCTGTGTGTCTGTCTCTTCCACTCTGTTCTTGTCTTTATCTGGCTGATCCTCAGTGTGGAATCATCTAACCTGGCTTAGCCTCCAATCAGTCATCAACCGGTTTCCTATGAAGTTGGTGCCATGGATCGACTGCTGCTGCTGTTGATTCAATTAGGCTGGAGGAACTGAGGGGGAGGGGCAGTGCCAGTGACTGCCATCGGCTGCCAACCGGTTTGTAGAGCAACTGCTGATGTAAACGTTTCAGGTCATAACTTAAGAGTATTTTGCATTTTGTTGTTTTAAGATGGCACTATCGTTGCCAATGGTTGTCGTGTCAACGGTTGCTTTGGTAATACGGCAGTCTTTTGATCTGTTGGGGTGAGGGGAATAGGGTAGGATCATAAGAGTGCCCTCTCTCCAGCCCTTAAATGGCTGTGACTCAGAGGGATAGAAGAGAAAGGATATGGGCAGAAAGATAGCGACACTTGGTCACAGACAGGAAGAGACACTACATGAAATGAATGTCATAACACTGAAAGCAGCAAGGAGACAGACAGACAGTGAGAGATGCACACTGACAAGGAGAGAATCACTGAAAGATTTAGAGGGACGTGATAAGACTAGATGGACTAGAAAAGACGATGATGTTGGCGTGTGGAGAGGGAAAGAGGAGAAGAGGACGACCGAGAACTAGATGGATAGAAGAGGTACAGAGGAAGACAGCGATGAATCTTGCACAGCTGAGGGATGTGGCAATGGACAGAAGAGCATGGAGAAGTCTGGTCATGACGGTCGCTAGGGTTCCAAGAACCGACGGCACAAGGTGACAAGGTGATAAGGAACAAGGAGCCAGTTGTGAGACAGTGAAAGTGACAGGGAGACAGACGATGAGTAAAACAGGCAGTCAGTGAATTCCTAGTGCATGAGAAAAAAATAAGCCTGTGTGTTCAGATCAATCTGTTGGACAAAGGTTCTGATGTAACCATTGAGGTCATTTCTGTTTCTCTGTTTTGGTGGATTGTGCTGCTGTTTTGGCAGAGGTTTGTACCAGCTGAGTTAAGGAAATTTGCATGTGATTAGATTCACCTGCCCCCCAGACCAGCTACTCTGATTCCATTCTCGCAATACTGTACGTTTCACTCTCCATCATCGTCGTCGTTGTTGTTGTCTTCATCAGCAGCAACAGATTCAGCATCCTCGTCTTCTTCCTCCTCCTCTGCCTTCTCATCATCTGTTTCAGGTCGAGCCATTTGATGGCATTGCGTGCAAATGTATGACCTGCATTCCTCTGGTCCATTGCTTAGTGCAAGTCTTGTTATGCCTTTATTTGTGTTGTCTGTTCAGTTTTCATTATAGGTATGGCCTTTCTTTGCTTCTCTTCTCCACAAATCTTGCATGCAGCATCTTCATCATTTCTGGTCAGCAGCAGACGTTTCGTTCAGCATGACCAATCCAGAGCAATCGTTGTTGAACAGCTTCATCCAGCACAGTTGTTCTATTGTCAAACGACTGCCTTACTTAATCTCAAATGTTACTGAATTTGCATACCGTTAGTCTGAAGCTTATTTAGTAAATACAAGTCTGATGGCACACTGCCTTATGCATGTAACTGATTGACTCTGACCAATCTGATGGAAACTTGATTGAATTTGAGCAGCATTTTGGTTGAACGTGAAGTGAAATGAAACCACAATTTTGTTTGTAATCGTCGTCATCATCATTGTCATCATCATCATCATTAGCAGCAGCAGCAGCAGCAGAGGCAGCAGCACCAGCAGAAGCATCACCTTCATCACCTTCATCATCATCACCTTCATTATCACCTTCATCATCATCACCTTTGTTATCATCATCGTTGTCATCTTCATCATTGTCATCCTCATCATAATCATCGTCATCATCATCATTGTGGTGGTGGTGGTTGTCATCATCACTTTTGTTGATATTTTTCGACCACTAACCTGTGATTTTAATATTATGAGTGACAGAAGTGAATGACAGATGATTAACCTTTGACCTTATATGGGGTTGTGACCTTTAGTTTAGCTTTTGTTTCCAGGGCGTGGGCACTTTTGGTTGAGGAGGTTGTTAGTAGCTGTGTGGCATCTGATGTTGCTGCCTGGCTGGTCAGCGGACTTTTCAATAATTTAGACCGTTAAAAATTATTGCCTGCTTCGCCTCTGAGTCGTTGTCATCGATTTTAACCCTGTGGGTGGGGGAGGAAGGGGAGGTGGGTGTAGCTGGGTTTTTATGATGCCTAGCATTTACTGCACTTAGCATTCACAACGTCACTTGTCTTTCTGACTCACCTGCTCCATCGAATCATTGTCTCACGGTTTGTCTGTGTCCCTTCTGCACTCTCCATGGCTGCCCATTTGCTCTTCAAACACTAAAAAGCTTAGAAGCAACTCACAGGAGCTTTGGCAGAGACCTGGTGATGATGATGATGGTGGTGGTGGTGGTGGTGGTGGTGGTGGTGGCAATGGTGGTAATGGTGCTGATGATGAACAGCAAGAAAAAAAGATGAAGATACTGTAATAATTGATGGCAGCAGTGATGATGGTAATGTTGATGCTGATGCTTTTCTTATTTTTGTGCTTCTTTAAATGTGCTGAATTTCATGTTCTCCAAAGAACCTCTAATGATAGCAATGGCCTGCAGCAGCTGCGGCAGCAGCAGCAGACAGTGAACTATGACCTTCTCGGTTTTTCTCAGTTGATTCAGTTGAATGCTTTGAATGATGATCTGAAGATTTTTGCCATTGGGAGCTGCTTAATCTGTTGGTCATTAACACACTTAGCATTCACTTGAACCTCAGTCGCTTCGGTTTCCATCTGTTTGGCATAAAGCACTTGGGTTCACTGCATGATTTTGTCTCATATCAACACAGATACTGTGGCCTTTAACCAGACACCTCTGTCCGATCATTGCAAATGTACTTAAGGCCAAATAATGTCTCATTTCTTACTTTACAACTAATATTCTGAGAGGCGTATGATGGGGTTCAATGGAGCGTTTGACTGATGCACAAGCATGGCAGCAGCAATTCAACCTGTGACAACCTTTCCTGAACTTTTAATGGATTGAAAGCATGTGGCCAGTTCCATAATGAGCCAGGATTATAAACATAGGCGCAGGGATGAGAGGCAAGCACATTAACAATCTGCTACTGTGTCATATAAGATCATTTCTTGTGCGTGATTATCACGAATGGTACATGCACGAGTGTGGCTGCCAACCACGCTTGTTGTCCTTGTTTATTCTAAGTGGACTTTTTACCTTTCATACATGTATTTGTAGCCTACTATGAGAATTATTGAGTTTAAAAAAATATTTTGCTAAGCCTTGATACAGCTTGTTCATAGGGTTGAATATTCAACAGTTGTCTTCATCTTCGTCATTGTGGTCGTCGTCGTCATCAGCGTCATCATCATCACCATTGTCATCATCATCATCATCATAGTCATCATAGTCATCATCATAGTCATCATCTCCATCATAATCACCATCATTATCATCAGCATCATCTTCATCATTATCATGATCATTGTCATCATCTTCATCATCATTGTCATCGCCATCATCATCATCATCATCATCACAATTCCTGATGCCAGCTAATTGGTTCTAATGAATGTAATGAATTATCTCTATTTTTTCTGTCGCATGTCATGTCTGCTATTTTGTCATGTTTTGTGTAAGGATTCATACATGCATCTTCATTTCTATTGTCGGTTCTTCAATTCTTGCACGTTATGCCTTTTGTAATGATCAGATCAACTCTGCTTTGCAAAAATGACTTCAGGCCTCAGCTGAGTCTGTATAGGACACAACTGCAATGTCCAACCGATGTTTCAGGATTAGATGAGTTAAATAAATAAAAATTATAATTATAAGACATTCATATTCTATAGAGTTTCTTCCAAATTCCAAAGCTTAACTTTCTGAACTAGACCGTCTACTCTTGCTTTCTTTCTTAAGCTATTTCAGTTGTCCTATGATTCACTGTGATGATTTGCATATATATGAGTTGGGATTAGATAGAGACAGAGGCATAGAGACAGAGAGACAGAGAAAGAGAGAGGAGGTTTGATTTCATGGGAGAAGTCTTTTAGGAGCAGCTTGTAATAGATGTTATGTATGGACTGTCAGTGTAATTAGTTTTCCGTTGTTCCACTTGATTTGCCCATCGGCTTCATTGACAGATTGCAATTGTTGTCAGGCAGCTTGCTTTGGAGGGAATTTGCCTTGGCTCTCAGTCTATATAAGCAAGGCTGGAAATCAGGAAATTGAGGAGATTGTGCCTGTCACTCACAGCTGATCATCTAATTGAAATAAATGTCTTGTATCATCCCCCCTGGACCAACCATGGACCAGGTCACTGATCTCAGTGACCTGACCTCTCTGGTTGGTTGTCAGCAGCCTATTTTGATGATATCTCACTGATCCCAGTGACCTGGCCTAAGTGTGATGGCCACTTCTAGGGGAGCAAGTTGCTGCTATGGTCAGGCCTTTTGACGACATCTTCCCTCTTTCTGACCTGTGAATTTAGGGGCTTCCCAATTTCTGTAAAATTCGAAATACACCCTGTAATTGTATTGCTGTAATTGACAAAGGCTTCATTATTATTCAAACGACTTGTAATATTTACTAAACTTTCATTATCAAATGAAATGCAAGAGGCTGATCACCTGACAATTTGCTCCTTGAAAGTTTAACCATTAGACTGTGAGTTGGACTTAGTTTGGAATTGAAGTGAAATGCAACTTTGTTGCCCCCTTGCTTTATATCAGAATTATTGATGGTAAAGTAATCCCTTAAGTTAACACCAAGGGGCAGTCATGGCATGAGTTGCTTGCGACTATGTTTTCTTAGCCTCAGTATATGAAGTCCTCTACCTCATTGTCTGATCTTACCACCAACAGTGTGCAATCACTGTACTCATTCTGTAACTAGGTTTGTGTCTCTAGTGGAACTGAAATATTGGTATATCTAGTTCAGTCATGGTTTTGGTTTGGATTGACAACAAGCTAACAACAAGAGTACTGGACTGTTTGCACCTCAGTGAAATATTCAAAGTATTCATTTATAAACTATCATCATATTACCTGCCCACTAAAAAGTTATTTCTCAATTTATATATTTGGCAAAAACTCTGTTTCCTCATTATTGAAAGTTTGTATTTTGAAGTGATATGGTTTTGATGTTTTTTTATCTTATACAACCGTACCTAGTATCAACCTGGCTAAGTGCTTGGTCAAATGGGCCACTGGGTCACCTATCCACTGGACCAAACTCGTTATGGTAGTCATGGTAACTGAGTCAGTATGCCAGGTACCCATCTAGCCAAACGCTTGGAAACTGGGTCATGTGTCCACGTGGCCAACGATAGCTGGGTTGTTGGATTATGGTAACTGGGTTAATGGGTCATTGATGCATCTGACTTAGAGACCAGGCCAGGTAGCTAACCATATCATTTGATTGCTGTTAAATGTCATGTTCAAAACAGCATTAACGCAATTTCTTAAGTCAGACTCGGATAATATCTTAATATTCCAGGGGGCAAGGGAATGGGTTGCTTAGTTGAACCTAGGGTTGTGAACTTTTATCTCACGCTTAGCGGCAGCTTGTGTGTGATTTGTTCTGAAACTCTCTCCAAGTTATAGTGTTAACATTTTCTATTCTTTGTGGGGTAGTGATAAATTTAGAAATTTTGAGATAAGTGTATTTTGCTTTGAATTTTGAATTCCAGCTGGTTTTGATGGAGCATCCCTGATTACTTTTTCCACCTAAAGCTCCAAATAAAACAACCCTTGCTTTGTTTCAATTTTTTTGTTTTATTAAATTATTTTAAAGTGATTTATAAGCAATAAGTGGTTAAATTCAAAATGAATTAATTTCTTCACTTTGTTGTTGCTCTTTGTGTGCGGTTAGTTTTCTTATCTTGCTCCAGTTTTATTTTTGATTTGGAATTCAAGGCAGTTCCATTGTGAACTGAATGGCTTTCAAAATGAGTTAGGTTAAAAGTCAAAACAAATTAATTTAAGTGAAATTTGACTGTTTTATGCTGATTGATCTTGTAACAGCACATAAGTTTCATTTGGCAAATGCTGCGAGCATATTACATGATCTTTATTTTATTCTTCCTCTGTGATTACTTTTCTGAGCAGAACTAATATGTAGATAGAATCTTGGAAATTAGGGAAAAAGATCTTATAGAGGATTTGTTATTCATGAGATTCTGAGTGTCGCTAAGACGTGACAGATGAAGGAGGTTAGATATTATCTGAGTTTGCCTCTAATTTGCATAATTCTGCCGTGGCTATAATATCATGTTGTCTTTACTTATCAAACCCTTCAAACCCTAGAGCCATTTGGAATGCATGGACTGGGGTTAAGAGGGTACCATTGAGTAGAGTTTTCTTGTGGCTAATCGCCTCGTTTGTTCCCGTGCATCTAACAGGTAGCAACTTTACACACTATCGTTACATCCAGTACTTAACACGTAAGTAGCCAAAAACTGATTGACCTTTGTAACCTGTGTAATTGTTTTTATGGGTTTTTGTGGTTAAGGCCAGATGTGGCTGTTGAATGGATTCTCTGCCAATGTCAGGCTCTTTGAAGGCCTAACGATGATCTTGATAATACATGCACGGATGTCGGTTTTACGTGGCTGCATACATATGATAATCATATGTATTGATGTCAGCAATGATGAGACTATGAATGTGGATGATAATGAGGAGGATGTCATCATTTCAAGGAATGATTGCAGTTCACCATTTGTTGATTGCAGTGGCACTGACTAAAGTGATTATGGTGGTGGTGATGTCAGTGAAAGAAACTAGTCGCTTCTCAACTTCTATAAATAGTTGTTTAATTTAATTTAAAATCTAAAATTTCCATTTTTACATGTACAGTATATGGGGTGTGATCTCCTGCAGTAATTCAATCTTTAAATTGTTTTTTAAAATAAATAAATGTATTTATTAATAATAGTATTATTGTTCTTATTATTACTGTGTAATAAATACATGTATTGATAAATGCAAATTACTATGAATTATTGAGGCTACAGAGGCTTATGTAGTCGCTGTAGAAGGTGTGATCTTCATTTGGTCATTTTTCTCAATTTAAATTAATTTTGAAAACAAATCGGACTCGCTGCTTTGTGCAACTCAAGTGTTTCAACTGTCAGTGGGAAGAACAGGTGGCGAGGGAGAGGGCTGGTCTCCCGCCCTCATGTGCCGAAGATAGGAAAGATGCTGCCTCTCTGGGATAGGTTAATGGACTGCGCCTCTTCATGTTGTTCATTTGTCTGGCTAATTGTTCTCAGTTTTGCCTTACTTGTCTTGCAGCAACGTGATGGCCGTGCATCTGTAGCCATTTTGATGCAGCATCAGTGCTTGTGTTTTCTCTCAATGAAGAGCCTTCTTATTGAATCGTTCTGTGTGCTCAGATTGGCGCCGTGGAGATCTCTCACCACCGAGGTCGTAGTTTCTTAAGTCAAGAGCTGTGGAATTCCGCCAACCACTCTGGTCGTGTATTCGGACGATGAATGCAAATGGACGTCGTCGGTCTGTTGTCGTTATAAGCTGATTAGCAATCTACAACGCTTGTGCCCTTAATTGTTTAATTAGCTCAATGGACTTGGTGTCCTATGCCAAGCTTTGGTCGGTCGGTCGGTCGGTGCAGGGAATGTCGACGCGGTCGCTGACTGCAGCCTGAAGGAATGCCGAGAGCGACCGTCCAGTCGGCCGGGCGGGCGGGCGGGCGGGCGGCCGTCCGCTGGTAGGGCGGTCGGATCAATTGTGCCATCGATTCGGCAAGAAGGCTGAACAAAACCCTTGATATTTGCTTGATGGATTGCCTTTCAGAAGCCCAACTAATCTGCACAGATTAGCATTTCATGCATTAGTTAGTAAGTTTAAAAAGCGTATGCCTGGTGAAATTAACAAGAGATAGGCTTGATGGAAGGAAGTGTTTCCGGCAGACAAAGCGGCTCATAGCGGAGGCAGAGCAAAATGTGAAGTCTAGGGCGATGTGACGTAGGTTATGGCAAAATTGCATGTCATTCTGCAGGTAAATTTGCTGTGATGCATTTAAGAACCTCACCTGTAAGGGTTCATGAAACTCGTTGGCGGCGTTTGTTGTAAGATGGAAAGCAGTGAGCATATGCTTTTCTATCTCCACTTCAATCGTCAAAATCTCATACGCTCCTTTTATTCCAAGCTTTCAGAGTAAGCTTGAGGCTTTTGCTATTGGCAACAGCGAGTGGAATTTTTGGCCTATGTCGTAAACCAGTGCTGAGTGGCAAGATGTTGTCTGTGACAATGTTTTCCACTCTAGATAATGCATATGGGACCTTCTTGAGATATATGCTCCAAAGATAACAGAATCAGAAGGTGGCTCTGGGAATCCGGCTAGAGGTCTACTGGCGTGGCAAACGAATCACATCGCTACACAACGCCATGCCACATGGATCATGGAACCGGTCAAGGAGGGATGACAACCATCGAATGCATGGCTGTCTATCCAGAAGGATCATTTTGTATCCCTAGCTTTACTGGCCTTCGCTTTAGATAGCTAGGCATACTGGTCTGCTTGCAAGAGGTGCCACCAGGGTTCCCTTTTACTGACTGTGCACCCAACTCTGCGTTTATTCTGCCCTTATGTAGAGATGTTCCTTTGCAGCCAGACGGGACTCTGACACACCCTTGGCAACTGTCAGTCTGTACCTGCAATGGTGCTAAAGATTAGTAGGTTAACGTGACATTAAGTAAGCGTAAAAAAATAGGGTTGGGGTGTTGGAGCTCAAGCATCCGTTAATTGGGTCACCTATCCACTGGACCAAACTCGTTATGGTAGTCATGGTAACTGAGTCAATATGCCAGGTATCCATCTAGCCAAACGCTTGGAAACTGGGTCATGTGTCCACGTGGCCAACGATAGCTGGGTTGTTGGATTATGGTAACTGGGTTAATGGGTCATTGATGCATCTGACTTAGAGACCAGGCCAGTTAGCTAACCATATCATTTGATTGCTGTTAAATGTCATGTTCAAAACAGCATTAACACAATTTCTTAAGTCAGACTCGGATAATATCTTAATATTCCAGGGGGCAAGGGAATGGGTTGCTTAGTTGAACCTAGGGTTGTGAACTTTTATCTCACGCTTAGCGACAGCTTGTGTGTGATTTGTTCTGAAACTCTCTCCAAGTTATAATGTTAACATTTTTCTATTCTTTGTGGGGTAGTGATAAATTTAGAAGTTTTGAGATAAGTGTATTTTGCTTTGAATTTTGAAATCCTATCCAACTGGTTTTGATGGAGCATCCCTGATTACTTTTTCCACCTAAGGCTCCAAATAAAACAGCCCTTGTTTCAATTTTTTGTTTTATTAAATTATTTTAAAGTGATTTATAAGCAATAAGTGGTTAAACTCAAAATGAATTAATTTCTTCACTTTGTCGTTGCTCTTTGTGTACGGTTAGTTTTCTTATCTTGCTCCAGTTTTATTTTTGATTTGGAATTCAAGGCAGTTCCATTTTGAACTGAATGGCTTTCAAAATGAGTTAGGTTAAAAGTCAAAACAAATTAATTTTAAGTGAAATTTGACTGTTTTATGCTGATTGATCTTGTAACAGCACATAAGTTTCATTTGGCTAATGCTGCGAGCATATTACACGATCTTTATTTTATTCTTCCTCTGTGATTACTTTTCTGAGCAGAACTAATATGTAGATAGAATCTTGGAAATTAGGGAAAAAGATCTTATAGAGGATTTGTTATTCATGAGATTCTGAGTGTCGCTAAGACGTGACAGATGAAGGAGGTTAGATATTATCTGAGTTTGCCTCTAATTTGCATAATTCTGCCGTGGCTATAATATCATGTTGTCTTTACTTGTCAAAACCTTCAAACCCTAGAGCCATTTGGAATGCATGGATTGGGGTTAAGAGGGTACCATTGAGTAGAGTTTTCTTGTGGCTAATCGCCTCGTTTGTTCCCATGCATCTAACAGGTAGCAACTTTACACACTATCGTTACATCCAGTACTTAACACGTAAGTAGCCAAAAACTGATTGACCTTTGTAACCTGTGTAATTGTTTTTATGGGTTTTTGTGGTTAAGGCCAGATGTGGCTGTTGAATGGATTCTCTGCCAATGTCAGGCTCTTTGAAGGCCTAACAATGATCTTGATAATACATGCACGGATGTCAGTTTTACGTGGCTGCATACATATGATAATCATATGTATTGATGTCAGCAATGATGAGGCTATGAATGTGGATGATAATGAGGAGGATGACATCATTTCAAGGAATGATTGCAGTTCACCATTTGTTGATTGCACTGGCACTGACTAAAGTGATTATGGTGGTGGTGATGTCAGTGAAAGAAACTAGTCGCTTCTCAACTTCTATAAATAGTTGTTTAATTTAATTTAAAATCTAAAATTTCCATTTTTACATGTACAGTATATGGGGTGTGATCTCCTGCAGTAATTCAATCCTTAGATTGTTTTTTAAAATAAATAAATGTATTTATTAATAATAGTATTATTGTTCTTATTATTACTGTGTAATAAATACATGTATTGATAAATGCAAATTACTATGAATTATTGAGGCTACAGAGGCTTATGTAGTCGCTGTAGAAGGTGTGATCTTCATTTGGTCATTTTTCTCAATTTAAATTAATTTTGAAAACAAATCGGACTCGCTGCTTTGTGCAACTCAAGTGTTTCAACTGTCAGTGGGAAGAACAGGTGGCGAGGGAGAGGGCTGGTCTCCCGCCCTCATGTGCCGAAGATAGGAAAGATGAAGTAACCAGCACTTCACACCCACGGCTGCCTCTCCGGTATAGCTTAAGGGACTGCGCCTCTTCATGTTGTTCATTTGTCTGGCTAATTGTTCTCAGTTTTGCCTTACTTGTCTTGCAGCAACGTGATGGCCCTGCATCCGTAGCCATTTTGATGCAGCATCAGTGCTTGTGTTTTCTCTCAATGAAGAGCCTTCTTATTGAATCGTTCTGTGTGCTCAGATTGGCGCCGTGGAGATCTCTCACCACCGAGGTCGTAGTTTCTTAAGTCAAGAGCTGTGGAATTCCGCCAACCACTCTGGTCGTGTATTCGGGCGATGAATGCAAATGGACGTCGTCGGTCTGTTGTCGTTATAAGCTGATTAGCAATCTACAACGCTTGTGCCCTTAATTGTTTAATTAGCTCAATGGACTTGGTGTCCTATGTCGGTCGGTGCAGGGAATGTCGACGCGGTCGCTGACTGCAGCCTGAAGGAATGCCGAGAGCGACCGTCCAGTCGGCCGGGCGGGCGGCCGTCCGCTGGTAGGGCGGTCGGATCAATTGTGCCATCGATTCGGCAAGAAGGCTGAACAAAACCCTTGATATTTGCTTGATGGATTGCCTTTCAGAAGCCCAACTAATCTGCACAGATTAGCATTTCATGCATTAGTTAGTAAGTTTAAAAAGCGTATGCCTGGTGAAATTAACAAGAGATAGGCTTGATGGAAGGAAGTGTTTCCGGCAGACAAAGCGGCTCTTCCATAGCGGAGGCAGAGTCAAAATGTGAAGTCTGAGGGCGATGTGACGTCAGGTTATGGCAAAATGTTAACCTGCATGTCATTCTGCTGAAGTAAAATCTGCCACTGTATTGAATACAGGTAAATTTGCTGTATGCAGATGATGCATTTAAGAACAGGAAACTCACCTGTAAGGGTGGGGGAACATTTTTGTCAGTCATGAAACTCGTTGCTTGCGGCGTTTGTTGTATAGATGGAAAGCAGTGTCTTTGGCCCAGCATATGCTTTTCTGCATCTGCTTCCAGCTGCCATCAGCATCTCCACTTCAATCAACTGTTTGCCTTTTGTCAAAATCTCATACAGCTGAGCTCCTTTTATTCCACAGCTTTCAGAGTAAGCCCTTGGTTCTTCTTGAGGCTTTTGCTCCGATTAGGTGCCATTGGCAACAGCGAGAATGTCACTTCTTCACAAATCTATATAGCATGAAAAGCTTCAGTGATCACTTTTGTGGAATTTTTGGCCTCGGTTGTTTTAGTTGGAATTTGTTAGAAATCCATGTCGTAAACCAGTCTATGAACTCTTCATGGAAACAGCTGAGTGGCAAGATAGTTGTCTGTGACAATGGGCTTCCAAGGGATCAAACATTGTTCCAAGTTTTCCACTCTAGATGCATTTGGAAATTTGTGCTCAACAGATGCATACTGAAATTTGGCTTCTGCATAATGCATATGGGACTTTTGTGTTTGAAGCAAGCTTCAACTTCTTGAGATATATCTGTTGTTGCAGATGCTCCAAAGATAACAGTTGCACCGAAGAATCAGAAGGTGGCTGAAAATGGCATCATCAGCTTCTTCTGCAAGGCCTCTGGGAATCCGGCTCCAGAGGTCTACTGGCGCAAGGGTGGCAAACGAATCACGACGTCAACCAATCGCCATCGCTACACAACGCACAACATGCCACATGGATCTGTTCTTCGGATGGAACCGGTCAAGTCTCCGAGGGATGACAACCAGGTCGAATGCATGGCTGAAAATGGTATCGGTGAACCGGCCAAGGCAGTTGCTAAGCTGGAAATCTATCCAGAAGGATCAAGTAAGATTTCATTTTGTATCCCTACAGAGATCAGGGATTTCAATGGAAATAATTCATAACTCAATTTGATTGCTTTACTGGCCTTCTTTGTTAATAATTATACAGTATTGATTGTTTAATTGCTTTAGATAGCTAGAACAGTATGCTGCAGTTGTTTTCCTCTTTTAGCATACTGGTCTGCTGAATTTCGGCTTGTCCTGCAAGAGGTGCCACTCAGGGTTCCCTTTTATATCTGATCTGACTGTGCACCCAGTGTACTCTGCGTTTATTCAAAATGCCCTTATGTAGAGTGGCCGATGTTCCTTTGCAGCTCAGACGGGACTCTGACCACACACCCTTGGCAACAACTGTCAGTCTGTACCTCCATTTGTATTGCAATGGTGCTAAAGAAGTTATTTAAATTTAATTATTAGTAGGTTAACGTAAACTGACATTAAGTAAGCAAATGAGCAACTTACCTGCAACTTCTCTTTGCATTTGGACTGCAGTTTCTTTGGAGTTTGAGTAAAAAAATAGGGTGAATGGGGTGTTGGAGCTAGTGCAGGTGGAACTGGCAAGCATCCGTTAATTGCTAATTATCTTGCTCTTGTGGTTGCTTGCTACTTAGCAGACCATCTGGAATTATCCATGTCCTATGCAAAATCACAGTCTTCTGCCTCAGTATCTTTGTGCCGGATCAATCCCTGTATGAGCTAGTTCTTTAGTGGTGACCATTCCTTTTCAGCATATCCTTCGACTGCTGAATGCTTTAGTGAAATGTGCAGCGCCCTTTTTTGACCTTGGTTGTGTTACGGCGCTATATAAATTGTCTTATAATTGTTGTTGTTGTTATTATTGTTATTATTATTATTATTATTGTCATTCCAAGTGGCACTTTCTCTCTGATCAGTGTTTAATTTCTTGGAGATTTGTGCAAATTTATTAATTTTAGTCACTTATTTTTGTGTCTTCTTATAGCACCATTTCCAGTAACTAGGCATCAGTCAACAACGCTTAGCACTTGTGGGGTTAAAGCTTGACTGAAGCTACTTGTTAACTGACCCATTCAAGGATTGACTAGATAGGCTAGAATCTGCATGTGTTAAAAGGACTGAAGGCAATCAGTTTACTGTGGTATACCATGATTGATCCACTTAATCAACCACTTTGGCAATTGCCTCTTAACTCTGCATGTGCTCAAGGCAGGCGTTTGGGCAAACCACTGGAATATTTTGATGACGTGGTGGATTGAGAAAAAACTACCTTGGTAAAAACTGAAGTTATTCAGTTATTGGCATATCTTAGAATGAGAGCAAAACAACAAGTATAGAAATAAGAGAGTTAGTTGGAATAATGAAATAGGAGATTTAAAGTAAGAAGAAATAGGATGCCCACAGCCTTTGCGGCTATGCAGTGCCCTTCAGCACTGCTTGCTTTTACTTTATTGTAGAAAGTGATTAGAACAGACTGAGAGCAACATATTTCCATCTGAAAGGAAATAAACATCTTGTAATATTTTATAATATGATATTTTGTGATCTCCGATGTCAGATTGCTGTCTGCCAATGTTCCCTAAATAGCTTTTGAAGTATTTTCTATTTGTCAGGCTGCCACTAACAAGCGACTTCTGCTGGAAACCACTTATTGCTATTCTGCTGGCATTTCAGTTGCATATGGTCCATCGGGTCGCCTATGAAGTTGCTCATTTTCCATTGGCGACCGGTAGCACTGCACTTATTTCATGCCTGTCACATCCATCATATCCTATCAAACTTGCTTGTAACTCAGCCATTTCGTTTCGGAGCGTGACAGTGAGACGCTGGCGCTGACACATCGCTGATGATGGTCAGATACAGGGGCCAGCTAAGAGCAAGCCTCGCGCGTTCGTCCAGTATTGATTCGCCTTCACGCAAACCAGATAGTAGTCGTACAAGCAGAAATGACAAATGAATTTTTCCATAAAATATAAATATGAATTCGTCTGAGCGTGCAGGGGTTGGGTCATTGGGGTGCTTCCCATGCATGCACAATGATGGAATTCGGAGCAGTTTCCAAGTGTTGTCATGTTCTGAATAATGATGTAGCATAGCACAAGAAACAGTTCCATAAACCCGTAGATTTGTCCAGATTTTTGCAGAAGAGACTCTTGCCTAAGAAACAAAAATGTTTGGCAAATACCTGCAGCAAAAAGAAGTTTGCTCTAGAAAACATTCCCTATGCATCATGTTCCATGTGTAAGAAACAACTAGCTGCCCTGTTAAAACATACAAGTTACCTAATTACCAGTTGTATTTAATATCCAAAAACTGTTTGGGTGACATCATCATGATAGTGCAGCAGTACATGCTTTAGAGGATTATTAGGTGTGTATCTCCTTCTAGAGGTCTTGAGGCCAAGAGGATTAATCTCAACTCTTGGATACATTGTGCTGACAACTTGCTCAAGACTCTGACCCAGTGTCCTGACTAAATTGCGATCATTCAGCCCCTATATCCAAGGCAAATGATATGCAGTTCTAGTCAACATTAGTCTCTGGGGTCTAGTCAACATTAGTCTTTAGCAGGACTTTTGATGGAATGTAAAATGTAATGTAAAAAATTTATGTAGTGCCCATAGAGCACCTCCCAGAAGTGGTTTTTATACGGCTATCTAACTTATCTAAAGACGTGTGACTTCAGGTAAACAGAAAATTTGTGGTGAGCTGAATCAGTTGAAATAGTATGTGTATTTAAAGGAAGGCTGTTTCAAGAAAAAGGTCCGATGCATGAGAAAGCCCAATGAGCTCATGATGATCTGTGTGGCAGCAAGAAACCTCAAAATCTCCGCAAGCAGCAGAGCGTAATGATCGGTGACCAGGCTGACTCAAAACTGTAACACAAAACTCTTTGATGTGTGCTGGGTCAGTACTGACCTTTTGGATCGTGCAGTAGGAGGATCTTGAAGGGAATCCGTTCCTTCATTGGAAAAAGGCATTAAAGTATTTCTCTCACGTATTCATGCACTTGGGAGTATTTCATCTGGTTGGCCAATACTCGGGCAGCACAGCTGCGGACAGACTGGAGCTGATGTATTCTGAACTTTGGCAGTATTGCTAGGATGTATTTACCATAATCAGTCTATGTCCTGGTAAATGAATGAATCAACTAGGATCACAGCAGCATTGAATGAAAGGTTACAACTTATGACCCTCATCTGATGCAACTCATAGTTCAGAAGGCTCTGCAAAGGGAATTGACAGGGTAACCCAATGATAATTCACCATCCAACAGCACACCCAGGTCATACAAGACAAGTTGCATACTGCTTGGTGACAGGGAGAGTTCTATGAGGAACTTCTGCAGTGGGAGAGCTGACTGATGGGAATTGTTTGAGTGCCAAGGTGCGAATATGCTGCTAATAAGCTGAGAAGAGAAACAGAAAGTCCAAACCAGTGTTTAAGATGGTGAAGTTGATGTCACATTCAGCTCTGTCACACACATGAGTCGTGACTTTTTTGTCCTTAGAATGAAACTTTTACATTATAGTAAACTTCATTTAGTGCTGCTTCGGTGGTTTGACAATGCCATAATTGCTTAGAGCTGGAAAAAGAAGAAACAGGAATAAGCCGAATAAACCAAAATAAGGCTCAGTTAATTGGTTAGCCACAACCTTACGTATTTTAGAGAAAGCAGATAGTAGAGATGGATTGATAGCTTCATAAATTTCCAGAAAGAGATCGAAAGAAAGGGGTAGATTAAATAGTGGGCAAACTTAAATGGAGAACAGCCTTCAAGGAGGTAGTTTTGACATTAGCTGTGATAAATATCCCAGAACATCTTCAGAATAAGTGCTTTGATGTTTGGTTTAACTCTAGCATGCACTGCTTGTGATAAGATGGAAAATTTGCAATACTCAGTAAAATATTTCATCATGTTAAGACTTAAGATGTGAGAAACAGAGGGATCAGGAGAGAGGAAGACCAAGCAGAACATGGATTGATGACATGAAAGAATGGACTGGGATGACCTTGGATCAGGCAGTCTGTGCAACACAGGAGAGAGGTTTATGAAGGGAGATCGTCCATTGTGCTGCCAAAGTTTGACGTAACGAATAAGACTTTGATGATGATGAAAGACTTAAGTGATCTAATCTAATCTAATGACTTCTATAGTGCCTTTGTCATAATGCCCAAGGCATCAATCAATGTTCACTCTTAGTGAAATTTTAATAAAAAATCATTATCCATTGGAGAAACCAGGTTGATTTCGATAGGTCAGAAAAATCAGAAGTTAGGTTATGGTGGGTAAGCAAGTTGAAACAGACGAGTCTTAAGTTTGGAACTTTAAATATTACCGAAGTGACAGAAGAAATAGAACTGGGTGGCAAATTTCAAAGCCTTGGACAGACTACTGGAATGAGAATGTTAGAGAACCTAACACCGTTCTGCTGTGATGCACAAGAGTCGTTCTGCTGTGATGCACAAGAGTCAGTGTGTCAGTGATTGAGTGCAGTATTTGTTGATATGAAGAGCCAGCATGGAACAGAGATAAGTCGGCTGATTTAAATGTAGTATGTATGAGAACACTTAATATAGCACATTTCATGTGCCTCCCATAATGCATTGAACACAAGACTGTCTGACTGAACATTTCTAAACAGGTGCGTTTTAAGACAGTTTGAAAAAGTTTGCTGAATAGAGTCAAATGCAACAGTATGTAAACACAAATAACAGACAGAATGTAAACTGGAATCTTTGCTCAGTAGGAGACCAGTGTAACGAATGCAACATTGACATAGTATGCTGATATTTATGGGTCTTTGTTATGGTTCTGGCCAGAGAGTTTAAACCAAGAGAGGAACTTTTGAGCCTTCTCACCTTCATTCCACCTTAGGTGATTGAAGACTGTTCTGCAATGGTAAGTTCGTAATGTGAGTTTTGGGGCTGGGAGTCTTTGAACTGTTCAGATGTCTGATTACTTTATGTTTGAATGTAGCACCAAGTGGATATCCACGCATTGTTGAGAGTCCTTCACTGAAAGCAGTCGAGAAAGATCGCAGCACCATGTTAACATGCAGTGCCACTGGAAATCCAGAGCCAACAATCATGTGGCTCAAAGACTTCATTCCAGTCGATCTGTCTGATCCAAGGATCAAACTTCTGGCAACCGGTAGGCGAAAGATCCTTTGATTCATCTTTCATTTGGAAATCTCTGAGTAGTTTGTGATCTGTAGTCACAGTTCTCATCGATTCCTAGAGATAACTTTGAAATGTTTTGGGTTTACATTGACTGAGATTCTATGAAATCCAAGAAAACTGAAAAGACTAAAATAAATTAAAAGTCAGGTCCATAGATGAATCCTGAATAGAACTCCATCTTGCCTCAACCAGCATTAAAATAATGCAATGCAATGGCTAAATTTATTTCGTGACTTCTTATTTTTGACTGTTGAACTTTGCCCATATCGTGTAGGAAATGTATAAGTTGCTAAAGACGAATATATTGTTTGTTGAGCAATCTTTAGCTGGTGGCAGTTCATGTTATTTCCACCATCCCTATTTTCATTTTGTTGTTTATTGATGTACTGCAAAATACTTACTTCTTTACTTTTGTTTGCTGTCCATCCATGTATTGCAGGATCTCTGACAATAAAACACAGCCAGGAATCTGACGAAGGAAAATATGAATGTGTGGCCGAGAACAGCGTTGGGGTTGCTTACTCATATGGTGCTAATCTTTATGTCAGAGGTATGTCAGATCAGTCAGTCATTTTGTCAAGCAGTCAGTCAATCACATAGCGATCTCTGTTAAAGCAGTTGGAGACTGATGTAAATAGTTTCATCCCAGTGTATAGGAGTGAGTTAGATTGGGGCATAGATCCTTGCCATGGAAATGAAAACATGCCAGAGAATGTTGAATGCATTAGAATGCCTAATTGGTTAGACTTTCAGTGCCTTTAACTGCATCTGTGGAATGATTCCACTGGCCAACACATAATTTGTTGCCTCAAATGTTAGAACTGTTTCTGGGTATATTTGACCTGCTGATTCCAGAAAAGGCACCAGTTTTCTCCCAGCAGGTCTAGTTTTCGAGATATAGAACATTATGCCATATACCAGTCCTTGCCTCTGCTCGCCCATAAAACATAAGCCTATAGCTATAATTATGTAGTGCTCAATTTATTATGTGATACACTAAATAAACATAATAATACAAATACTTAAAAGAAAATGGTAGTACCTGAAACTGTACTTATATGATACCAAACAGAACAAGTTTGTTATAAAAATTTCAAGTCATTCGACACCGAAGAAGCTCCTTTTGTACGATTTCCGAGTGTGGCATCTGCCGGAACAATCGCGCATAATATTCCAGCAATAGTCTGCCATTATGTGTGCATCCCATCTTCCTTGATATCGATTTTCCATTGTTTTGATGTCTTGGTGCCATCTTTTACCTTGCTCTTCGCTGAAGTCACCAAGATTCTCTGGAAAGCGATCTAAGTGACTGTGGAGATAATGGACTTTAATGCTCATGTTGCAGCCAAGCTTGTTGAAATGAAGAAGCATATCCTCTACTAGTTGTGCATAATTGTCTGCCTTCTTGTTGCCAAGAAAATTTTTAGTTACAAGAACAAAGGAAGACCAGGCACAAGATTCGATTTCATTCATTGATGGTATGAAAAGTGGGTCATTCATAAGTTGCCTGATCTGTGGACCATCGAAGATTCCAGCCTTCAATTTTTCCATTGTAATTCCTGGTAACTTGTGTACTATGTATTCGAAGCATGAACTTTCTTTATTCAAAGCCCTGACAAATTGTTTCATCAGGCCTAGCTTTATATGTAGTGGTGGCAGTATGATCCTATCTCGTGCCACCAAAGATTCCTTGATTACATTTTGAGCTCCAACCACCATGTCTTTCCTCGAAGGCCAATCTTTTCTTGTCCAATGTTCATGCTTGGCTCTACTGTCCCAAAGACACAAAAAGCAGGGATACTTTGTGTAGCCACTTTGTTGACCAAGGAGGAAATTTACCATCTTCAAGTCTACACAAATTACCCATTGATGTTCTTTGTATTTTATCTTTTCCAGTACTAAAGAGATGGCATTGTACTCTTCTTTCATCCTGGTGGAGTGACCGATTGGAATAGAACCAAATTTGTTGCCGTTATTTAAAAGCACACATTTCAGACTACGTTTTGAACTGTCGATAAAAAGACGCCACTCATCTGGGCTGTAATCCGACAGACCAATTTTCTTCAATAAGTTGGTGATGTCATTACAGAATACTAGGTTGTTGTCTTCGGTAAAGAATGGCAGCAAATCCTTTTCTCTGTTTCTATAAATTGTAATTTTCGTTCCAGGCTGAAGTGCATTCTTTTCCTTTAGTCTGGACGCAAGCAATTCAGAGGACTCTTTGGAAAGATTTAAGTCCCTGATCAGATCACTCAACTCTTTCTGGTCAAAACGTTCACTGTGTGAAGTTGATTGGAAATCACTGTCACTGCCCCCACTTTCTTCACTTTTGTCATCTTGTCCGATATTGGACATGCAAGTCTCATCGTCTGAGAGCTGAGGTAGTTCGCGAAAAGGTGGAACTGGTACAATATCCGAATGCGGAACAGGTCTCCTGGCTGAAGGTATATCAGGGTAAGACAACTTGTGACGATTATTTCGATTGATGCCTATGATATTAACCATACAAAAGTAACAGTCATCGAAGTGGTTTATCTGTTCCCTCCAAACCATCGGTACACCAAATTTCAGGCAGCTTCTCTTTCCAATTGTCCAGTGGCGCAATTGTTCAATACAAGTTTTGCATACTGTATGAGGAGCCCATTGCTTATCTTGATCTCCAAGTTTGACAGCAAAATAACCTACATATGCTCTTTTTACAAACTCAGAAATCGGTTTCCTGTTTGCTTTTAGTGTGTATTCCCCACAAATGTAGCAGAATATGTCTGGATGGTTAATGCAGCTCCGTCTGGAAGTAGCCATAACCTTAAGGATGTTCGCATCTGAGGAATTAAATGACTAACCTAAAAAATAGTAAGAACATGTAGTTATTTAATGCTCACATTCACAGATTGTTCTTGCGACCAACTCTTAATATGCCCTAAGACGACTGCGGCTGCTCTAGCTTTCAGGAGGCGGTTTATATAGGCTATAAATGCTGACTTCAGCATAATCTATTTACATAGTTCGAAACCATGAAACGCTGTATAAGCACAAATAAATTCTAAATGAGGCCATGAATTTAGTGCTGAGTAAGCTGTAGGCTACGGAATAGTTATTTCGTTGAATCAGCAATATCTCAGCACGCGGCAAGATATGCTGATTTTACATTATAAGGATGTAGGCATTATATGAATCAGCAAGAATTATAATTAGCCATAAATAAAGCTTATTATGACATTTTAGTTTTGCCAAAGACATCGTTTAAAGAGTGGACTGGGTTTTCTTTACAAAATCGACGATATCTCAGAAACTAGACCTGATGCACTCAATCCAATGACATTTTCTGAATCAGCGCCCAAAATTACCCCAAGAACAGGTCTAAAACCGAAGGCAACAAGAAGAAAAAATTTTTCTGTTGGCCAGTGTTCTTGTTGGATTGTAGCATCAATTGGCATTTTGTTGCTGAGATTTGTGCAACCTTTAACTTTGGGGTATTTCTGTGTGCTGTCAAATATCTGTCTTTCTGTGACTTGGCACTTTAGTTATTTGAATCCAACTGGAAGCACAAGGCTTATGGTATGTACTGGAGAAAAGGATTTCTGCAGCAGAAGGGTAGATTCTTGGGCTGATCCCATAAGGCCTGTCATCAGAATATGGTGCCAGTAAGGAAGATAGAAATGCATTGACAGGCAAGACAGAAAGACAAGACAGACAGACAGATACAGACACAGACACAGACTCAGATGGACAGATAGCAGTACACATAGGCACACTGACTGTCAGACTGACTTGCTGACTCACTCACCCCCACCCCCTTCACTCATTCACTGATGACTGATTGAAGACTGACGGACCAACCACCGACCCACTGGACAGAATGAATGAATGAGTGAATGAATGACATAAGACAGACAGACAGACAGATAGGCAGGCAGGCAGGTCTTGGAGGGGTCATGGAGAGGTCATGGAGAGGTCATGTGGCTTATGTGGCTGTTCTGAGTTGTGTAATTGTTGCTGGTCTTTATTTCTCTGCTTCTGACTTCCTCCTTCTCCTTGACGTTTCGAGCCTATGTCTTCTGATTTCCACAGATTACTACTAACCATTCTTCGTCTGTCACAGTCAGAGCATTTATTCCCATGACAATTCTCTGCAGTTCCTTGCTGGCAGAAGGAGTGGCTGTCCATTTGACCAGCAATCATTTGCATCCCTACCACCTCTCTGCTTCGTCCATCCGTCTCTCAGTTGTCAAGACCTGAGGCTGGTGACTGGTGCAAACTGGAACTGGTGTCCATCAAAACTTTGAGTAATAAGGCTGAAACAAAGGATGACCTGTCTCTCTCTCGGTCATGCAGGAGGTGCTGAAGCTGTCAGATGGAAACAAGTGCAGATCTATTGTTCCCTGGGGATGGAGGCAAGGAGGCGGGGAGGGAGGGATGTACAGAAGAGGCGGAATAACAGGGTGCCAGTGCATACGAGGGGGTCGTGGAACCAGCATTTCGTGAATACGGATTGTCAATGGCGGAATCGATGAGTGAGAGGAATGGAGAACGTGGTTGAAATGGCTGTCTGGGATTAGAGCACTGGAAATATGGTGAGGTCATCGATTGGTGTCAAACACATTTCCACACTGTCACTGTCTAGTAGCAGCAGACACTTATGTGGCCAATGCATTTATTGTCTAGTTGTAAGGCACACAGTGGTCAGAGAGTAGTCACTGTGACCTTTTGTTACAGCCAGAAAAGTGTGTGGCTGCAGGCCACAAATGCTGCATTTATTTACCAGACATTATGTGTCTATGATTGCATTCTGGCCATACCGCTTTGTCTGCAGTTTATACAAGGAAGAATGAAATATATTTACAACCAGTGCATCACTGTCACCACCACCACCACTGTGACCACCATTACATGACCTCCATAACTGCAACACCAATACTTCCTACCTGTACTACCATCAGTGCTCTGGGCTAGACTGGGGTAAAACCAAGGATGGCCTTGTATGGATATTAAAGAATTAGCAAGTACCCTGTAAAAATTTGTGCTGCCAGCCATCGTTGTCCAGATCAACCCTCATGAACTCAGTTTAATGGATGTGAGTGGCTGTAAAACTAAGATGGGCCAACTCTTGAGAATTGATATGTTTGGTTATGGGTGAATAAGTGTTCTGTGCTCATGGGTAGCATATATTTGACATGAAACAAAACAAAGGATGGCCAAATTAAGCCATAAAGTTTAATAAACATACTCAGCCTCTTTTTCATCGTAAAAGAAAAGATTTCACCCATAACCAGCCAGGCATAAATTCACGCATAAATTCACCCATAACCACTACAGCCAGCCGACCTGATCCTTTTCCTTTGCTGCTATGCCTTGAATAAGAAACATTTGAAACGAGAAAAAGACTGCAAAGCAAAGCATGAATAGAGCTGTATGGTTATTAGGGTGGGATAGGAGTGATGCTTCCTCTGAGTCTGATGAAGAGTCGACTTCGACCCTAACCAAGTTAATCTGATCAGTGCCATTTGATCCTTATCGAGATTATGTAAGAAAAAGAGGAACCTTTGCTGCCCCGCCTGGTGTTTTAATCTCTCAAAGAATGTAACAGTATTAGGTGTACAGTGGAGCTGGCAGTTTGTAAATCATAGCTGTTTGCTCCAGACAGGGTTTGTTAATCCAGGTGCAGTTAAGAAAACAGCCATTAATCCCAGCTGCCTTCTACTCTGATGTTCACATCTGTGTTTAGGAGCTCAACAGCAATGGCTGGAAGGAGCAGTCACTACTGTTGAGATATACTGTCCAGTCGCATCACTAGACTGTGTGCATTGTTTCATAGTTTGTTTCAGTTTTATAGCTTCTATGTATGTCTCTCTAATAGTTAGTTTCATGCTGATAACTTGTTTTTATTGGCATCTGTAATGTACTTACTGGCTTAGTTACTCACTTACTTACTTCTTTGTAATAAAGTACAACCATTACATCCTGTTGAAGAAGAGCAGTCCCTTAATCCATTGAGCTAGCCCTGACAGAAAGCCTTTGGTATGAAGAAAATTAGGCAGTTTTGTTTTGTTGGCCTTGGCATGTGAATTCGAGTGGCCAGTGCCTTTCCGTGCCATCTGATGTTCCTGCTGTCAGGTACTTATGTTATGGCTGAGTTTGCTAGTGGACCCTATTGGAACAGAAACCTTTGGAATACATTTTGTGGTGGCAGGAATATGAACCCAGGACCCTTTGAGCTGACAGTCTAACACTCTTACCAGTAGGCTATGGTGCAATTCCTATGACCAAGTACTAATGTGGGCTTTTAAGTAATTGGACAGAGGACAATGGGTTTGATTTGAAATCCGACAGTTTATGTATTCTAGCCACACTAATATCCTTTATTACCAGACATGACTTTCAGGAATGTGCCATCATGTGACATTATATGGGCAGTAATTGTAATTGTAATTTGAAATTTATGAAGAGCTGATTCAAGAGAAATGAATCAGAGGCATACACTACTCTGGCCTAAACAACATTAAATGTTGTTAAGTGTAGAAAGTTCACCAGCCAGCAAGCAGTTGTCAGATAATTAGAAATGTCACCAGTAGCAGGCTCCCACAATCACACACGCACGCACATACGCATGCACGCACGCACGCATGCGCGCACACACACGCATGCATGCACGCACACAGAGCCCATTCAGCAGAAACCCATTGAAAGTGGACAGATGACACCATGTTCAGAGTTCCTGGACCACACGGCTTTGAGGATGAGGAACAACAAGAAGTGATCTGGTGTGCCTCCCAAGACACATGCTTGCCACACTGTTCCATGGGTAGTTGGTAGGTGATGCCACATTCGGGCATCTTTCGAGCCGGCAGATCTGTGCAGGAGAAACATTCGTTTGGTCATAGAAGCTTTCCTTGGTTGATGGTTGATGCCACTTCAGTCAAAGACTCTATACTCGCCCTTTCACTGAAGCTTAGATTTGTCCAGTTGCTGATGACATGCATTTCTGTAGGTTTGAGGCTCAAATGTCCAGCAGAGAACCAGTCACCTCTGAATAGGAAACAGATGTAATGGCAGCAAGGTATCGATTACTTGCAATAAAACACCATCCAAAAGCACTAGAAAACCATTCCAGAATCAAGAAAAAGCTCCAAAATTCAGACTTAGTCTCAGGAGAAATCTGAACATGCAAGAATTATTGAACACATTTTGTGCAGAACAAAGAAGCTGCCAGATTGTAATTGTAATTGTAAGTTTAAATTTGTATAGCGCCTCTTCAAGCAAAAACTAATCAGTGGCGCTCACTGCGCTAGACTGATGTTAAAAGTCACTAATGATGTTAAGTGTCATTAAGAACAGAGTGATGGAACAGATGATGGAAACAGACAAAAATAACGGTTGTTGTTGTTCAGTAGGTGAATGAAAGCATATTATTATATTACACGTGCAACGTTAGTCTTTCTTTAATCTTCTGCCTCACCGCTTGCCACTAAGCCCATTATGAATTTATTTAGAATACATTTTTAAACTAATGTAGGCTTTCAGATCTGACAGTGGATTTAACTTGATGATTTTTAGAAGATAATTTAGAAATAAGCTTAAGAGGAAATGATTTTAATATCTGCAATACCAGAAAACCTGTTCATTTTTGAAGATTTTGAAAAACCAGTAGTTTCCGCTGTATATGAAAACGACTGAGTTCAGTCCATCTAGGCATCTCTGTCACACACCAGCAATCTAGGTGTTGTGTTTGACTCCTATCTGCCATTCAGTGAACACGTTAATTCTATATGTAGGTCTGCCCACTACCACATCCTTGATATCCTCATGATTAGGCATCATGTCTGGTTTTCTACCCTGGTTTGTTTGGCTAATGTCCTTATCTCCAGCCTTCTTGACTACTGTATCTTGCCTAGGTATTTCAAAAGCCAACTTGATGAAGTTTCAAAGAGTTCAAAATGCATTGGCAAGAGTTATCACTAAAGCTCCAAAATATGAACATATATCACTGGTCCTAAAATCATTGGATTGGTTACCCATAAAAAGCGAATAATTTTCAAGACTGTGTTAATTGCATACAAGACTTTAACATTTCATTCACCCTCACTATCTTCACTCTGTACTGATTCCCAAGACATGTCTCCATTCAACCATGTCTTCTGACTGTCTTAATCTGACTATTCCATGGACAGGGACAGTTCTCGGCAGCCTTTTTTGTCGCTGGCTGTAGACTCTGGAACTCTCTCCCAGGCAAACATTCACTCTGCAAAGTCTGTTTTGGCCTTCAGCTCTCAACTACAAACTCTTCTCTTTCTGATAATTATTTTTTTTATTATTATTATTAATATTATTATTATTATTATTATTATCATTATCATTATCATTATTATCATTATCATTATTATTATCATTGTTATCATTATTATCATTGTTATCATTATTATCATTATCATTATCATCATCGTTATTATTACTAATTAAGATGCTGTCAGATTAAGTGATGTGTTGCCTTGCTTTTAAACTCCTGCAAAGAGAAGGAAAGTGTGAAATTTATTTCAAATGGAGTTAGAATTTGTTTGATTATTGAGTATTTTTGAGAAGGCCTACTATATCTATATCTTAAGAAGTGTTGGAGTTGGTTTTTATCTCTAGGTGGTTTGCTTCCTCTGCCAGTAACTCACCAGCCAATGGCCTCAGGTATATCTGTTGATAGTGGCTATACAGATATCCCTTATTCTGCTACTGTCCTGCTCCTACTCCTGATCCTCATCTTCACTCGTCATCCTCCTAGTTGCATGACCTGATTGCCGATGCTTCGAACCTCATCCATTCATGTAGAATACCTGTTGTTGCTGTACCAGTTGTGTTTGGCATACTTTTTTAATGAATTCACCACCAAATATGTTAAACCTGTTGCAGGTGGACCTGACGTTTTCCGTAGCTTATAACTTACATGTGCTCTAGCAGGGATTTGAACCAGTCATAATCGGTGTGCCAAGCAGGGTGAGGTGGTCCGATATTGTTTGCGTTGGTAATGCTATTGTAATCCAAAGCAATTCAATAGCTGTTGATGGCTATGTATGTTTACATGACCTTATGAGTAATTAATTATGCAGTCAGTTCATATGTCATTTAAAATACGTTTGACATGAGTAACAGCTTGACATGAGTGATTTGGGGTCACGAGCAACATTTTGCCTTATTCAAGTCTGTTACAGTGAAGACTTGTTATGTGTTGACCATAAGCTTGTCCTGTCCTGTCCTGCTTTATTTCTTAACCTTTAAAGTATTTAGGTCATATTAGACAGAACACCTTACTGTGTAAAATAACTTGATTGTTTTGTGCTTTTGTTGTTCTTTGTTGTTACAAACTGCTACAAGAATATGTAGCTCTTTTCAATCATCTTTCAGTTTGTGAATGTATTTAGAAATTCAGAATCAATAGCTAGTTTCACCAAGGAATTGATTTTGATTATGATGATGATAATAAAGGCAATGACGATGACAGTGATGATGATGGTGATGTTGATGATGGTATCCTCCAGTTGTTTTATTGGGGTCTTGTACAGTGATGCTGCTGCTGCTGCTGACGGTGGTGGTAGTGGTGCTGCTGTTGGTGATGATGACACCTATAATAACTACAGTATGATCATTGTGCCGACAGCAGAACAACAATTTTGTTGAGAAACCAGACAGCAGAAGGGAATAATACATCATCAGTCATAATAATGACACAGATAGAAATTGGTGAGACTAATGATGATGTGCACGATGGTGGTTTTAGTGAAAGCTTGTATGTCCTCTGGCATTTCGTCTAATGCACTTGATGCAGGTGATGCAAACAAAGCAGGGACAGGAGGTTGAGCTAAGGTGCGGTGGTAGGATGAAGAGGGAAGAAGGGTTATTTTCCCCTTTCTATGTGGCTGAAAAACTGCGATTTCCAACAAAAGTTTATTTTACCTAAGTTTTATATTCTGCATGTTTTCTGTGCTTGTTGAAATTCTGAAGCTAATACCTGCTTTTTGTACAAGTCAAGTACCTGTGTCATGGCGCATAGAAGTGAGACAGTGAATTGTAAAGTAGGTGTACTCATACTTGCCAATTCAGAGCATTCCGGGGAATGGTGTCAATAAGTTTGATGCAAGAAGTTGGTGCCAAATTCCAAGCAAAGCCTATAGTAAATTTTAAACATGAGTTTTTGAAAATTACATCATAAAAATAAAAGTGCCACTGTGTTTGTTGGATGCTTTCAAGCAATCAGTCGTGTTCTCCTCACCTGCTTGGTGCAAGTAATTAAACCTGGCGCCAGAAAATCAAGTGACACATTGACGGGTATTGTTCTGCTGCTAGTTGTAGCTTTTATTAATTGGCCATTGATTGCCATGCTAGTAAAGCTTAATAACTTGATAAGCACATTATGGGCTTTCCAATCGACATTTCACCCAGCTAATTGCCTTAACAGCAAGAAGGGCTGTGGGAGAAATGGCTTGGCATTGGGAAGGTACTGATACAGTACGGTACAAGCCAGCAAACCATGGTTGGCCTGGTTAAGGTAACTTAATCTGCTAGACGGCTTCCTAAGCTTATTTATAAGCTCTGTGGTTGGATTCTGATAAGCGCAGCCTAGGGATCTCAATGTTGCTACTGGTTATTTAACTTCCCTAATGAAAGTAATCCTTTGAAAGACTTAGAGTGGTTGTAGATCCTCAGGAGCTGTTCATCCCATTGAACAGCATCCAGCATCTTAATGCCAGATGATGCACGGATGGCCAGATATTTTGCTTTTAGACCTAGGACAATTAATCAACAAACAGCATTTTGTAGCTCTAGTGTGAGACAAAGTACCCTGCCATTAGGTAACGTAAGGTAATATGGCATTATTATAGCACCACTTCAAGGAAACTTATGAGCTCCAGTGTTCCCGGCCGGTCAGTTACGTTCTGTACGATGCAGTTCAGCATATATTTTCAAACTGCCTTAAAATGCACTTGTTTAGATCAGTAAGATAGCTATGTGTGCAGTGCTTTTATAAGATACTTAATAGGTGATATAAGTGTAAATACAGTGAGACAGTAGTGAGGTGTCATTGTGCGTATGTATGTTTATATCTACGTTTGTATGTATGTCAGCATGTATGATGTGCATGTGTGTGTATGTGTATGATGTGTGTATGCATAAATAATAATAAGATGATTTATGTAGCACTGTACAGCCAAGGCCGAAAAAGGGTGCTGTACATGAGTTCAACATTCATATGATGTTTTAAAAAAGTATGTCTTGAGTCATGATTGTTGAAATGAGGCATTCTTCACAAGGTCAGGAAGACGGTTCCACATAGTGGATCTGGTGACAGAAAAGGAACTTTTGCCAAACCTCATCAAAGACCATGCTTTTGATTCCTCGATGAGTACCACAGCCGATATCTGTTCTAGTTGTTTGCCATTCAAAGGCAGAAGTCGGAAGTGTAGTCCTTTATAATACCATGCAGAGCCTTGTATGTGATTAGGCAAAGTGTGTAGGTGATCCGCTGAGGAACGCGCAGCCAGTGCAGGTCTTCATGCAGGAGATAAGTGACGTGATTGCATGGTGTCTGGCTGTAGAAGAGACGGACAGCATGGTTTAGTGCTGACTGTGTCTGCTTAGCTGACAAGACTGCAGACCCTCCCTCCAGCAGACTGTTGCTATAGGAGACTATGAAGCTGTTGACCAAGGTGACAGCGGTTGAGGTGGGAATGAATCTGCAGATGGATTTAATATGACCCATTTGGTAGAAACAACCCCAAATGAGTTGCCTAACATAGGCGGACATGGTCATACAGCTGTCAAAGTGAACTCCAAGGTTACGGATGGTATAAGGTGGTTGAACTTATTCAGAGTTGAGGGCAGAGGTACTGCCATCAAGTAGATGGTGACACCAGAGGGTGATGCATCGTAGGAACCCAGACTTTGTGATGGATATGGATTGGACTGAGGCAATTAGACATCATCCATTCTGAAATGCCTTCAATACACAGCAGCATTTTCTGTTTCAGCTCAGCAGTTTGTGATGGCTGACAGCAGAAGTAAAGTGTGTGTGTGCAAGTGTGCATAGGTATGTGTATGTATGTATGTATGTGTGTTTGTATACAAGTGTGTGTGTGTATGATGTGTATGATGCATGTGTATGTATGTATGTGTGTATGATGTGTGTGTACAATGTGTGTGTGTATGTATATATGTATATATGTATGCACATCTGTGTGTTTGTATGTGTCAAGATGCTTATTGTAGCACTGTTGAAGTAGATCCCAAAATCACTTCACATATGGCTGTTGTTGAAAGCAACACCAGGTCCGTTGCTAACTATTAACAGAATGAAGGAAATAAGGAAGGAGAAGATTCAGAAGTTCTTGTCTTAGATTATTAGGTAATTTAAGGTAAAAGGCAATTGTTCATCTGTTTGCATGTCACTTTCACAATACTGGAAAAATGTATTGCCAACACCATTATCAATACTTCATTAAAAATATTTTGGCAATACCAATAGCAACACTGCTCTTTAAAGTATTGCAATACCAATACCATTACTTTCACCATTACTTTTCGGCAAGCAAGTTAGCTTTTATTTTCCGTAAAATACACACGCAGTACAGTTAATGAACAGTAATGAACAACCACACTTCCTTTTAGTTATCAAAAAATGCACCCTACCATTTTACCAGATGCAAAAATACTATCATTTTAAATGCATGCTGTTTAGAGAAGTGCATTTAGGGTAAAAGATTTTGCCAAACCTGTGCTCAGTTTCCACAAGCAGAGCTTGGAATAATGGTCCACGTAACTGCAACAGTGTCTTCATAGCAGTAAGCATTGACAGCGTATAGTGTCTTCATAACAGTAACCATTGACAGTAGCTAGTGTCTTCATAAGAAAAAACAATAAGCTCTAACATTGAGCATTGGCAGCAGGTAGCCCAACCCAAGTCTTTATCCACTTGCACAACATCTAGCCGACAACAGTTCACTTTACTACAGATATCTGTTGGAATGACTGTAGACTTATTATGCTTAAGCTATTACAAAGTTTACCACACATTGAATCTAAGTCAGAATTTCAAGAGGACATTGTATCAGCATGACAAAAGCATTGATTTTGGCTTCCTTGTCATCTACTTCCATTGGTCCTTTTCTTACATAGTCTGCTTGTGATATCCATCAGGTGTTGCACATTCCTTCTCAAATGTTTCCAGGAGAACAATGTGCTTTGCCTACAACACAACAATCTATTATTTTTGAAAGTCACCTCATTGAACTTACTGTGTATTTCTATATGAATACAACTATGCCTATTCAGTGATATACTACATCGAACACTTAACACTAAATGCTTTGAAAAGCAGTGAAAGTATTTAAATGGTATTTTAAATACTTTTCAAAAGTATTTTACCCATCACTGAACAGCGTAGTGTCATGGCACATTGAAGTATTTCAAACAGCGAATTGTAAAGTAGGCATACACACACTTGCCAATAAAGAGTAAGAATTCTGGGGGAACTGTGTTGGTAAGTTTGATGCAAGAAGTTGATGCCAAATTGCAAGCAAAACATATAGTAAATTTAAAACATGGCAACTTTGAAAATTATATCGTAAATGACTTTTAGTAATAAAAAACAGCACTAACCATTATGATTCTGTGTTTTGTTAAATATTGTCATGATCAGTTGTCGCAGATAAAGGTAAATTTTAAAGATATGTTTTGCTTTTTTAAAGGTAAATTTGCTTGATTCGTTCTTGGTGCATTTCATGCACCAGTAGAGAGAATTTGTAACTTGGATTTCCTTGGGCTGATGTATTTGAAGAAGCTTTCGATCACTGTGCTCAGATTTTGTTTGGCTTTCTTCATTTTAGCAGGCCTCTTATTTTTAATACCTAACAACTTTAAAAACATCTTTGAAGCTATGAATTCATACAAATTAATCAAGTAAACCAGCTAGTTTTATCGTTGATTGCTAAAGGATATGTTTCTGGTCAATCCCTTGGTTTGCAGTAATGATACCAATGAACATTCGAAACCCTAAACTTTAGAATAGAACATAAAGTGCCACAAATTAGTGGCAGCAGCACTTTGTGATCTGTCAGTTACAGCTTATTTCAGAAAACTGTGTGGCATGCATAGAAGGAAGGAAAAATATATTAGTAATGAGTATCACTGATTTAAGAGCTAAAACATTTTGGCGATACTCAAGCAATACCACCAAAATAAAACTATACCAATACATGTTGTGATACTGACAAGAGTATCAGTGATACCAATCAGCAGTGATACTGTATCATGATAATAACAGCTCTGCTCTTTCAACAGAGACATGGCCTTTTGGATGAAGAATCTAGGTGACATATTGTAGAACTTTCTTATTCTAGAATTTTCTATCAATTCTTGAAGCCAGTGCTAAGTAGTAGCCATATGTAGCCAGTAAGAAGAATTATGAGCACAGAATTGCAAAGCTTAATGTAAAGAAGCATTAATGAAATTGTGAAATAGTGCAGGAAAAACGTGCTGTAAAGAAAGAAAACAGATTGGAAGTTGAGGAAGCAGAAGTGAATAAGGAGTACAGAAGTCCAATTTCTGTTGGTTGGTCTTACTGGTCAGAACCTTCATTCTGCTGCTGCTGGGCAGAACTAAGAATTTTTAATAGCTAATAAACTACTCCTGTAGACTGACTGTCTGGCATTATGATGATGGGCCTGGGAAAGGGAATGAACAGCTCATGACGATCTACGATGACTCAGGACCACACAAACTGAAAGTTGAAACAAAGACAGTCTATCAACAGAAACATAACAGTTTATGTTCCAGGATTTCAGTGGGGGCTAGTGACGAGTCTATTACCATCAGTGATGCTTAGGTGTTCTTTGTCAATCAATCATTCAATCAGCAGATCATTTACAGGTCATAAGTTGTCTGATTTTGTTTCTCATGGCTGTTTGTTTATACTGTTCGCAGCTGAGGTCATCCTGAGGGCAATGCTGCAAGCAATCTACCATTTTCTCTGGTTTCTTACTCTGCTTTGCACTTTTAAAAATAAGTTTTGTTAACACCAGAGACCAGTGTGGCCCGAGTGCTATGTTTGAGGTTAAAGCACATATATTGGAGCCTCCTGCCAGACAATTTTTATCTGTTTACCCAGGGCACATTACTGTTTACTTATTTACAGACAAATGATGTCTGGCTACATTAGTGTCTGCTGTTTATGGGCATAAGAGTGTATTCTGACTGACCCATGAAAGACATAAGATTGGAAATTAGTCAGTGTGTCAGAGGCCAGCTGTAGGTGGACTGATATCAATTCCTGCTTACTTGTAAAAACACAGACAAGCATCAACTCAACCTTCTGCCTCCTTCTCTGCTCACATAACCATGGAAACATGAATTCTTTGTCCGCTTCAACACTCCTCTGCACCATGCAACCCAGCCAAGCTGTAAAAAATTCCTAAAATTTATAATATACATACACATGTATACATGTATGTATATAAAACTATAACATTGCTAAATTTTTTATGTTGTAAATGTGAAATGAACATCAATGTGTGCAATGCATCATACATATCATAACTGGTAAGGTATGGTTTGCATCAGAACTGCTGCATTATATCATACATATTCTACCTGGTCAAAAATCACTTTACAGTTGTGGTCTTGAGAATCATATATATATATATATATATATATATATATATATATATATATATATATATATATATATATATATATATATATATATATATATATATATATATATATATATATATATATATATATATATATATATATATATATATATATATATATATATTAAATATACTTATCAACATACATATGATTTAAAAAAATCTAAAAATTGATGTATGTAGGGCTACCTACTGTCCTAGTTAGCTTCATTGGTTAAAGCTTACATCAAGGCACCTCTGTGGGTGAGGATGCCGGTTCACATACCAATAGTGGCTTATTTCAGAGATTTAAATCTTGGGCTAGCACGGTCCATGCATGGGGACCTTAAATATTGTTGCACCTATTCGTGTGAATGGCTGTGGTGAAGGATCTCACCTGATAAATTCATTGAAAAATGAGCAGGGTCGAGGCCATGTGGTCTCTTTAGAAAAACATGTACATTTATATTTACCTTGTAAGATCCTTTGGAAGATGCTAAATACATGTGTAAGAGATGACCAAAACAAGCTGACAGTGGAAATGCATCTGACTGTGCAGAAGACGAGATTGGCTGATCACAGCCAGTCTGGGAAGAGGCCTTTGAATGCCAAATGTGTGTGCTTTTCTTTTTGTGCTTTCTTTTCTGGTTAAATTATGGTACTTATTACGACAGTTGGGTGATGATGATGATGATGACAATGGCTATGCTGCTGCTGCTGCTGCTGATGTTGATGTTTATGTATCTGCACAATTGTTTAGCTCTTTTTAAGAACCTCTCAAAGATGCTCATTACTGGTCTAATCGATGTTATAGTTTCTGATATGAATGTGACGTGCAGCTTGAAATCAGAAGACCATTAATTAAATTAGATGTGTGATTATTCATGTGATGTTGTGGTGGCTGATTGGTTGAGTGAATGTTGCTCACCTTGGAACCAAGGTTCAAGCGTCCTCTGAGATATTTACTGTGTATAGACATTGACCTCCACGCCCTTCAATAACTCACAATTGCTTTGCACCATTGACTGACTGTTTGTTAGACAGGGGTGCTATGTAAATATAAGAAATGATGATATACTAGCCCCCCCCATGCAGATCGTCTGCTTTTCAGTTGGGGAAAATATCCCTTCTGGGGAATAGCTCTTTTTGCTCTCTGTTAGCTACAGTTGACGAGAGCAACTGTCCTAATTATTGTATAGATAATATGAAATTTATAAAACAGTATTTATTAGCAAACTTAAATTTTTTATGTTTGAGCATATTATGAAATAAAGACTTACATATATATCACTTTTCTAAATTAGCCTTTTTTCCCAGGTTATTCTCTCGGAGAGCTCCCCAGCCGGACCACACAGCTAAGGTCGTCATTATATAGATAAATTTTGTGACCTAGTCACATAGAAGAAGATGTAGGGGTGCAGTTCCCTTAACTTTGCCCTGAGGGTCAGCCACAGGTGTGAAGCGTTAGTGACTTCACTTTTCTTGGCCTCAGCATGTGAGGGTGGGAGTTCAAGTCCTCTCCCTCTTCTCCTCCAACCAACAATGTACAGTAGGTGTTCTCATTATAGCCGAGTTCACTAGGAGGCACCTGTGGGGCAGATATCTCATCTCAAAACAAATTTCTGCCATGGTGAGAATTTGAACCCCCTAGTAGCATAAGTTGGTTATAATGTTGAGTATGATGGTATTGTTATTATTGATAATGATGATGACAATGATGACGTGTGATGTGACCATGTTTCCAGTGCGTCGTGTGCCTCCACACTTTTCCGTCTTGCCGGAGAGCATTGAAGTGATGCCAGGTGGATCTGTGAACCTGACGTGTGTTGCAGTTGGTTCTCCAATGCCATACGTCAAGTGGCGCCAGGGCACAGTTGACCTGACACAGGAGGAGAACATGCCAGTCGGAAAGAACATCCTCATGTTGACAGACGTCCGAGAGTCATCAACCTACACTTGCGTTGCGGCTTCAGATCTTGGCAACATCGAGTTCGATGCTGAAGTCAAGGTCAAAGGTATGTTGGGTTCATGTGAGCCGATTGAAGGTCAGTGTCTATTGTTTTTAGATGAATTCAAGGTCAAAGGATTGTCATCACTTGCTAATGGTTGGAATAAATGCATATCAAGGTCAGTTTAATGGGTGTCAAGTTCAAGGCCAAGCTGAAAGTAATTGCCAGGTTGAGAATAGCAGAGGTAAGTCTCAGTGTATTAACGTTAAGGTTGAAGTTTTTTCAAGGCCAGTTGGAGGTGTGTCAGGGTCGCCTGAAGTCAGGTTGTGGTATGTGGATGTCACCTGAAGTTGAGGTGATGGGTTGAATCGTTTGAGTTTAGTGCCAAAGCTTTGTTGTCTGGCTTTTAGCGACTGGATATTGGTTATATAGTGTATCTGGTGCAATTATTGGATAACTTTGCAGTTTTAGATTTCACTTAAAACATCATGAAATCACAAAACCTCACTGCCAGCTTAATGTGTTCAAGCAGTTAAGCAAGGGAGTCAACTTATAGCAGAAAAATTCAATAATTTTGAGAAAGATAACAGCTGTAGAATCTGTTGTTATTATTTGAAGGTTTTCTGCCAGTGTACAGCTCGTAATACATACCCAGGCCGTAGTTTCTAGCAACAACTAATGTTATAATCATAATCTTGATCATAATCTCAAAACTTTCTAAAATGCTGCTTTAAAGTTAAGTGCAGGGCACCAGGTTATTCGTGAGTATTGCGTTAACTCAGAGGGGTAGTCCAAAGATACCATGTGAAGAACATGGTCTGGTTGCCAGACCAGAGAGAAAAGGGACAGAGGAGCTGTTATGGTGGGTTGTGTAGAGGTTGAGAGAATTGGGAAGGTGGCAGATTGGACGGATCAGGATAAGATTTCTTGTAAGGGTGGGACTTTATTCTGAATCGAAAGCCTGAGGAATAATAGGTAGAGGTTTTTTGAGACAGACGAAGGCGGATGAAGGACAAAAGGGACAGAGGAACGGAGAATATTCGAAATTCAGGTGGAGATTGTTTCGGAGTCGAGGTGCAATGTGGTATGTGGGTTATAGAACTTAAATGAATAGTTATTGGGGGACAGGCAAGTGTGAGATAAAAGAATGAATGGGTTCAGTGGGGTGACTAGATGGTAAAGAGTTTGCAAAGATGAGTAGGTAGGGAGTATTGCAAAGAGGCATAGGTCAGAGAAAGGACTTTGAAATGAATATGCTCTGGGATTTTCAGTCAGTGAGTGATTTAAGGATAGGAGAGATATGGTGATGCTTGAATGTCCTGGCGACAGCTTGAGCGAATGAATTTTGAATGAGTTGAATAAGCTTACTTTGAGTGGATTCAGGGTTAAGGAAGAAGGAATTACAGTACTCAAGCTTGGAGTGGACAATAGAGGTAGCGATGGTAGGGGCAGTTTTAAAATCGAGCATAGTGCAAGTAAATGACAAAACAAATACATATAATGCTCTGCATATCACAGATTCAAAACGACCTCCTTACTGCACTGTTGGATGACCTTGTGCACACAACAGATTTTCATACTGATACATGTCTTCAGATCATTGTTAAATGAAGCTGTGACTCACTTCCAGATTACCATAATTTTCCAATATAGCTGTTGGCAGCTTCCCAACTGCTTTCTTGCTAAGTGTACTAAATCATAATTTATCTGAAGGTATTTCAAGAAACCTATGTCAAAATATCAGTTTCGGACATTCTATTTTCTGTGCAACTTCATGCACATACAAAGCAGCAACTTATCTTGTTCTGCTTGACTCAACTCAAGGTGTGAGATGTTGCTGTTAAAATTACCCATACCAATGTATTCTTCCATCTGTTCCCGGACATTAGTCACTTATCTTGGTCTTGGTATATTTTCATGCATGTTTTGGCATTTTCATTTCCCTTCTGTTTTATATATGTATGAATGTTATCATTTCACATATTTCCTTCACACGTTAAGTGTTCTGGTAGGATATCATATCCGGTGGTTTATGGCGGTATATCCTACCCTATGGTTGATCCTGACCGTGGCATTGATGTTGTTTGTTGTCTTTAGACTCTATCTACAACTGTTGTATTGTGAATTTATTTTTTATTCGCTTGTGCAGGGAGTTGTTTATTTTCTACAGAAAAAGTAGTAGTAGTCTTTTTTCTGTATACAGTTCAGTTTTTCAGTGCATGTCACAAGAAAGCCTTTAGCTTTATGGATTATTTCTATTGTATCTGTTTTACCTGTGGCACAAAGATTTGCAATGGAGTTTTTGCAGGTTTGAGCAGGATACTGTTTCAGAAAAGTATCACTGATCTCTCCTACCTTGTCTTCTTCAATTTTTTGATTAACCCCCGTATATATTTGGATTATTTTTTTGTATTAGTTTGCAATGATAATCGTAAACTCCATACTTCTTCAGTGCCCAAAAAAGCTGAGTTGTAGGAACCAACTTATTTTCAAATGCTTAATCAACAACAAAATCTGTGAGGCAGGTGGGCAGTGTGGTTAGGTTGCTGGCTGGCAAATCCTGAGGTCATGGTTCGATTCCCTGTCAGTACAGAAAAATATTTCTAAACATCTTTATTGCTGGTACTGTGTAGTCGACTGAATAAACTGAGGTCTATAAGGGATCAGGGATGCAAAGGGCTTTCCACCAATCAGTTGCTAAGGCTACATAAAGTAAGTTGGTAAATTGCCATTGATGCGTATCTTATTGATTGAGTGATTTATGATTATGATCTTATCAAAATTATTGACTTCTAGGTTGGCTGATTGGTGTTACTCGGTTTCTTTATGTGTTTTAGATTTACTTCTGTTGCATGATTCTGTTGAGCAAAATTTTCATTGAGATTATTTTCTTCCATTTTATGTTTCGTTTCTGAGGTGTTCCTTCCACACCCACTGGTCTCTCAGCCTCTATGATTACCCACAGCTCAGTCCACCTAAGGTGGAGTTCCCAAGGGGACACGGCAGACCCAAGTATCTCATATCTGGTCATATGTGAGGACCTGTCGGCGGCTGAGCCAAGGATCATGCGCAAGGAGATCAGGGGCATCCGAGATCCGGAGTATACCATAGATGGACTTACAAGTGCCACATGGTATAAGTTTCAGCTGGTGGCATTCACGGACATTGGACGCAGTGGTCCAAGTGATGCCGTAACTGTCAAAACGGATGAGCTGGGTTAGTAGAACTTCCCTGTAACTGTTCACAATCATTCCCAATATTATTATTATTACCCAATATTTTTAATAGGTTTATATTTTCATTTGGCAGTTTTCAATTGGTTGAGCACTTGTCTGGTAGTACCTTCAGGTGAAGATGCTATGCCTTCTGATAGCAGTGCTAGATAAATGAAAGAAAACAAATAATTAATTACATTACTCTTTACTGTTGTTTCAGTGGTATTTTTAACTCACAGCAGTATATATATATATATATGTGTGTGTGCAGTTTTAATGTATAAATGTTTTATTGTGCAGCTAAGCCACATGTATCTTTTGCTTTATGATTTGTGCTTTGTTTCTGGTCAGCACAACTTTTAATGTTATCCAATGCCATTTAATTGGTGTTTGGTTTTAGAAATATTTTTGCTCTAAAATTGTAGTAAAAACAATCTTTCATCAGAGGCAGCAAGAATTTTTGTACTGATCTGTGGAAGGTAGTTGTCACTATGTTTTTTATTATATTAATAATGTTATCTAGTCATTATGTTGATTTCTAAAGGGTTTCTATAAAACAGAAGGTTTTCATGGAGGATTTTATTTTCTAGTGAGAGCCAAGCGCAGTAGCAGTCAAGGTATGCTAATCATATATAAATCAATTTAGTTATGATGGAGTTTGATTAACAGTTTATAAAATTGTTTGTTAGTGTGTTGATCTGGCTGTCAGTCTGTCTGTTTGTCTGTTAGTGTTATTCCCATCTGATAAATGCTTGCATTATACTGAAATGAAAGCTCAAGCATGCCGTGCTTCTTTGAGTTGTTACAATAACAGAAAGTGACCTTTTCTAAGTTACCGACTGAGTGAAGAGCGTTTAAATATTTGGTGGTTGAACAGCAAGCCCTGTTGCATTTTACAACTTGATGTATGTCCAGAGTTATTGCAACTGTTAGGGTGCAATCACCTGAACGATGAAATCTATTGGTGTGTCAATGGGTTTCATCTGTAACAGCATAGCTTACAAATGGGACTTTACGCACATACTGTGCTTGAACAAGATGTGTGATATGTGACTGCATACCTGGTTTGGGAGCGCTTCTGAGTAGTTTTCTTGAAGGGGCGCTATATAAGTGTTCTGTATAAATAAAAAAAAAAGGTAAATGAATGAATGAGTACCTAAGTAAGTACTTGATAGGAAGTTGTGTAGGTACTAGCCTGGCTAGGTACATTAGTTAAAGTGTGAGTAGTTAGGTAAGTACCACTTTAACTTCACTGCCAACAATTCACCCAAAAACTAAGTACCAGTTTAACATCATCACTGATAAACCACCACCAAACAAGGACTGGTTTGAAGCCATCCCCAAAACAAGGGCAGGGTTAACTCCACCCTTCCAAATGAGGGTCACTTTTGGACCTCTGCTCTCAGATCATATTAATAGTAATGCTTTAGACAATATTGTTGTAATTGTAATTATAATGTCATTTACAGTTTTAATATGAATAATGCAATTATTTTTGCTAGAGACTGCTTGGCCCAGAATAATCCTCACTTGAGGATGATTGTGCATGAGGTGTTGCTTAGATAGAATGAATGTTACTTGACTCAAAGATCACGTGAGATGAAATCTGCATGGGGCATTGCTTAAATATAACGTTCTTCAACCACTGCATGTATACGACTTGTCTCGGAGGTCACATGCTTTTTGCACAAATTTAATCACCATTACTGTATATGAGTTAGACAATCAGCACATTAGATGCCCCATCACTGTGTTCTGTTCTGCACTGACCCAAATGAAACACTCAGATCAAAGGCTATGATCAACAGGATTAACAGGTGTGAGTTAGGTATAAAATCTGTATTCAGACAGGAATAGTCACTTGTTCAGTGATAGCCACCATTCCATGCATGGCTGAACCAAAGCCACGGATAAACAATTGTTATGTGATAGACCTACATATTGTATTACTTTTTTCCGGTAATTTTAATTTTAATTTTTAATATAGGTGTATTTCCTGATGATCCTATCTGTGACTTACCAATTGTGACTGTGTTTCTCTAATGTAGAATAATTTGGAATGCAGTTACAGTATCTTAGAAGTGACCATAGATTGTTGCAGTGTGCACTATGATAACAATGCTGTAGAAGTCATTAGATTAGATTGACTAGATTAGATATTTATTGCTTAACCAATTGCTTTATGTTTGGCAACAAAGCATAAATTATAAACCTTACTTAAATACAGGTCTACATGCACATCCTGCCTTCTCATGTATTGAATTAGCTTAGTGCAACGGTCTCCCAATACATTTGCATACTATGTCATTTGACTCTGAGCAGCATGCATTTAGCGCGTTGTTAAAACACAATTCTTTAATTTGATTAGATGATCATATGTGCTCCGTTTTGTGATGTGTTGCATTAAGTGTATTGAGATATATCAACTAGTCTTGCAAGCTTTTACATGATCATAGCCTTTGGTTTTAGACCCATCAAATGGTACATTGCGATGGATGCCAAATTTATCCATGAGTGTGTCAAGGTGATGCATCCTCTACATGTTACTTTAACTCAGACACTGCCACCTTGACAAATTCCTTTCAGACAGCAAGGCGGCTTGAAGTTGCGAAAAGTAAGTTTGGGGCATTAATGGACTCTTTTGTAACAGAAGCTTCAAAATGGAAGTCAAAAAAGTAGCCAATCTGCAGTTATGCACGGAAGCAAATGATCCTGTTGGATCATTTATAACTATGCCTCTATGGATGGCTAGAAAGAGAGCAACTTGAAATGTTGTAAATGATGAAGAATATGATTAATTACTGCTTTCTGTATTACATAAGTGATTGCTTGAGAAACATTATTTGCGATTACAAGAACTGAAAATGAATGGAGTCAAAATTGAACAAATTCTACAAGAGGACTCACAGTGCACATCTATGTTCACTGGAGTGTTTCCCCGTGATCATCTGCGTGACATGTTAAAATAAAGGGACCTCTATCATTGTTGTGCAATATGGATCCTCACGACAAACTTGGCCAGCAGTAGGTGGTCTTGTACATTGGAGATTCTTCCTATAGCAAGTATTTTGACTCTTTTGGATGACCAAGACCACCAGAGTAGAGTTTACAGCCTCTTTGAACAGATATTGCGTAAACTGGAGTTGAAAAAATAATAACTAGTAACTTCTAATGCCTCATGCAGATTCCATCTCATGTTATCTTTTGAATCAAGTGATATTCATTCTATTAAAGCAGTGCCCCATGCAGAATCATCTTTATGCGATCTTTTGAGCCAACCTGTCTCTAGCAAAATAATTGAATGATTTGAATTAAAAGCTGTACATGATATTACTTATAATTACGTTCATATTGTCCAAAGCATTGTTATTATCATTGTTATTATTATTGTTATTATTATTTTATTTTTTTTACCCGAGGTAGGTATAATCCCTCAGGTGGTGAAAAAATTAGTCCGGAGACAGAAGTGAGCATTGTTATTATTATTATTTATCTAGAGATTATATGTGTTTATAAAAGAGGTGATCTGGGAGAAGTGGCACAAAAGTGACCCTCATTTGGGAATGGAGTTAATCCTATCTGTGTTTTGTGGTTGCTTTAAACCAGTCCTTGTTTGGCGGTGGTTTGTCAGCAGTGAAGTTAAAGCTATACATGTTTTCGGGTGAATTGTCGGCAATAACGTTAAACGGTACTTATCTAACTACTAGGTACTTCAAGGCACCTCGGTGTATGAGGAAGCATGTTCACGTACAAGTCGTGGCTTATTTAAAAGATTTTAATCTCGGGCCAACACGGTCCGTACATGGGGACCTTAAAGGGCGTGGCACCCATTCAAATGGGCAGCAGTGGTGGATGATCTCACCCAATCAATTCAATGAAGAATAAGCAGGGTCAAGGCCATACGGTCGCTATAGAAAAATGTGTACTTGCACATCATTTAGATTACTTGTGTTGGATTGTTTGTGTTTGTTGTTCTTCATCCAGAGGGAGAGAGGGCAGAAGGGAGGGGGAGTGGCTGAGTCACAGGAATCCTCTTCTCTGAAGGAGTCTTAGGTTGATGCTATGAACACTAGTACAGCTGCTGCTGTTACTGGTGCCATTCAGTGCAGATCGTCTTAAGTTTCCACTACCTTTAGCTGCCGTAGATGCATTCGATGGGGCAGTTTTTCCCATTAGGATGTGTTATGCAATCGGGCATTTATGTGGAGTGGCTTAAGATAGATGCCGTAGATAGATCAGCATTGAGGCAAATGACTGAAGTAGGCATGGAATAGATACAGCGTTTCTAATGCAGTGCCACTTACACCTGCAGTGCAAGCTCCAACAAAATCATCTATGATGATTGCAGTTAACAGAAATAACCAATTGCTTGCTTTTTATTAGCATAGCACTTGTTATGTATCAGCATATGCTTCATTTTGTGTTATATAATAAGATATGATATGCCTTGTCATAACACTGTTTTGTGTTTACAACAGCGTTAGCTGACACAACGGTATTATGGTTGTAGTGGGAGCTTGGTCTTGCTATTCGTCTGGTGCTGCATTTTGCTGGTGTTCATGTCAGTGGCTGCAAATTGAAGTCTCTTTAACTGATGAATGTGCAAAGTATAGGGACAATTGCTCTTCTCTTGCCAACAGCATTTACGGGACTGTTTTATATTGGATTTAAGTAGGCACTTATACAGAAGATGATGCCCACTGACTGAGGCTCTGCACAGTTCCATTCAATGATCTATGTGGATTTCACATGGTAGGTCCGGGATTTGAATCCCGGTCGCAGAGATTAAAAACCCACTGGCTAGCTCCACAGCTCGGCGGCCACTTCCTTTGTAAGGCTTTCTGTTGGGGGAGAACAGATGGGTCTGGAGTGATGGCAGAGCTACAGAATGGGGTGGAGAGGGGTGCAGTTTGTGTGTTGGGCATCCTGAAGTGTGGTGTGGACCTTTTTGACCATCCCCTTCATAAGTCCAGTGTTGTTGAGTAGCAGGCTTTTGGTGGATGCATATGCTGAGACGCACTTTCGGCTCGTGATGGTTGCTGTCTCATTATTCTGGGCCAAAGTGTTTGACGTCATTTGGTCATATTTGCAGTGTAGCATCAAAGTTGCTGTATGTTAGCATGATCTGAGGTTGCATAGCATAGCTTGGGTTTAAAGTAGTTCGGTAGATGATAATCCATCTGCATTAGAACCACTGCATGCTACTAACATTTTCAGTTTGACTTAGTTTATTTTGGAAACTTTACTCTGAATTCCACTGACCTGAAGTATTGCTGTGAAACTGCAGTTCTGAATCCTTGAAGGTTAAAAGAGTTAGTTTTGAGTTTCTAGAATGCAATTGTTGTAACTTTACTGAAAGTTCTTTTTATGGTAAATCGTTTGCTTACTGAACTTGTGAAGCTACTGTTAGAATGGTTCTAGATCTAGTTTTATTTGCTACCATTCTAAAGACAAGTGATTCAGTTAAAGGTTATTCAAAACTTAGAATAATTGGCTGAACTTCTTTTATGAATAGCAGTGTTCATGGTCTTTCCTTACCTTCATGCAACTGACCAAGAAATTAGTCAATATTTACAACACCAAACATACCAACATTCCGAAGGAGTCAGTCATTTTCTACATTCATTTGTTCATTTATTTAATTATTCATTCTTTCAGTCAGTTTCTTACTGAATTAATTCATTCATCAGCAACTTGTGTATTCACTCACTAACTCACTTGTCCCACTTATTTATCTATTCATTCACTCAGTTGCTTTCTTACTCACGTGCTGTTATCAGTCATCAATTCAGGCAGTCATTTATTTTTACTGTACCCCTTTTCTTACACTTTTCTTTATGTCTTTTGGTTCTGCAGTTCTTTCATTATGTATGGCATAATTCTGTATTCATTGATGTCATGATGATAGCAAATTTTTTAAAGCTATTTTCTGCTGGTTCATGAGATGATGCCATTATCTCATCGGCCAGCCATCAGCCAGGCTCCTCGATATCATCCTTCAGTCTAAGACGGAAGTTTCACTAATGACCTTTGCACATAACTCATTAAGAAAAAATTCCCGGTTTCTGTATTAGTCTGGAATCAGAGGATTGTATCATGTCTGCTCGTAACCTGGCTTCATCTTTTATAGCAACTTTGTTTGTTCTGTCCGAACTGTTATGGAAGAATGGTGGAATTTTATGAGGAAAGATTTGAATTTGCATAAATGCCATCTCCAGTTGGAAGGAACAATGCGATTGATGGTATGTGTTGCAAAAAGGATTTCTTAGTGAATGTTCTTATCTCTCCACTTTTTGCAAGTTTCAGTAAAGGTCCAGCTGTGCTATCTAATCTTTAAATGATGTTGAACTAAAAATATCCACAGGTCTAGGTTTGGTGAACATTATGCCAACGATTACTGCTGTCATCAGCAAGCAGAAAAACAAGATTAAGATAATTGCACATTTTTCACATGTCTCTCAGACAAGTAGTCGTAGCACTGACAGATTTTCAGCCACAAATGTTACCCCAACAAGTTTCCAAATCCAGAACTCTGCTACATACATATTTAAGCTTACTACATCAGATATGTTTTAATAATAATACTTTATAGAAGTCTTGCATGCCTTTGATTAGATTTCTGGAATAGGTGCTATATCACTTACATACTACTCTACAATAGTCCAGCCTATGGACAGCTACTCATTAAGTGATGCACTGAGGTTTAAACTGAAGATGCTGCATTGGGTGCTCGGCTGCTTATGCTGATAGCGGGATTACTATCCACTTGAACCAACTTTACTTTGAACTGAAAGACATTTAATTGGAGTTAATGTTCAATAAGTACATTATTTAGATAATATGTAGTCCCATTATCTTAATTTGTCAGTAGGCACATATAATTGAATGATTATTATGATGACGATTTCATGGATGTCACGGCGTTGTTCTTGCATCAGTCTGCAGTTGATCGAGACCCAAGCATTTAACGATGTTAATGTCTGTCGTATGCATTAAGAGATTGCTAAAAGCTGAATATTTTATGTCACACACAAGAAGCGCAGTCTGGTTTTCTGCTTGTGTTCGTGGATTTGAGAGTATGTACTTTGGCTCTGAGAGTATATGAGGTAAGTGATTTGCTGATGTGCAATTGATTTGCAGTCTTCCATGTCATCGTCGTTGTCGTCATACAGCTCTGTTTGTCTTGTGTAACTGGACTCGATGCTGGTGTTTGGTTACGGCAAATCTGCTTTGCTGGAGAGCTTCTCAAATTTGCCGTTTAGTTGTGTTACTGTGGCTGCAGAAGTCCCTCTTTTCTTTTTGTGCTGCAGTTGATTTATGTAGTAACGAATAGCATGTTAGCCTTGTGCCACACCATCCGTAGTTCTGGTCGAGGCACATAAAGCCAAATTGTAAACAGAAGGAATGCCATCCGGTTGTTGGATTGCTCTTGTTTCTGTTTGCTCTTTGCTTGAAAAGGCCTTCTTTCCGTTCTTTCATTAATTCCTTCATTCAGAGTATTTGTTTAGCACCCCTTCAAGATCTCTACTCTGAGGTGCTCCCAGCCCACACTCGGCAAGAATGCTGCAGTTTTCCAGTGTTGGTGTTGTTTGATTGAAATGTCCTTCTAACCAGGGTCGTACTTTTGACGGCAGTAGTTGATGTAAAAATCTTGATTGTCTTAACTCATCTCATCTTACCTTACCCTCTCTGTTTCCTGAATTGTTTTAGCTGATATCTCAATTCTTGCAGCAGTGAAAGACCATTTGTGAGCTGTCACACGTCAGTCTCGGCCAGTTCCCAAGCGCTGGTCCTCGGAGATTCTTAACCTGATGTCTGCCTGATACGGTTTCCTTTGCTGAGGTCCCAGGAGGCGTCGATGTCGTACGCCAGGCGTCCAGTCCTTTGCGTCTAATCCACTTGGTTCTCCTTGATGCCCCGTCTCCTCCGATCCGTTGGCCGTCCAGCGCCGCCGCCGCCGCAGCCAGGCGCTTAAAGCCAATCGTTTTCGTTTAGCCTGGCGTTAGTTGGGCCATGGCGCCGGCCCAGTACAGCCTTTCATTCAGTCGTGTTTCAGTACGTGTTCCGGATGTAATCTCGCGTCCCGGGAACGAGTTTAAATTGCAAATTGCGTCCCGACCAGCCTTGCCTTGTGAGCCGTTGTCGGTTGCCTTGAATTGACAGAGCAGTTGCCCGGGCTGGGTTATCTAATGACGGTGCAATTGCTAGCCCCTGCTGTCTGTAGTGCATTGTAAATGCACGTTGCCATGGCGATTGCACAGTTGGCCAAGATGAATTTAATGTATTTTAAGTGCATATTTATATAGCACTTTGTCTGTGCCTGTCCAGGTAAGGCATGGAAGGAACACAGTGCTTACAGGTGATAAATTTGGATTCAGTGTTTTATCGATCATTATCCTTACATGACTTGTCTTGAGTTTTCACTTTATGGCATCATATAAGTTGTGATAATAATAATAATAATAAAAATATGTGCAAATGTTAAATATGGACAGAGTCGATATTTTGGTGAACATTCGTTTACTTCATAATAAAAGAATTATAATAAAAATAAAAAAATTAATAAAAAACAAAAAACAATAGTAATGACAATAACAATAGTTGTCATCAGCATCTGGTGTTGACCCGCCATCACTTCACCCCCTGCAATTTCTGTGCAGATCTTCCACTCAAAACTTAGAACACTTCTGTTTTGCAGATCCTATCTTGATTCCTCTTCTCCTTATTTATCCTGCAGATCCAATTCCAAACACCATGCACCGTAGCCATCTGACTGATTGCCTGCCTACATAACTCTTGGATCTTGAGCTGGAATCGAACCCACCTTGCCTATCGATTTTGTTTTGACTGAGCGCCTGTGAATAAGCTGGTTCCCGTGAGTTAGCTTTCGTTGGATGCTGTAGAAATCTCGAGACTACGATTACAAATGAATGATCTTCATTCTTATTAGTCTGTTGCTCAGTCCATTGCTTTTGTGTTGCAGAGTCTGACCCTTGCTATGTCTTGTTTTATGTTGTCTGTCTATCGTTCATTGTCTTGGTTTAGCTTTGCTTCTCTTGCCTTTCATTCAGGAATGCAGTGCCTCCCTCACTCGATCGACCAATGTTCTCTTTGCATGACCAAAACATCTGCTCTTCACTTAAGGACTTTATCCAGCAGAGTTGTTGGCTTATACAAGAGCTGTGTTATGTAATCAATTCTAATTGTTAGAATTAACCTCACAAGGATTTGTGGTCTAAGGGTCGAATCAATGTATCTCGAAGTTTTATGTTGGATTTAAAGAATCGCAAATGTGCCAGTCAGTTAAATTAGTTCTGCTCTTTAGACTTAGACGAACAACTGCAAACTCCAGATTAATAAAGCGAACAGATGGGAGTGCGGGTGGTGCTGTGGAGGGTGGGGTTTGTGAAAAGTGGGTCTTTTGTTTCCACAGTTAATTATGACTAAGACTTCAAGAATTTTCAAAGAAAAGTGCAGATAACAAGTGCTTTAACTGATGGCCACATGGCTATCTGATAAGGGAAGGACTTGGTTGGGTTTCTCCTTCAGAAGTTCAACTGGTGTACTCTGTAAGCATAGAACACAGACAGAGAGTAAGACCGAGACAAACAGAGATAGACACATACATAACAGATCAACAGACCTGTCTGCCTATCTTGTACAGACAGACAGACAGACAGACAGACAAAGACAGACAGACAAAGACAGACAGACAAAGACAGACAGACAAAGACAGACAGACAAAGACAGACAGACAGGCAGGGTATTCAAAGAGCCTCAAGCAAGTAATTGATTTAAAGAAGCTTCGGTCCATCGGTGCTTGCAGTGAACTGGAGTGTTCTGAAGGACCTTGGCAGCCTTGTATCAGTGTCTGTCGTCTTGTCATATTGTCATTGCCAGTATTGACAGTAAAATCATCTCCTCCGGCTATGGACAGGAATTCTACAGGCGGCCTTAATTCCGACGGACAGTCTTTTGGCCATGGGACAAATGCTGCCGACCCTCAGAACGTATTATATGTGTGCCTGTTGATTAGTCACAGCAAGAAACTATGTGCCTTTTGGCCAATCACTGACCCCATTTGGCCTCCATCTCTGACTTTCAGTTTATATGATGTAAAATAATTGTGCATTCACATGCATTTAGTTATCGAGATGCATAATATGGCGCCTTTTAAGTGCCTCATGGAGTCCTGCATATACAGTAGCCTAAACGATGCCAGAGTCACTGTCATATACAAGTGTCACAGGCCTACTGGTCTGTGCTTGTGGGATTGCTGCTGTTGAGCATGTGGCTTTCAGCTGAAAGAACCTACAAGTCAGATCTTTGATGTAGCAAATAAAGACAGCTTCTGAGAGTAGATAAAATATGCTATATAAATGTTCAGATGCATGTGTGCAAGCATACATTCCCCTAATAGGTATGCTTATGTAGGTACGTGGACTTTTACACAGCTCTCTTTGAGAACCAATGAATATCTGCCAGATTAAAGCATTCATTACCTTGCTGTGCTGCTCAGAATGGTTATTGCATTTCCTTAACTGCTTTTGTGTTGGTAGTAGATCAGTGCATAGCATGTTGTCTGTCTGTCTGTCTTTCTGTCTGCCTGCCTGCCTGTCTGCCTGTCTGTCTGTCTGTCCTGTAGAGCCGGTGTAATGGTGTAATTGTGGCTGTAGTTAGCAAATACCTGTGCGTGTACAGCACCCTTTTTCGGCCTTGGCCATACTACAGCACTCTATAAATCGTCTTATTATTGTTATTATTAGGATGTTTGTTCAACCAGGCCTTGTAGTAAACACCAGTTGTGTGGTGATGATGTTTGTTCATCTAATTAATTGCTTGTTTGATTCATATACATTTTGTGAGATGCTGGCTTCCTCTTACATGTTTCGTTTCTACATCCCGGCCTTGAGCAGCAGCCATAACTGCTGTTCCTGCTGCTGATGTTGATGAAGATTTAACAATAATGCCATGTAATTGGTTGTTTTTGAATATTTGTAAGAGCTTCCCACCTATCCCGTATTAAGGATTAATTACTCGGTTAATTGTTGGGGTTTGTTTTTCATGATTAAGACAGTGATTACTGGTAAAAAACAAATAAATGTCTGCATGTCATAACTACACATTTTTAAACTATATTACAGTCACCTGATTACTTTAACTTAATTATAACAATGTTTGAAATGCAAGTTTAAATGGTAATTTTTATAACTTTGTGATTGCATTTCTTTATCAGTTGGATTATTGTGCCTACTTATTCATAGTTTGACTTTAGTGTTCCATGAGAGCTGCTTCATTTTTAGTAGTATACATACTTATTCTTGTGTCCCTTACTGACCAGTTGCTGTTAACTGTGTAGTCTTCTGCAATGGGGTGTTGAATACGTAAGTGTTTGTTGTGCGCTGTCACCTGATTAGTGTTTACAAGACATTTTACTTTTGCTGAAAATAAATATGACACCAGTTCCGATGTTATTGTGACTATTGTCATGCTTTACTAACCATGTCTAAAGAGTTACTGTTTATCTGAATAATTCTAATTGAATGTGTTGTTTCACTAATTTTTCTTAACAAAACTGCTTTATGTGATGTTACTATATACTGTTACTTTTTAAAATTGAATTTTGTGATAGTATTTTACCATTTTTGTAGCCTGTGTAATTTATGTAATTTATGGATGTTATTTTTGTTAACGTTCTAACATCAATTGAATTTGTAAAAAAATTTTGATGTTTTTAACAGAAGTGTATGTTTCTGCTTTACTAGAATAACAGGAATGTTTTGATAAATTTAAAAGAGTAATAGAAGTGTCATTGGAATTTTAACATTTCTAGCTTCCAGAAATTTTGCTTTGCTTGCAACTGTGTCAAGTTGACTGTTAATGCTAACATATCAGCTGCCATCTGGCTACTGATGCATGACTAGCTAGTGCTGCCATCTAGTGAGTTGAATGGACAGGGTGACTACTTCTTACAGTGTTTGACAGTCCGCCGTTGAATGTGCGAGCGAGAGTAATTGGACCGAGCACAATACTCGTTGAATGGAAGCCTCCTCAGCTGGTCATCGGCAACATTTCTGTGAGTATGTGCTTTCTCAAGAATATTCACAAAACTACTGCTGCAACTGTCACAGTGGCAGAATGAAAATAGTTGGCCTCTGACCAGGCTGTCTCAAGTTCTAGTCTTCAAATGAGATGTAAAACTGACAGTTTGTTGCAGAGCCAAGTAACTGTGAGGAAAGGCTGCAGCTATTTTAATCTACTTGGATAACTTCTATACTGCGATGCCTATCCATGATTTGGTCGGCACAAGAACAAGTCCAGTGAGATGGCAGAGAGGGGCAACCAAGAGAAGACAAGAACACTGAAACAGATGCATGTTTGTCTTAAGTCAAGATCGCTATAAAAACGAAGATCAGACTCACTAGTGCCGACAGATTAAGTAGATGCATATTAGAAATTTGGGCTGTTCACCATTTGAGAGTTTATGCTTTAATCAGTGAGAAAACTGCTTTTTACAGAGGAATTGCATTATACCTAAATAGCCAATTACTTTACCTTATTTTGTTACTTTACAATTCCTTAGTTACTACTTACCTTGAACAGAACTTGGCTTGTAGAGCCGCAGTATGGTTAAGGAATAAGAGACGAGGCACAGGTTTCTCCAGCACAGCAGAACTGTTGTCTGAATTAATTGAATTTTGCATTATGCTCTGTTGCTCTTAATATGTTTGAATGCTGTTACAGAAAGTGACGAGGAAGAGCCAAATGGACGATATTAAGGAATTTAGAGAGAAAGGAGAAGACAGAGGAAAAGCAGATGGACAGACAGAAGACAAGTTGTTTCTAATTCTTTGTAGGGTTACCGAGTCCAGTACAGTCTCGATGGAAATGCTTCAAGTTCCCTGTGGCCTTCAAAGACAGTGGAAGGCAAGGAGCAGCTGACCATTGGAGAGCTGCTCTTCAATCGGACCTACTACATCCGGGTCCTGGCACTTAATGAATTCAGTGAGGGACCTCCATCGCCCGTTATAGAAGTCAAACTACGACAGCCTAGTGAGTCCTTATGCTTCAGCTAAATATGGAACACCCCAGCAGCTGACTGGCACCGCATCACTCTTTTATTTATTTTTTGTCATGGGTTCCAATCCCTTTGCATGTGAAACCAAAAATTCATTGTTGAATCCTACAATCCACAACTTTGTTGATTGTGGTTCTTTCTGAAATATTGTGAGGGGAGGGTAGCTTATTGGTTAGAGCACTAGGCTTGTAACATGGAAAGTTCAGGTTCGAGCCTTCACTGAGGTGGTCACTGTGTAGGAACCTTGAGCAAGTTCTTTACACACAATTGCTCAGCATTATCGATGTTCTGTGCGTGTGCACTTCTGAACTTTGGAAGGAGGACAATATCAAATACAGTCATTTGTATTTGTATTTACAAGTATCCTTCAGTTCTGAGATAATAAATTTTAAAAAATTACTTTACTGCATGTTACTTAAGGTAAGGCAATCACAGTATCCAACTCTGTGTCTTATTCTTGAGAGTAAGAGAGAGTAAGGGAGAGTAAGAGTGAGAGAGAGAGAAAAGAGAGAGAGAGAGAGGAGAGAGAGAGAAAGACAGAGACAGATAGAGCGAATAATAGAGGAGAGAGAGAGAAAGAGCAAGAGAGAGAGCAAGAGAGAAGGGGGGTGCGGGTGCAGTTCTCTAAACTTTAGAGCTAATCGTAAGAGGCAGGCATGGATAAGAAGTGCTAGTGACTTCACTCTTTAAGCCCCAGCATATGAGGGTGGTGGCCAGTCCTTTCCCTTGCTGTCTAATCTTACCACCGACAATGTACAATCAGTGTATTAGCAAGTAAGTAAGACATTTGTTGACACGCCATGTGTCCATCAGCTGAGCGAGGAATCATAGGCAAGTGTGTGTTTGTGTGTCTTTGATATTGCACTGTTAAAGAGCTACCTGGATGAGCCTGGTTAATATAAGTTCTTTCCTTGACCTTTTAAATGAGGGTTTAGCTGAAGCACAAACACAGCTTCTGCAAATCTGAGAGTTTTGTGCCAAGTGCAGAAAGTGATCAAAGGGTCAATTCAGTGATTGATGACTGACCAGTGAACTGACTGACTAACTGACTGGCTGGCTGACTGGCTGGCTGACTGACTGACTGGCTTACTTGCCGACTTGCTCATTGATGAGTTATAGTTTGTTTAATTGCTAACAGTGATGGTTAGTTAGTTGACTGGCTGATTTGATTGATTCATAGTTTGATTACTAACAAATGACTCAAGAGCAAATAGTCTTGCCTGATGACTTCTTCAGTGACAATATCAATATTAGCTGACCCATGGCTTTGGAATTTGCTGCCAAGTTCTATTCGTTCTGTCATTTCTTTGATGTCATTCATGTCTAAACTTAAGACACATCTCTTCCAACTTGCTTACCCGCTGTAGCCTGGTTTCCAGTTTCTCTGACGTATTGGAATTCAACCTGGCTTCTCCATTAGTTTATGATTTTCACTATGACTTTGACTTAAAGTGACCACCAACTAATGCCTTGGGCATTATGATAACGGCACTACAGAAGTCATTAGATAAGAGATTAGATTAGATTACTCATTTCATATGAGGCAGCTTGATTTAGTTTGCCTTGCCAACCACTAAGTACTGTCTGCTATTTTTAAGTAAACACCCATCACTATGTTGTGGTTTGTGTTGCTTTTCCAGTTCCATGGGCTCCGGTTGAACTGCGAGGGGAAGCCATTTCGGCTCACTCGATCCAGTTGTCCTGGCTTCCTGGCAATGAAACAGCAGGTGCCAGCTACCAACTAGAGAGCTATGAGGTCTACTTCAATGACATCGACTACCGCCAGGATGTTCGTATCACTGTATCTCCTCCAGTGAACTCGTACGTACTGGAAGATCTCACTCCAAATACAGTGTACTACATACAAGTTGCAGCCAAGGCCTCAGGCATTGAAGGCCCAAGCACTCAGAAAATACAAGTCCGAACACACGAGTACAGTAAGTTGATTGAGTTCTGTTTTGCATTTTGCTTTGTTGACAATTAACTGCACAGATGCACGACTGGAATGAAAAGCACTGTTTTTGAATTCAATGACTTTTGACCTATTTAAGTCCGGCTAATGGCTTTGTTTTTTCACTTTGTCTCACAAGTTTTGTAGTTACTTGTTAGCTGAAGTTTTTGTCATTTAATTCATTTGAGTTTCTGTAAGTTAATTACTGTACTTCATGTTTTCGTGGATTTTGCAATCAGCTGATTTATTTATAGTTGTTGATTCTGCTCTATGTAAAAGCTTTTGTCTATTTGTATTTAGTCATTTTTCCCTAGAATCCTTCATCACCTTGACTGTCTTTCTGTGTTGTTTCATGTTCTTCTTTGCACTGGTTTTATGATATTATTGTTGTTTGTTCTTTTGTATTTCATTGATTTTCAAACAATGACTCTTTATTCTCTGTTTATGACTGTTGTAATTTTTTGCTACATTGGCTGCTGTTAAATGCACGGCATTGCATTTGTTTCAAGTATTTTGTTTTTCAAAGTATTGTCTTTGGTTTTAGTACAGTTCAAACTCATCCTCTGCTGCAAATTAGCGTTTTCTAACATGCTTAAAAACTTTCTTGCTAACCTGAATTATAAAGAGAAAAGAGAAATCAAAATTTGTTCAGTTTGGAGTGAAGTCAGCTTACTTATTATAAATTTTTGAGTAATTTACTTGAAAGATTCATGAAATTTTATAAAAGTTGCAATTTTAGAAGTAGAAATTCAGCCTTTGCCGGCTTAAAGAGTTTGCTAGCTACCATCCAGGACTGTGCTCCATCAAAGGCAGCGGACAACGGCTGCACTGAAGAGTGACAAGACAAACTGTCAAATGAAATGTAAATTTGAGTATCATCAGCATAGAAATGATATGCTAGTGAATGATTGTTAAGCTATGTGCCTAGTGGTGTTGTGTGAACAACATTGGACCAAGTCCAGAACCACGTGGGACCCCACATCTCAACAATGCACTGTTGCTTAAACCTAATGCTGTCTGAGGTAAGGTGAAAGTGGCCCCACCTAAAATCTGACTTCTGTAATGTCTGGCTTCAGAAGTGACAAAGTTAAACTAAGGCTGTGGCATGTGCTCAACTACTGTCTTAGTTCTAAAAGGAATTTGCCTGTGAAGGAGCTCAGTTAAAGTAGACTGGAAATGCAGAGCCAGTTTATTAGCTGTTTGTGCTGAAGATAACCATAAGAGAGGTGATAAAATATCATGCTTTAGTTTATTTAAATCAATCTTATGCCAAATGCAAAATGCAACTATTTTCTAATTTGTAGGTAGTTTAAAAGAGAAGTTAAACTTTGAGAAAATGGCACGGTGATCTGAAAGATACGATACAATAGAAGTATCAGAATGAAATGATTGTAAATCAGAATGAGTTATCAGGACATCCAGGGTATGACCTTTGTTATTGTGTTGGGAAGGTAATGATCTGTTCCATGTCAGACCCTTCTAACATGTCTAGAAATGTCGAAGAACAATGACTAGCTACCTCAAGATGAATATTAAAGTCACCCATCATAACTATGTTTGAAGAAGAGGAAATCAAATCTTCAAGTAGTGACTGAAATTCACTAAGTAAATCATTCAAAGAGGGGATGGTGGTTGGTAAATGTATACAAAAAAAAAATACCTGTTTGTTGCCAGAAATGAGAGTATCAGTCAGGACCTCAGATGACTTTGGTGCTGGAATAGGTACACTGAATCTGTGCAGTGGGAGATATGACTTGAAAAGAAAACAAGTCCACCACCTTTACCACAAAACCGAGGTTCATTTAGGATAGAGAAGGTTGGTGGAGTGAGAGCAGAAATGAATGCCAATGTATCATTAGGTTGACATCAAGTCTCATTAAGAGCAAGTACATGTAAGGATTGCTCACAAAGTAAATTATGTAGGGCTGCAACTTTTTGAAGAGAGCAAATATATAATTGGCCAATATCCAGACTCTGAAATAGCTGGTAGAGGAATTATTTCACTATCACCAGCCAAAAGAAGCAACTGAAGATACCAAGACATGGGCAGTTGAAGAAAGGCAGGACCTAAAGAAGCAACAGAAGATACAAAGACATGGGCAGTTGAAGAAAGGCAGGACCTAAAGAAGCAACAGAAGATACAAAGACATGGGCAGTTGAAGAAAGGCAGGACCTAAAGAAGCAACAGAAGATACAAAGACATGGGCAGTTGAAGAAAGGCAGGACCTAAAGAAGCAACAGAAGATACAAAGACATGGGCAGTTGAAGAAAGGCATGACCTAAAGAGACAAGAACAGTTCTTCAATTCAAGGGTGACTCATGAACACAGATAATTTAAAGTATGCCAGTCATGTTAGTGTGGACCTAAAAACCATAAAATTAACAGAATGTGGGACTTATTGTGTCCATCTAAGTCATGAAGCACAGGTCGCTTGACGACACGTGCACAAATGACATATGAATCAACAGAGGAAGTAAATAATTAAAACTTGTCAAAGAAGCAGAGGAAAAGAACAAACTAACTAAAAATTAAACTTTTTAGACCAAAATCGATAATTTAACTGTTAAAAATGACAAACTTTTGTAGAATGTGGCAAGAAATTTAAAATAAACATATCCTGTATTTGGGCGCCACAAAACTGCTATGGAATTTTGTGTTTTTAAGATGTTGAAAATCAAAAATAAAATGAGTTTTTGACTTAAAATTTAAAATTGAATAACCTTTACTGAATACCAAATCATAATTTACAGTGTAATACAGTAGTTAATAAACTTAAGTGTCAAATTGAGTACCCCAAAGGAACAAATTTTCTCAACTGCAAATTTGCCCAGTTATTATATGACATCTTCAGCTGTTTGACAAAGCTCAGAACCCTTACTGAAAACTGTCTTGTGTTACTGTGGGAACAAATCATATGCAGTTTTCCTGACCTCCTTAATTGAATATTAGTAAATATTAGAGATATTGTTGAAGTAACCAGCAAACGCAACATATCTTAAGTGGGAGGACATTAGTAGGAAGAGCAGAAAGTCTGACTGTGCTCCTTCAAGCAAATGAGATAAGTTTAGTCTTTTGAAGTTTAAATTTAAATTTAAGTTTAAATTTGACAGAATACTTTTGGAGCAGAGGATTGGTGTTCAAGCGACTGTTTCATTTCTGCCTGCGTTCCCTTTGTTTTGTTCTCTTGTTCAGTCCCAACTGCGCCGCCCCAGGATGTTAGGGGTAGGGCACGAGACTCCACATCAATCGAACTGACCTGGAAAGCACCTCCAGTGACACAGCAGAATGGCAGAATAACTGAATACAAGGTTTCCTACGTTGATGCAAATAACCCCCGTGGTCCGCTTGAAGCATCCGTCGTTGCCAAGCAGGAGACATCCTGTTTGCTTGTGGGCCTCCGCAAGTGGACCCCATACAAGATTTGGGTGACAGCATCGACACGAGTAGGAGATGGACCAGTGTCTAATATTATCCTGGTCCACACGGAAGAGGACGGTATGTCCACTGGAGAAATTTTCTAATTTCAAAAAGTCTAACATTTTGACCATTGACCTTTTCTTTTGCAATAGTTGGCCACTTGGATGCCATAGAGACTTGGTTATTGCTTGCTTGACTGATTGATTCCCTATTTGCTTGATTTGATTGCTTGAGAAATTCTGTTTTATTTGATTGCTTTTCTCATCAGTTCTGATCATTCTTTTGTATCTGATTGATTGCCAGTTTGATTCAGTTTGGTGTATAATAAAATTGCTAATGTTTTGTTGTCTCACATTCTACCTGTCTGTGTCTGTCTGTGCCTGTCTGTATCTGTCTGTGTCTGTCTGTGTCTGTCTGTCTGTCTGTCCTCCTCGCTGTCTCTTCTGTCACACAATAGCTCCCTACCTGTCTGTCAGTATGAAAACAATCATGTAGTCTGAATTTATCAAACTGTGATGTTGTCTCTGGCTACCAGTCTGTCTGTTTAGCTAAGTTGTTTCATAGCATTTGTTTTTGCTACCATTTTGAATCAGTTGGCTGATTGGTTGAGTGCTTGCCTTGAATCACAGATTGCAAGTTCAAGCCTCTTATGAGCCACTGTCAAGGCAGGCACCTTAGGCAAGTCCTTTACCAGTGCCGACAATTAATTAGTACCACTGACTGATGCCTTGTCATTATACAGTTATGTAAAATACTGTAAAATAAGTAAACGAATAATGAAATAAATGGATGAATAACAAATCAATGAGTGACTATGTTAAAATACATTATCAGCAGCTATTGTGTCTGATACCCGTAGTGCCTCAATGAGTGACTATGTTAAAATACGTTATTAGCAGCTATTGTGTCTGATACCCTTAGTGCCTGGTGAGCCACAGAAGGTGAAACTCCAGCCAGTCAACTCAACCACCATGACTGTGTCATGGTTGCCTCCACCTGACACGGAACAGAACGGAATCCTCATAGGTTACCAGGTCAGGTACTTAGCAGTTAATGAGACGAATGAGCTGCTGTCAGGTCCAGAGCACATCAACCTCACACAGCACCGCCATGAACTAAACCTCACTGGACTCCAGCCAAACACTTTCTACGTTGTACAAGTCGCTGCCTACACTCGGCTCGGTCTAGGGGATTTCAGCAAACCCAAGAAAATACGAACTAAAGGATCTGGTAGGCATGCTATCGTAGTTTTATTGTTACAAGAATTTGTAGCGCATGCAAAGTCAATGGCTAGTCAGCTGTCAGATGGTAATGAAGTATGATTCCAAAATGTTTGAATACCAGTGAGAAGAACTGAGTTTTGAGGCATTTTTGAAGGAATTATGATTGTTATGTTGGTCTTTATGACAGTGAGATGTTAAATAGGTGGATATAATGATATTGATGATGTTTTCGTGTCCCATCAGTTTCGCTGACATTGGATTTCACCTGGCTTCTCCAATGGATTATAATTTTTGAAGGCGGTTTCACTTGAAGTGCCTGTTAAACAGTGCCTTGTGCATTATCATAATGGTGCTAAAGAAGTCATTGGAGGAGATTAGATTAGAAGCAGTGATTAGATTAGAAGCAGTGATGACAGCATTGATGATAATGGGGACAGAAATGATTGGTGGTCGTGATGGTTGCAGTTATCATGGTCACTGATGTGTTGTAGTTCCAAGTGCTCCGAAGGGTCTGCAGCTGATGTTGGCCTCAGAGGATCCGCCTGCCGTGTCTGTCATGTGGCAGGCGCCACGCTTCATCTATGGCATTCTTGAAGGATACCGACTGACGTATGGAATCACTGGTGAAACAGAGTTTGAGGAAAAACGTCTTGATGCCGAGAAATTTCGGTTCACCACTGGATACCTGGGTACATTTAAGCTGTTCGGGTGATCTAGTTTGTTCATTGTAGCAGAATTTCTGAGTGTGAGAACTTTGGAATTTTAGTAAGTATGAATGCTAAAATGTTGTAGTAACATTTCTTGTTGCATGAAGAAAGGCATTAAGCATTTGAATTATATTACTGTATTATTTTGCGGCACGATGGTCTCTCAATAATGCATTTGGTCAATGATCATGCAGTTGCGGGTTTGACTCTGTGTAACGACCCTGGGAAAATTGTTCGCGCACACCGTGCCTCTGTCACCAAGCAGTATAATTTGGTACCGGCATAAGCTGGGAAGTAAATGGCAAGTCCTGTGATGCACTGGCTCCATGTCCAGGACGTTGCGATTCGTCCATTACCGGCTCAAGGGCCAAGACAACAGATGAGCGCCTCCCCTATGTCTCACTTGTGGGATATGGGATACTTTACATTTCATTAGATTATCATGACAAATTGCTGCATTTGTAGACCAAACTTGAGAAGATCTAAATGACAAGAATATTGAAATGACATAATTCAGTGGTGAAAAATTAATAATAATATACAGAAGAATTTATTGAAATGGATTCTGTTATGGTTTTAGAGAGAGGGGTGGAATATGAATTCCGATTATCTGCAAAGAATAGTGTTGACTATGGTGAACAAGCAGTGGAAACTATAACAACCCCAGATGGAAGTGAGTCACGCCATCTATGTCCTCCTCCTCCACATCCTACTCCTTCTGACGCCACTCCCGGCATGAAGATGATCAGCCATGGTTTCATCTCTGACCGATGCTTGTGAAGACATCAACTGTTTCCTTTTTCCAATCATTTTCATTCCAATTAGATTCGTGTGTTGCAGTTTGAAGTGTGCTTTGAGTAACACAAACGATGGTTGTCTGTTTGTTTTATTTCTGTGGAGTTATACGAGGTCTCAGATTTCAGATGCACTTATTTCTGCACCTAAGATGTATTGATTTCATTCTGAATGTGTTTGCTATCACCTTATAATACATACCTGAGTGTTTTCATGGTTTGGGCTATTCTTGGGCTGTTTGATTTGCACATTTACTGTGATTAGGCACATTTTATACTGTTTAATGCAACCTGATTGCACATTGAAACAGAATAATGGATAAGCTGATGAATTTTGGACACTTACGTACGATGACCAGTCCGTTGGTTTATTTCTTTTTCTGATGCTTGATGTAACTTAATTCCTTCTTCAGTCGTGTGGCTCCTTTGTTATTTGGATTGTTTTAGTGCTTGCGAGAAAGATAGATCAAGTGCTGCTATGTGTAGCTAATGCAGCTTTTTTTATTTGCATTTATTTATAAATTTGTGTAGTTCATTTTTTGTGTGTTGTATGAGCTAGTTCTGTTTACATGTAATTTTATTTTTGTTTATTTATTTAAGTATGTTCCTAGAAAATTTGCCAAGAAAATATTTTCATAGAAAATATTTGACCCATACAAAATTAGCTACTGCCTAAAACCACAAATCAACAGTACCAATTTTTAGTTGCATACCAGATCAAACCTATCTCTAATCTTGGCACACCTGGGCCAGGTAACAACATTTACACGTGTGGTGCCATCAGATGTGCTCAGAAGAATGCAATGCTCTTAGTTTGTCTTTTGCTGCACAGTTCCTGCTGGTGCTCCACAGAACTTCACTGCAATTGGCATCAGTTCATCAAGCGTTCGTCTTCAGTGGGATCCACCAGCAAAGAAACATCGCAACGGAGAGATTGTTCTCTACGAAATCCTCTACCACCAGAGGATCAATCCAGCTGATGATTCGCCGATGAACACGACTGATGTGTCGCTGATTGTGGAAGGCCTTGAACCAACCACAGATTACATCTTCCAGATTCGTGCCTACACCAGTAAAGGACCAGGACCCTGGAGCAACCAGCTGCCATTCCGGACTTTTGGCCATCGTAGGTGCCATGAATTCCGCTACATCTGTCATTTTATTCTGAAGTATTATTTCTGGGATGGGTCAGCGGTAAATCACTAATGCATTTGCCCCTGCACCAGTGTTCAGAAGTATGGACCCCAAAATTAATCAATGATATGTAGCTCCCAATAGTAGCATTTTAAGGAGGGTCCAATGAATTTTGAAAATGTGCCTCCTATGGGCCTGGCCTGGGAGCCCCTCTGATGGCTACACATTTTGTTACATTTCAGTAAGATATGCTTATGCTTATTGTTTGAATTAGGGGTAAATATTTCATTGTTCTCGTATGCCATGGCTAAGAAACTGATGTTGCGCGGCTGCCTTTTGACTGAGCTTCTCATTTCTGCTAAACTCAGATGTGATATCAGCTCCAACAAACGTGCAGTTGCGCAGGGTCTCACTGACTGCCCTTGAAGTGACCTGGGATCCTCCATCCTACCAGATCGTCACCAACTACCGTGTCTACTACAGCATGACGGTCGTTCCTGACATGTCTCGCTGGCGCAGCATTGAGGTTGGCCCGTACACGAGGGCTGACATCACTGGTCTCGAGCCTCACACCGTCTACGCTGTCAGAGTTCAGGCAAAGGTCAATGACGGAAGATATGGAAACTACTCGGAAATTGCCTTGTCTAACAAACTGGAACATGGTAAGGATACTACTAAAAGAAGAGACTGTGTAGTACATGTGTTACCAATATTACGATGTTGTATTATAATAGATTAGTATTATGTTAGATTAGTATTAACATGACTTAGTGTGGTTTACCGTAGTGTATTGCCTTCTCCCATATAACACAGCATGCAGTTTAAAGGTCTTTTCTTTCAACCTGTGAAGTCTATCAGAAAAGACTTTGCAGGATGTTCAATCAGTCCAACCAATCAGTCAATCAGTTTGTTAATGGATTTTGTCATGTGTAACAATTTCAAGACTCCAAAAGCCCTTCACTTCAGACAGCCAATAGATCCAAAAGACCTAACTGATAAAATTAGATTGAAATTTATGCAATGCCTTCCATGAACTTCCTGAAGGCTGTAGGGTCTTACAACTTCATGCCTTCAGATTGAAATTAATAAGGAGTCGCTAGATGGGCTATGACATTCAAAGTACTGTAATAAATTTAAAATTATA
>OZ029922.1:9481037-9558816 GCA_964023275.1 Norana najaformis
TATATATAGCCACTATAGGTAACTGTGAGTCGAGAAATGCATAACGTCCCTACACAGAATTTTTGTCTCATTGTGTTACTGCTAAATATATACTGTGCCTGTTATTGGGCATGCGATGCCCGAGAGTGTTTTAATACGCTCGTTTAATCATGTTAACAGTGGGGCTATGAAAGTTACAAGATTCTGCTTCGAGGGAGTTTGCATTGCTCCGAAACCTAGTGTAGCTGAAATTTTATGAGCTGCTTTGCAGCCTTGTCCCAATTGGAGAAATTTCATCACTTAGCCTTAGGCCACCAGCGACGATCGTCAAGGCCAGAAGCCAGTCGTCTCACTGTTGTAAGGACACTGCCTTCTACGCGCTTGGTGAAAATCTGATGTTACCGAGGATTGTTTGGTTTTCCAGAACCCTCTGAATCAAGGAGCCGCCCCATGCAGATTGTTTGTGAGCCGCCGTTGCTTCTGGGCCTTATTCAGACGACCAGGCAGTTAGGGCATAATAAATTATTAGTTTCGAAATTTAAATTTTGTTAAACGTAAATTTAAAGAATTTTCCAACAATATTATACTGACGTCATTTCCGTTTCCTCGTGTCTGATTGTCGATGACGTCATTGTCATTATCGTGTCCGACTGCTACAGTTGTGATATAGTGATCTTTCTCACTGCGATTTTCTGCGATTTATTTCGAAAATGTTGCGTCAATTTGCTCGACTTCTGCTGCGACGGTGATCGGTTGAGGAAGTGGAAGGCGTCGGTTTTGCTCAAGTACTGAGTCGCTCCAGGATGTCCGCCTACAGCAAATTAAGGTAAGATAGTTTGCTTCTTTCCAGGTCTAGCGATGGCCTTGGCCTTGTGCCAAGTTTGACACCGATGATATCGCTGATAGGCCTTGTGCCGATCTTGATACAGATTTTGTCACTGATGGCCCTTGTGGCGAGTTTAATGCGGCTAATTCCAAGGAAGAATCTATTATCCAGTCGAATCCAAATAATTCCCGCACTGACCACTGGCCAACCACCTACAGCAGTGACAGCGACATAGAAGCTTGGGACGACAGTAGCCACGAACCTAGTGCCAAGCTTTCTTTGCAGATCGCCTATAGGATTGATCTGAATTTCACTGCTATTGGCCAAGAGGATTGTGGTACGGAGGAGGTGCCCAGTGTCAGCGAAGATGCTAGTGTTGAGTTAGATCCTGTCGTTCCCGGCAGGGGGCCAAGTTTCCAGTGTGACTACAATGCCACTGCCAATGAAATGCTTTGTGCTTACTAGGAAACGTCAGGTTTCAGCGAAAACTTTAATGCTGAGTTTGATGCGCTCAGTGGAGGCGATGTGTCTGGTGCCAAGTCTGAGACTGGTGTTGCTGCTGTTGCTGGCGAAGAGCTGACTGATGCTGAATCTGATTTCACCAGTGTAGCGACTTGTCTGCTTATGACTGCAGTGTTACTGATGACTGGGAGCCAGAGTCGACTGGTGATGATCTGAGTGTTGTGATGTGGTCAGTACTGGCGATGTGTCTGGTGCAAAGTTTGATGCGGATGCTGATGTTTCTGACGAAGAGCCAAGTGCTTATGCAACTGGAACTGTGTCTAAGTTTAGAAGTGTCAGTGAAGTGTCTGCTGACCAATTCAGTACTAATGCAAAACCCGAGTTGAACAGTGACACTGAGCCTGGGTCGGACATCGACGAGGATTTTGTCTGTAGTAAGTGGGGGGAGAGGGGGAGAGTCACGAGGAGTATTGTGATAACGATAGATGGTGCTACCACTCTCTGGGAAGATGAAAGTGCCGAGTTCCTTGTGTCAACAGCTATCGGAAGTGAGGCTGATTTTATTGTCATAGTATTCTGCAATTACATTCAACTGCACATAAGTGACCCTATAACCGAATATCAGCATAAGCGTGTTGCTTTTTCGGCACTCTCTCTCTCTCCCTCTCTCTCTCCCTCTCTTTCTCTCTCCCTCTCCCTCCCTCTCTCTCTCTCTCACTCTCTCTCGCTTTCTCTCTGTCTCTCTCTCTGTCTCTCTCTCTCTCACTCACTCGGTATGGGAGTTATAAGATTTGTCTTTTCTTGCGAGAAAATTGGTTGACGACGGGTCGAGTATGAGTGCAGCGCCCTGAGAGATTATTTTAACGGCGCCATACAAATTTATGCATGCAATCATGCAAGCATACATATATATACATACATATAATTTTTACATGCTTCAGATGGTAATGGCGTTCTCTTATTGAACTGCATTTGTCACGTTTGCCGACTGTTTATCTGGCGCCCTAACAGAAAAATTTTATTGGGTGGACCTGTTACCTTACTTTAGAGTACATGTAATTCAGTGGCCTAAATTGTAATCTTCAATGCCTTGCCTGTTTCTGATGTTAGTGAACAAAGCCTCATTATTATTAATTAGAAACTTCGATAGCGCCGGTGTCTTAATCAACCGATGCCTCATGTTGGAGCCCCTGTCTGCCGTTGAGCTGACATGCAATCTGAGATGAGGTCGAATGTGAGAGTTCTGCCTATTCTCCTTAGCGGTGCAACCAGCATGAAAAACTCAATGCACCTCCTCGATCGATGGTGAGTCGGCGTAGTTAAGTAAGTCGGCCTACTTATTGAACACAATTCTTCGCTATCGACTGAGATGATGGCGCCATAGAAGTTATTACAGTAAATGAAATTTTTATTATCACAGTGACCGGGTTAGTTAAGATCTTTATGGTCAAGTGATTACAGTCACTGTAATCACCTGACATGTAAACATGAAGAATTTTATTGTGCAACATTTTAATTGTGGGTCAATACAGAGAACCTGAAAAAACGGTGGCGCCGTCTGACGAAGAAACTGATACTAATAAGACGCTTCGCCGGCTGAATGTTGAAGAAACGCTGGCACTGTGTCGAATTATGAGAGGGAGAGAATTATGAGAGGGAGAGAATTATGAGAGGGAGAGAATTATGAGAGGGAGAGAATTATGAGAGGGAGAGAATTATGAGAGGGAGAGAATTATGAGAGGGAGAGAATTATGAGAGGGAGAGAATTATGAGAGGGAGAGAATTATGAGAGGAGGACAGGGACAAGAGAAAGAGATGCATAGAAAGGGGAGCGAAGATTTTAAAGTGGAGGGGGACGGGGAGGAGAGGGGATATGAGAAGGAAAATGCTCTGCACGGGATAGGCTAGTCTCTAATAATAGCCTAGTAAGAAGTAATAGTACTAATACTAGGCCCATTATGTTAGCCTAATTCACGATTATAATAATTATGAGAACCGATTTCGAATGTCTTACTGCAGGTATGCATTCTTGGTGGCGAAGATTCTACTGTGGCGAGATGAAAGTCTGCTGTACATGCCACAACGGTCTCTCGAGTTTTCTCTCTCTTCCTGAATCCTCTGTCTCTCTAGTTTCGGTTTGTGTTCTAGTCGTAGGATTCCAGAGGCCGCAATTTGCCTCTGGAGTCTGTCGGTCCCTGGCGCGGCGTAAGACCCCGTAAACCAAGCAGTAGGTGATGTGTTTGTTATAGTCGTAAGATTCCAGGGTGCCTCTGGCGTGGCGTAAAACCCCGTCAGACCCTGGTGTCTGTCAGGTCACCGGTGCGGCCTAACGCCCCGTGAACCAAGCTGTAGATTATTATGTGTTGCGTAATTTGTCCTCGTCCTATAGAGGGGCAGAAGGGAGGGAGAGGAGATAGGAGAAGGAAGGAAGGAGGGTCGAGACAGAAGCTGGAGGATCTTGAGAACTGTTAATGTGCGGGAAACGGACAAGGAAAACAGTAAAGAAAAGATAACTGCAGAAAAAAGAAAACGCGAATGAAGAGAAGGACCGATGAAGAAAATAACAAGTAAACAAAACAACAGAATTGGAAAAGGTCGATGTCAAAGAAAAGAACAGGGTCGCAAAGAGCAAGGAGAATTATAGAACTGGGCGACAAAAAGAAGGCAGAACAACTTGTGAGAAAGAAAAAGCGTGAGGACGAAGAAATAGAGGAAAATGAACCGACAGAGAACGAAAAGACATCAAATAAACAGGTAAAGGAAGAAAACGAAGAACAAAAGCCCCTTCCCCAGAATTTTTTAATCCTTATTCCTGAGAGATCACTTCTACCTCAGATAAAAAATTATAAAATTTTGTAATGATAAAATGTATATAGGTATTAAGTTTTATAACAGCCTCAAGAAAAGAAAAAAAACAAATTAATAATAACTGGAATTTGGATTACGTGGATGAGCAGAAATTGAAGGAAGGAAATTGAGGAAGGAGAATAAAATTCAGAGAACGAACAGAACACAGCTGAAAAGCGCACGAAATCAAGAGTAGACGGATAAAAATAAAGCATAACAGAAAAAATTCGTGAACTAGAGAAGGTCTGAAATGAAAAAGAAGCGTAGAAAAGAATAACAACAAAATCAAGAACAGAAAAAGCAAAATGAATGCAACTCAGTTTGAGAAAGGGAAATTATGCAGCAGGATGTATCAACAACCAACAAAACCAGAACAATAGATCTTTTTCTCCTTTCAGAATCCGACAACATAACCTTTTGAGATAAAGTTTTCACTGTTAATAGGCCCAACATTTCAAAGAAGCTTTTGAATATATTGATTTCTTCAACATAGCAATAATATATATTGTTATTGCAATAATTAACGAGCTACTAATTATGTGCTGCCTAACTTCGTTTGCGTGGATGTGGAAGTAAGTGAGTAAGTAAAGCATTTGCTAACTCGCCACATGTCCATCGACTGAGCGAGGAATCGTAGGCGTGGGTGAGTCACGGTTTTTTGGGAGCAAGATTTACAAGATTACGACGTCGGTATGACTGGTAAGTGATCTAGATTTCTTTCCATTTTTATTTATGACACTTTATACCGACTTCTTAATCTTGTAATTGATGTAATTAATGTAATTGCGCTCTGAAAGTTCACGATCATTGAGTTTCATACCCTGCGTGTGACGACTCCGGATTGGGTCGATATGTGGCGGACGCCGTTTAATGTGAACTTTAGAAAATAGTAGAAAATCCCGTGGCTTCAGTGTCCAATGCTTTTGAAACTAATGTCTGCTAATGGTACACTCGGGTAGGGCAAGAATGCTGATAGACATAAACTGGTTTTTGTTCAAGCAAGGGTGGATCGGAGGGGGAGGGGCACACTGGCCATGACTCCCTGCATCAGAGCTTTCAAAGCTGATGCAAATAACAAAGAAGACAGACGAGCAAAGGTGGACCCAGGAGACAAACTCCGTCCATGCCTCTCCTTCCTAACCTCAGATGGGACGGACTGTGGCGGCCGCTGTGGTCCACCTCTCGATCCACCAGTGTGTCAGCGTGTCCTGAAGCTGGACAGTTTTGTGTGTAATTACCACAAATGCACCAGCTGACAACACTAATAATATCGCCCTTGTAATTGTAATTTGTATAGCATCACTTCAAGAAAATTCCTCGAAAATGCCCCATACCTGGGGGCAACACAAAACCACAATCAAACAGTAATTTTTAAAGTGCCTACAGAAAAGGGGCAAAGAAAGAGTTCATGTTGTAGGTTTCTAGGCAACCTGCTCCAGAAATAAACTACTTATTTCAGCTCAAATCAGCATATATGGACTCGATATTTCATGAGTTTATTCGAAAGATTCGTAATTATAATAGCACAAGGATCATTACTAGGGTCACTCCATCTTTTTACAGGGCAGTCCTCTTCCTTCCGACGTCTGTTTTCTACTTGATTTCACGACAGTTGACGGTTCAGTTGCGCTCATATGACACGCATGCGCTTTCACTCGTTTGTCTCGACGGTGGAGTTCTGTATATCAGTCGACGAACACCTGATGTTGATCGAGATATTCGATACAGAGACTAAAGATAGAGATATGCTGCCGGGGTAACTGCATGCGTGGATCATATGCGCAAGTGTAAGTGATGCTGATGACGACATATTCAGTGGATTTGACGGAGTGGGCGTTAAAGGGATGAGTAAGAAAGAGAGACTGGGAGTGATTCGTGCAGCTGCTAATTGATCGCGAGAATTCAGTTTCAGCTGCAGGAAGGAGGAGGGTAAGGAGATATATAAGTGCATCGACTGGGCATGTATTAGGGCAAGAGGAGATGGGGAAGAATTTCGAAGAAAGCAGTAGGAAGGAAAGGGGAAGATGAAAGAAGAAGGTCAGTGGAACTGTAAGGGGAGTGGAAGGGAAAAGAAGGGGATGTCGAAGAGGAAGAGGATGAAAAGAAGAAGCGAGTTAGGCAAGAATAGTAAGGTATGGGAAGAGAGTACGAGGAGCATGAGAGTAAAAAGACGAAGACAGAGGTAAGGACAGGAACAAGAATAAATGTGAACAGAGAAATAAAATAGCAGGGAATCGAGGAAGGACAGAAGGAGGAATAAGGAAAGATTATTCATTAGGCAGTTATGTAATGCCTTCTAAAGACAATTCGAAGGCGCCGTATAAACATTTAATTGGATTTCGTCACATTACATTGTAACAGGAAAAGCAGGAGCACCGAAAGATACGGCCAAAATGAGAAGCGAAAGAGATGGAAGAGACAAGTTTTAGATCCGGGAAATAGAAGTGCAAGACAACACACAAGGAAAGGAGGTATCTGTGTTTATCTCTCTGTGTCTCTTTATCTCTCTGTTTCTCTTTCTCGCTGTTTCTCTCGTAATTGTAAACTCTAAATTTCTAGAGCGCTACTTAAAAGCTAAGCGCAGGGCAGCAGCTTATTCACGAGCGCTGTGTCTAGTCCGTGGGGTCATCCAAAGATGCCATCTTAAGAACCAAGTCCGGTTGCCAGAAGACCAGAGAAAGAAAGGAACTGTTAGGGTGGATTGTGTTTAACCTGAGACAAATGGAAAGGTAGCGGAGTCGATGTTTCTCTCGTTATATCTCCCTTTGTGTATCTCTGTAACTCTTTCTGTTTCTATATCCTTGTCTTTCTCTTTATAACTCTCCCGTTATATGTTCTTTTTGCTTAGTCATTTACAAGTGTCGTTTCGTTCTCAAGTTAAGACTTCTATTTATCAAATTGCTCATCTACCGTAGGCTGCCTCTGTCTTAGCGAACTAATCTTATGGAATATTGACCTGGTTGCTGCTTGGCTGTGATGTGCCATCGATTGATGCTTTGTGCGTTAGACACCGGCGCCATACATGCTGTTCTAATCGACAAATTAACTGTTTCTCTCTCTCTCTCTCTCGCTCTCTCTCTCTCTCTCTCTCTCTTTCTCGCTACCTTTTTCCTTCTTGTCTCCTCATCATCTTTGAGAGAAGCGCAAAGAGAAGCACAGATATATATTTATTTACTCTCTCTATATGTATATATACGTCTCTCCGTCTATCTGTGTATATATTTCCGTTTTTTCTTTCTCTCTCTCTCTACATATATATAATGTATATATGTATATATATATAGACAGAGAGAGATATATAGAGAGAAAGAAAAAAACAGAAATATATACATAGATAGACAGAGAGAGGTAGAGTTATTTAGAGAGAGAGAGAGAGAGAGAGAGAGAGAGAGAGAGAGAGAGAGACAGAGAGAGAGAGAGAGACAGAAAGAGAGAGAGACAGAGAGAGAGACAGAGAGAGAGAGACTGAGAGAGAGAGAGAGAGGGAAGAACGGAGGGATGAAGAGAGGAAGAGAGAGAGAGAGACAGAGAAGAAGATGCAGTGGTTACGTGTATTTTTCCATTCGCTGAGTGGTTTATTACTAGTTCGGATTTTCTCAAAAGAGCAGTTTCATGTACGAGTTGCATGTCTCGCCTTCTCTGATGCTCAGTTTTCCTACAGTAGCACCATAAGAATCGGTTGTTTCGTTGCGGCTTTAATCCGAAATTTAATGATGATTGCTCATATTGCGTGATAATAAGTAGATAATGCGACCGACTCACGCGGCGGCGTCTGAAGATAAGTGACTGCAAGAGGATGGAGTAGAGCAACAGAATCTGATTCGAAGGGTTTCATTTAGTATCTGATGCAACAGCAGCTGTGGATGCTGTGACTGGAACGAAGCATGTTCATATCCGAGTGCCTTTGATTACTGCGTTTCGGTCATTCTTCTAGTGGTGTCGTATTCCTCCAAGCGCAGCCATGTCCTCGATGCGACTCGGAATTCATTGCGCCATGAAAATGTGAAATGAAAAGTTCACAGCTGAATCTTTAAGCACAGCTGAATCTTTAAGCTATGTGTTAGAAAATTTAATATAGCGCCTTTTACCCTGTATCTCTTTGTTCTTGTATCTCTGATGACAGACTCACTCGATCATGTTTTGATGAACTGTGATTGTTGGGCATTATGTCTTGTCAAGAATTTGACAAAAGTAAGTACATTTGAGTAAGTATGCATTTTATTGGATGAGATTTCACTGAGATTGCTTTGTAAATTAGTTTTATTTCTTACACTTATGTTGTCATCTAATCATCAATCAGCGACCCTGTGTTATTATGCATTAACTTCCTTGTGATCCCTTAGACATGTTAGTTCGTTATTTTGGTAACTTCTATCATGCCAGTGTCTAATGCAGAAAGCATCAACCGATGGTGCACCAAAGTGAAGCAACAATCAGGTCAGTATTCCATAAGATTAGTCTGCTATGATAGAGAGGCATTCTATGGTACATAAGCAACCTGGAAAAGGTGAGTCTTATGTTGAGAATGAAATGACACAAGCGACTGAACAGAATAAACAGACACAGGAAGAGTTTCAAAGAGAGGAGAGTTTGTTGGATCATCTCAGAAGGTTTGAACTTACTTTCACCTTTTCTGTTAGAAGGCCAGCATGCATTGTTCTGTCATGTAAGGACATCATAGAAAGACAATGCAAGTGATGAATGCACATTGTTATTTTTCTGGATTTCGACTGGACTGATCCAGGTGTTTAGCTTGCATCTTTGTAACTCTTAGTAGCGATTGTATTGATTGATGCCTTTTGCATTGTTTCCGTGACACTGTAGGAGTTCTAAGATTAGATTAGATTAGGGGTCTGGGTATATGATGTCTGTTATCCTCATTATGACCATTTGTGGTCATGAGTTGATGTGTATTTCCATGTGGTTTTTATAGAGATTTACCACATCACCATATTCTGCTGCGATTCATGGAGGCGGTGGCAAAAGCCTGGAGGTAAAGGAAGAGAAGGAAGCAAATGATGTGGAACTGCTGTGGATCGTTGGACCAATGTGTGCTGCCATCATCATTATTCTCTTACTCGTCCTTGTTATCATCTTTGCCAGGTACAACGCTGCAGCAGTTAGCTATATGAATTCCAGGTTGCATTATGGGTTACATGGCTCATCTGTACGTATGCTTGTTTGGCGACAAATATATGTACAGCATTTGTTTTTTGCTGGTTCTGTCTAGTAAACTCAAATGCAGTTGAGTACATGAGGTGCAGAGGTGATAGTGTAGAAGACATTCAACAGAAGACTTCCACCCTGTTAACACCATGGTAACAGATTCAAAGGCAAAAGAAATGAATGCCTCTCCAATGTTCCAATATGAGATATCAAAGACTTGCTAAACACATCCTGTGTTTTTGCAGTAATTTGAGTTTGGTTAGGAGTTGACAGAATAAACCATTTCTGTTCACACATGACTTTACTGAGTGTAACTGTAATCATGAATTTTTATAGCACCTCTTCAAAAGAAACTTCCCAGAGGTGCACAAAGTGAGTAATGCTTCTTTTAACTCAGAAACATGGTTTTGGTGCAGCAGCAGCAGCAGAAGCAGGAGACCAACAGTGAGACAAAATTTCCTTAGTTTGCATGGATCAAACATGACAGAGTACAAGTCTGATATGTTGCCATCTGGCAGATCTTAACTGAAATGCAGAGGTGAAAGACCAACATGTGAGCATTTGGCCATCATGTTGTCCTTTGTACTGTTTTAAGAAATAGTGCATGATGGATGTGACTGCTTCGGTAAGTTGATGCATGTACACATTGATGTGTTAATCAGGAGACGAAGAGCTAACAAAAGATATCGACCACCAGAGCCAACAAAACTTCTCTTGCCAACTGGCGATGTCCTCTCTCATCCGACAGATCCGGTGGAAATGAGGAGACTCCATTTCCAGACACCTGGTAGCACTGGCAATATCACCAGCATTATCCCTAAGAGTTTCTTTATTCTTATCTGTCATTATTTCTAGGTCGTAATCATTACTGCTAGAATTAGGAATTTTCTTGATGCCATTTACATTCTCATTGCTGTCACTAGCAATGTCAGTATCATCATTGTTGTCATCAATGTTGCTTTTATGTTCTAGATACATACATGCAACAGTGTCTGCAAGGAAATTTTTTTAAATTCAGAATTGTGTTTAAATAGCACACATGATGTGACTTATGTAAGTTTTTTCTTGTAGTGGAAGTTATGCAAACTCTTTTTCCAAAAATGATATAATGCTGAGCCCTGCTTGTCTGTCAGAAGATGTTTCAGAGTTCGTTTCAGAATTTGTGTTGGTTTTTGGACACTGTGTTTACACTAAATATATAGTATACATCTAACCAAAACAATATCTACCTTCAAACTTTAGTGTGAGTTTGGTTTCTTTTTTGCTTTGAACACTATATAATTTTAAACAAATGTGCTATGGAGTATTATAGTTTGAATCTGAATCAAACGACTCAAAACATATATTATGCTGTCTGTTAGAACTATAAGAATGTGTGGAATCAATTGTCATGCAAGACTTTATCACCCTATCATCATCTATGCTCTGGTTCTTCAATGCCTTTATGAGGTTCTTGAAACATGGTGTACAGTTGACTAGATACTTGCATACAGACATACTTCACTTGTCAAGAAAGCCCCATTTAAGTTGCTTGTCAAGTATGTGTATTAGCTTTAGTTCCATTTGTAAACATTCCTCTTAATTAAAGTTACTCATGTAACCAGTGCTTACAGTTGATTAGAATGATAACTGTTTTACCTTTTCGTAGCCATGATGAGTCATCCACCAATCCCAATCTCTGATCTTGCTGCCCACATTGATCAACTGAAAATGAACGATGGATCGAGATTCTCACAGGAATATGAATCGATCGAACCAGGCCAGCAGTTTACTTGGGATTCGTCAAATCTCGAGGTCAACAAACCAAAGAATCGCTATGCGAATGTAATCGCCTACGACCATTCACGAGTCATCCTCCAGTCACTAGATGGCGTTCCAGGCAGCGATTACATCAATGCAAACTACATGGATGGATACAGGAAGCAGAATGCTTATATTGCTACTCAGGTAATGCTGTTCCTGTTTGGGTGTAGTGATGATTTACTATTATGATAAGGGTCTTATGACATAGCTTTCAATTCATGAATGATCATGGTAATTATATGACATCATTTTTGCTGATTGTGGTAGTCATAGTGATGATAACAATGATGATGATTATGATGCTGCTGCTGCTGATAATAATGATGATATTAATGATGGTGATGATGATTATGATGTTAATGATGATGATGAAGATGGAAAGAAAGCAGTTGCTGCAAAAATTATGAAAATGCTGATGGTAATTGTACAACACCAGAATCTCATTAAAACGCTGTCATTGAACATTGCCTCGTTATAAGAACTACCTTATAATGAGATCATGTGATATCGAGGAGTCTATTTTGATAGTTGAAATAATTTTTTGAGATCCATGTACCTGACCTTCTTATATCAGAATTCATGTTATAATGAAGTGCTTTATGATGAGTTTCTCATGTGTATGACATTTTTGAAGATGATTGATGTAAATGATGATTCTGGAAATGATAGTAGCAATCCATTACCATTAATCACAATCTCAATTATGAGGATGATTAATGTAAATAGTAGTGATTGTGATGATGGTGATGATGAATATGATGATGATGAATATGATGACGGTGATGGTGATGATGAATATGATGAATATGATGAATATGATGATGATGATGATGATGATGATGATGATGATTTAGGGTCCACTGCCTGAGACGTTCGGGGACTTCTGGCGAATGGTCTGGGAGCAGCACAGTTCATGTATTGTCATGATCACCAAACTTGAAGAAAGAGGAAGGGTAAGAAACACAGAGACCAAACTCGCTAACTTCTGGTTTCGGTTACCAGTATTGCTATTTATATCAGAGTTAGATAAACCTTAGACTAGTATTAAGATCTCAGGAAAATCAGATGTCATTCTCAAGACTATTTGAGACAACAATCACCTTATTACAGTAGACACAGATTGTATTCTAATGTCCTATACTGTTAAATTTATTAAGTGCCATTTACAGAACAAACTACTTGTTGGCAAAACTGGCATAAACACATCAAGTGCATAGCCAGAAAACTTTGAAAGAAAAAAGTTATTGTTTTTAGTTATGAATTTTTTAACCTGGTCCTTGAGGAAAACATCTTACATTTGTGGTATTTTTGACTGATTTATGTTTCTCATCAACAGATCAAATGTGACCAGTACTGGCCAACCAGAGGCACTGAGTCCTATGGAGTGATGCACGTCACCCTCGTTGATGTCATCGAACTCGCCACCTACACCATTAGAACATTTCTTGTTACTCGGGTGAGCTGGTTAACAAGGGTCAAAACAGATTGCACTTTGTTGTTACATTTAGATGTAACCCCCTTTCCAAATGCTCCTTTGTCTAGATCTAGTGACTATGGATGGCAGTCACTTTACATTACCTCATGGTACCTATCAGCTAGCTTAGGCTGTAGGTAGATATACATGTTAATTGGGGTTTTGTCTCCTGATATGATAGTTATAGGTCAGACTCAAATCAACATGCAATATCTAGCGGAAATTGTAATTATATTACAATAGCTCGTAGTTTTCCACTACCATCTTGTATTATAATGTCTAATTGAATAAGAATGAACAAAGTCAATTGTTGCAAATCAATCAATGTATTATATACAGTTCAATGACTTAATTAATGCTTAATTAAGGCCAGCTTCTTATTAAGCCTAGATCTTTAACACTACCCACCCACAAGCTTGGATGGCCATTTTCCCTGTGTACTGACTGATGAAGTCTGAACAGTTTCACTGTAAGTTGCAGTGAGATTGTCTCAATGTAGTATGGTAAGATTATCACTCACCACTGGCTGTCACTGTTTAAGCGATTCTTTCACTACGCTAACGTACTTCGTAGACCATTGGATAAGAGTCTTTCGTAGAAGGTAGTTTTTGAGCGAAATCCTTGCTGTTCAAGGATGAGAATCCACGCGATTCAATCGTTATCGTCCGAAGGAATGTTCCTTGACGAGATGTGGTTGCACCGTAGAGTCGAAGGCTTTCAACTCGCGCCGCTAAGTCCGTTTCGAAGCATTTACATGGAATTAATCCAAACTTCCAGACATTAGTTTCTTGACGAACACTTTGTCAGTTCGCAACCGCTACACAGGTGAAGAACCTCTAACACATGAGCCTTTGTATGCCCATTAATCGAGAACACAGTTCGACTAGACAAGTACGCAACTGATCACTGATTTCTCGGAGTCACGCCGAATTGTAACTAGGACCTTACTGCCCAAAATCCAGCCGTGAACTGAACTTCTCCAACGGTTTTCGCCGCGAATCGATATCGTCAAACGGTTGGCCTAAAGTGTCGTCTGCATCTTTCACCCACATTATCCGTGGTTTCAGCGTCCTTCGTTGAGATCATCGTCTGCTACTTGTTTACTGATGATAAGGAGTTACGTCCTCTGCGCCTCCTTATTGGCTGGCAGCTTCCAATGGCAACGTACCGCCATTGGCCGAAAATTCCCCAAGCAAAATCCCGATTGGCTGGCAATCGAAGCATCGGTTTGAAATTTCCTTCGAAATGGTCTCAAAAAAAGATTGCGCTTTGTTGTTACATGCACTTTGCTCAGAGGTTTATGCAGGCTGTGAAGTCAGGCAGTTAAGGCAGTTAAGGCAGTCTTGCACAATCATTTGGACTTAGGTATTCAGTAGGAAAAAAAACAGGTTGAATTCACAGGAACTTGGACTAAATGGAATAGCATTCACAGTTTGAAACTCAGACGTGATGGATGGGTGGTTATAGAAACAGGCATTAATAGCTTTCATCATACAACATAGCCTGCGATTGTAGTGTTTCAGTGAATTTGGTTAGTTCTTAAAAGATGTCGTGCAGATATCCAGTGATCCCTAATACACACAACGCATAATCGTAATCGCAGCATCTCCAAGAAAACTCTGCAGAGGTGCCCCCCACCTGACAACATATGATGATGATTAAAAAGAATGGTCTTCAACTGCTGGTGAAATAGAGGCAGAGGAAGGACAAGAAGCTCATGTTGCTGGTTGCATTCCGAAAAGAAGGACCAACTGCAGCCAAGCTACTATGCTGCATTGTGGAAATATGGGATGGGAAACAACCAGGTCACCCTATGTTGCAGAGCAAAGAGATCTGCAACCAGGTACGATGAGTCTGAAATACATAGCACCCTGAGAGGCAGCTACAGATGAGCATAAGGATCGTAAACTCGATGCGTTTCTACATTGGCAACCTTTGCAACTCATCGTGCCTGTAGTTAGATATATGACCACACTCTAGAATGCCACCACAGCAGAGTTGTCACATTTAAAATGGATTGAAGTTGGTTAATGCCAAAAAGAGGGAGGCCTGCATAAATGGCATGCATCATAGTACATGTGATTGCATGCATCAGTGTAGAAGCAGCTGTGACTGAGAGCAAGTGGTGTATAGTGTGGATCCAACTCAGATGATAAAATGTCATCACATGTTTTAAGAAGATCAGCTCCTGCTCTAGTGTCTCACTCAGGCAATGCACAGAAGTAGGGAAGGACACTTTTGGAGAGTGAAGCTGCAGCTAGAGCTGACGGAGGTTAACAAGCCACATCAGTGGAGTTTTTCCAGGATTAAGCCAGAGGCAGTTGGACGACATCCATGCATAAATCCCACATACAGACAATATAGACACATTTCTATCCCACTGTCAATGCCTGATTTTTATTATTCTGTAAGTCCTAAATGATTTTCTCAGATAGGCTCTATATAAATGTCTATCTACATACATTACATAATTGTTATGGTAATATTAATGTATATAAGTGTTAGCATAATGTTTATAATTATTAAATGGAAAGTGAACTTAAATGCAACTACATGCCCTCTATAGAATTTCCTGTTTCAGCTTAAATGAAAACCTGATCACTTTAAGCTGACAAGAGGACACTTACTTCTCTTACGAGTTTTTGCTGTTTAGTTAAGATTTTAAAATGGCATTTGATGATTCTGACGTTTCAGAATGGTTATCCAGAACGTATGGAAGTTCGACAATTCCAGTTCACTGCCTGGCCGGACCACGGTGTTCCAGAGCATCCGACGCCACTCCTGATGTTCATGAGAAGGGTCAGGGCCATGCAGCCCTCAGAATCTGGCCCCGTCATTGTTCACTGCAGGTAAATTTAGCCATTCAAACCAGTGAAATATTACACACCAAATCAGGACAACCCGCTAACCTGACAACGTTCAATGATTGATTGCATGTTCCACAATGAAGTAGTAATTTTCATACTTGGTCTGACCTGAACTATGACTTTCAAGGCACAGCGATTGGCTTATTACTTTGCATTACTTATTGTCCAGTGGCTTCCATCCACATTTCATACTCAGTCGGTATGTGCACCAGATGCATACATTAGCATATGAATTTGGCATATAATGTAACAATGATGGCTGTTGCAGTGCTGGTGTGGGTCGGACTGGAGCTGTCATAGTGATCGATGCAATGCTGGAGAGAATTCGACACGAAAAGACGGTCGATATCTATGGTCACGTGACCTGCCTTCGGGCACAGCGCAATTACATGGTGCAGACAGAGGACCAGTATATCTTCATCCACGACGCCCTGCTTGAGGCCGTCCAGTCTGGAAACACTGAGGTTCTTGCGAGAAATCTCTATGCACACATTCAGAAGTTGACGCTTGTGGAGCCAGGAGAGGCAGTCACTGGAATGGAACTTGAGTTCAAGGTTTGATATCACATACATGTTCAGAAACAACAACATGTGTTTAATTTGCTACCATGAAAATGATTTGGCTCTGTGAAAGAAAGATCATCATCAGTAATGTCATCATTGACATCATTGTCATCATCATCATTGTCATCATCATTATCATCAACATAACCAACAACGACATCATCATCGTTTTTATCATGGTAGTGTGCTGTCTATTTAGCATTATAGGCATTTACTCCCAATTGATAAATTGTCCTCTTGCTTTGTGCGTGGTTTTCCTTTTGATGTTAGCTGGCTGTGTTTTACATATAAATAACACTGGCCAACAGAAAAAAATTTTTTTCTTGTTGCCTTCGGTTTTAGACCTGTTCTTGGGGTAATTTTGGGCACTGATTCAGAAAATGTCATTGGATTGAGTGCATTAGGTCTAGTTTCTGAGATATCGTCGATTTTGTAAAGAAAACCCAGTCCACTCTTTAAACGATGTCTTTGACAAAACTAAAATGTCATAATAAGCTTTATTTATGGCTAATTATAATTCTTGCTGATTCATATAATGCCTACATCCTTATAATGTAAAATCAGCATATCTTGCCGCATGCTGAGATATTGCTGATTCAACGAAATAACTATTCCGTAGCCTACAGCTTACTCAGCACTAAATTCATGGCCTCATTTAGAATTTATTTGTGCTTATACAGCGTTTCATGGTTTCGAACTATGTAAATAGATTATGCTGAAGTCAGCATTTATAGCCTATATAAACCGCCTCCTGAAAGCTAGAGCAGCCGCAGTCGTCTTAGGGCATATTAAGAGTTGGTCGCAAGAACAATGTGTGAATGTGAGCATTAAATAACTACATGTTCTTACTATTTTTTAGGTTAGTCATTTAATTCCTCAGATGCGAACATCCTTAAGGTTATGGCTACTTCCAGACGGAGCTGCATTAACCATCCAGACATATTCTGCTACATTTGTGGGGAATACACACTAAAAGCAAACAGGAAACCGATTTCTGAGTTTGTAAAAAGAGCATATGTAGGTTATTTTGGTGTCAAACTTGGAGATCAAGATAAGCAATGGGCTCCTCATACAGTATGCAAAACTTGTATTGAACAATTGCGCCACTGGACAATTGGAAAGAGAAGCTGCCTGAAATTTGGTGTACCGATGGTTTGGAGGGAACAGATAAACCACTTCGACGACTGTTACTTTGTATGGTTAATATCATAGGCATCAATCGAAATAATCGTCACAAGTTGTCTTACCCTGATATACCTTCAGCCAGGAGACCTGTTCCGCATTCGGATATTGTACCAGTTCCACCTTTTCCCGAACTACCTCAGCTCTCAGACGATGAGACTTGCATGTCCAATATCGGACAAGATGACGAAAGTGAAGAAAGTGGGGGCAGTGACAGTGATTTCCAATCAACTTCACACAGTGAACGTTTTGACCAAAAAGAGTTGAGTGATCTGATCAGGGACTTAAATCTTTCCAAAGAGTCCTCTGAATTGCTTGCGTCCAGACTAAAGGAAAAGAATGCACTTTATAGAAACAGAGAAAAGGATTTGCTGCCATTCTTTACCGAAGACAACAACCTAGTATTCTGTAATGACATCAGCAACTTATTGAAGAAAATTGGTCTGTCGGATTACAGCCCAGATGAGTGGCGTCTTTTTATCGACAGTTCAAAACGTAGTCTGAAATGTGTGCTTTTAAATAACGGCAACAAATTTGGTTCTATTCCAATCGGTCACTCGACCAGGATGAAAGAAGAGTACAATGCCATCTCTTTAGTACTGGAAAAGATAAAATACAAAGAACATCAATGGGTAATTTGTGTAGACTTGAAGATGGTAAATTTCCTCCTTGGTCAACAAAGTGGCTACACAAAGTATCCCTGCTTTTTGTGTCTTTGGGACAGTAGAGCCAAGCATGAACATTGGACAAGAAAAGATTGGCCTTCGAGGAAAGACATGGTGGTTGGAGCTCAAAATGTAATCAAGGAATCTTTGGTGGCACGAGATAGGATCATACTGCCACCACTACATATAAAGCTAGGCCTGATGAAACAATTTGTCAGGGCTTTGAATAAAGAAGGTTCATGCTTCGAATACATAGTTACCAGGAATTACAATGGAAAAACTGAAGGCTGGAATCTTCGATGGTCCACAGATCAGGCAACTTATGAATGACCCACTTTTCATACCATCAGTGAATGAAATCGAATCTTGTGCCTGGTCTTCCTTTGTTCCTGTAACTAAAAATTTTCTTGGCAACAAGAAGGCAGACAATTATGCACAACTAGTAGAGGATATGCTTCTTCATTTCAACAAGCTTGGCTGTAACATGAGCATTAAAGTCCATTATCTCCACAGTCACTTAGATCGCTTTCCAGAGAATCTTGGTGTCTTCAGCAAAGAGCAAGGTGAAAGATTTCACCAAGACATCAGAACAATGGAAAATCGATATCAAGGAAGATGGGATGCACACATGATGGCAGACTATTGCTGGAATATTATGCGCGATTGTTCCGGCAGATGCCACACTCGGAAATCGTACAAAAGGAGCTTCTTCGGTGTCGAATGACTTGAAATTTTTATAACAAACTTGTTCTGTTTGGTATCATATAAGTACAGTTTCAGGTACTACCATTTTCTTTTAAGTATTTGTATTATTATGTTTATTTAGTGTATCACTTGCTTTGTGCATGGTTTTCCTTTTGATGTTAGCTGGCTGTGTTTTGAGAGAAACTGTCCAATATCAAAGCAAGTCAGTCACACTTTGTGAGTGCAAACTTACCAAGCAACAAGTTCAAAAATCGACTCGTCAACATTTTGCCCTGTGAGTAAAGTAGCAACTAATTAACTTATTAGTTGAATTCTTACATGTAACTGCATATCATCTTCACTCTCAATTTCTTATTATGGCTCATTGATTCTCTGAAACGCGATGACGGTAGCAAGAGCTATGTAGCTGGAAAGTTTCCAACTGTTTTCTAAGCAATGGATGGCATCAGGAGCACATTTGCTAAATTTATTGTCTGGTTTAATTCTAAGGAGGTTTCAATTCATGAGATTTCATTTTAATACGGAGACCTTGTTATATTTATGTAATTATATATATCCGCGCCTCAGATTCAGGTTTACTGACATTGCGCACGTTCCAAGTGCTTTAAATAAAATAAATAAATAAATAATAAATATTATTTGTAAACCAAGGTACATTTCTTCATAATCTGTTAAAGAAAGTGAGGAAAAGTGGTCCAATTGTTGAATTGCTGTATTAATTTTGCTTCTGCGATATGATTTCTCAATTTTAGGACTTTGTGTCCAAGGATTTCTTTTGTTGTTGTATAGCTGCTGGTGGTGCTTAATAAGTGAGTAATTTCTTATGAGCTACATGTTAATTACATAACTGATTATGCATCTAGACATATCTCTTTTGAATTGAACCATACACAATGGAAGACTGTGATCTTAGAAACTTGTGCAACCCTCTCTATACTCGGTGAGGATGTATTTTTCTTTGTTATTCTTGTAACTCTTTTGTTTCTGGTTTGCTATTTGAAGATGAATCTACTCGCGTTCCACTTCAACCGATTCGAGGAGTTGATGGCTCTGATTACATCAATGCCTCATTCATCGACGTATTATGCGAATTTATTTTCTGTTTTCTAATTTCTAACGCATTTCAAATGTATCTGGACAATTACAGAACTCCTTTCCAAGAAAACTCTGAAAAGTGCTTTTGTAACACATGCCACTGGAGTCTTGCTCAAGCCGATATTAGCTGAAAATAGTTATTACTTGATTTAAACTAAGACTAGTTTTTCTAAATGTTGTGATTGAATCTTGCTTGTCTGAAAGAGATAGACATATGACAACAAATTGGACACCAGCCTAGAAGAATAACTGTTAAAAATAATGACAACAATATTGAAGGGGTGCTGTACCTTATCTTACTTTACCTCACCATGCCTCACCCTACCTTACCATACATGTAAAAGTACTTTGTCAAATACTGCCTCTGATATATTTGGAAGAATAAGTGTGAAGACTGTGTGCTGTGTGCACAGGGATATCGATATAGGAAAGCGTACATAGCGACTCAAGGACCAATGCCTGGCACAACAGAAGACTTTTGGCGCATGCTCTGGGAACATAATTCCACCATTGTTGTGATGCTGACCAAACTCAGAGAAATGGGAAGGGTAAGCAGCAGTTATTTGATCACCCCACATCTGATTGCCCCACTTTTAACAACCCACATTTGATCTGACAACTTTAGTTATCTTGCTTTCATCACCCCATGTTTGCTCACCTTGTTGCTCACCCTTTTCATGCCCTTGTGAAATTGTTAGAAGGCACTACAAAACTATATAGAAAGTTAGAATTGTTAAACTGTCTATAACATTGCATCATTTTTAATTAACATTGTGCTGCTTTTTCATTGGTCATATGTACAAATGAATCATATCAATATTAAAAGCCATGAACATACCCCATACATACCCCACTTTTGATTGCATGACTTTTTCTCACCCTTTTTTGGTCACCTCTACATTTATTTGCCACATTGTTTATTACTCCAGCTGTCCTGTCACAAAGAAAAACAACAATGTAGATTATGAATCCATTGTTTCAGGTCTAGTTCCGCAGCTTCTGATGCTGGTGTGCATGGGTGGTAGATTTTGTAAACTTTGCTTTTCTGCCTGATTGGCTTATGTGCACTTTCAAATGTGCCCATAGCCCAGGTATATTGAAGGATATGTTTGTATTCAATATCAGCTGTTGAGAAGGAAGATGTACAGTTTTTTAAACTCAGAGGTATTGATTTTGAGGAGTTTTGAATGTGATTTCAGGAGAAATGTCACCAGTACTGGCCAAGCGAGCGATCTGCTCGGTACCAGTACTTTGTGGTCGACCCGATGGCCGAATATAACATGCCGCAGTACATTTTACGAGAATTCAAAGTGACTGATGCCAGGGTAAGAGTAGCATGATTGGTCATCTTCCAGAGTCATATTGAATGAATGAATTAAGAGATCAACGTGCCACGGTATTGTTTATTCAGTTGGTCATATGATGTGTATAGAATACTGTATCTGAGAAATTTTTGGTGCCTCTTCTTTTATGGTTCCTTGTCTTTTTTATGGTGCATCTTAAAAGATGCTAGAAGGTTTTGAGTCTTAATGATGTTGAAGTTTGAAAAGAACAACAAGTTTGTATATATGTAATCGAATGATACCCATGTAGCTGAAGAAGGTCTCCACTTACTGTCTCTTGCATACACATATAGACAGACTAACAGAATGCCATCCATAATCAAAGTTTCTGATCCTCCTTGTGCCGAAGGTAAGGAATGATACTGAATGCTCGCAGCACATGATTATGCTCACCACGTCATTATGTTCATGAGAGCTCCAGAGGTCCTCTGTGCTTCCAGGTCTATCTAGTCTGTAGTAATGTTCTGGAAAGATGTTGGTCTTTTACAGCTGCTTCAGTGTCTCAAATTGTTATTCGATGTTGTTCATAAGCGAAGCTTTCAGGATTTGGATTGCAGTGGTTGTGTTGGCACTTCTGCGGAAATTCTTAAAGTATTAGCTACTTAGAACTAATGTTCGAGAACCAGAATAAATAATAAAATGAGCAGTTACTCTACATTATTCATGTCTTAAAACTGAATCTGTAATTATGTGCTGTGACTGGGTTTCATTGCTTGAGTTACAAGTAAATGAACGGACATCAATGGACCTGCAGGTAAATGTACTGGGAAATAAATGGCACCCTAATGGTTTGTTAAATTTAGGAAATTCTGTGTAAATGACTCATGTGCAGAAGACTTACTTCTACTAACAGGTAACTTATTGTTTGGTGACTGAATGTGACTGAAACAATTGCTATGATGTTCTCAGGATGGTCAGTCAAGAACTGTTCGCCAGTTCCAATTCACGGAGTGGCCTGAACAAGGAGTTCCAAAGTCCGGCGAAGGTTTCATCGACTTCATCGGACAAGTTCATAAAACCAAAGAACAATTTGGCCAGGATGGTCCAATTACAGTCCACTGCAGGTTCAGTTGAATCACCTCATTTATATATGGTTCAGTTATTTGTATTTATGTGGCTCACTGCAAGATCAATTGAATGGCGTCATTCTATATAGTTCAGTTAAGGTTCTTTGCAGCTTCAGTTGAACATTGTCATACTATAGTATGTCATGGTTCAGTTATAGTCCAGCGCAAGTTCAATTCTATCGCTTAATGTATAATAAGATGTAATTACTGTACCATTTTATAAAGGGTAACACTGGTCAACATAGAAATCGTTACTGACTGGAAAAGGCCCTAATGTGTAGCATCTTGGTGTGCTGAACACGAATATAACCATAAAAAATTTTTATTGGCTCTCGTTTTGAAAATATTTCATATAGTTCATTTTTTATGTTTCACCATGTAAATTTATGCAGTAGGACTGCGACAATATCCTAAATAAGTCTAGAATGATGTAATATTCCACCTCATTGCACGTTGACAGGGAGACAGTCTATGCGTCGGTTGCAATTTTTGAAATTATATTGTGATTTAATTTAATTTCCGTGGTTTCTGGTTTTAATTATTAAACGTATATAGTCATTAAGTTTACTAAAATTGTCTGGATTTTGAGATAAGTATCGCTCTTCAATTTCTCTTATTTATAGTTCGATAAAATTGTCTTTTGTCGAACACCCTCTATTATCGCTCTATGTTTACGCTGTTATCGGCTGATGTTGGCTTCGTTCCATGCGACAAGCTCCCTCCACTTCTCTAAAATTGTCTTGGTATAGCTCCACACTAACCCGGCTGGCACGCTTTAGTTTTCTGTGTTCATGAGTTGCCCATGAACTGAAGATTCTTCGCTTGTCTTCTCTAATTAGGTCACGTCTTCTTACTTGTTGCATGGTTCAAGCTGTTCAAGCTTCTGGTTTTCTTGTAACTTCAATTCTATCTCGTATTATGGGTGCCTCGTTGCGCTGTTTGCTTTGGTACTGTATTGTGTTCATCCTGGTCCTGCTTGCTAAATCTGGTGAAGACAAGTCTATCACTTTTACACACGCGTCCTTACGGTTTGGTCTATTTAAGAATTTGGCTCAAGCTCATTCATACTATCTGATTCCCAGTACTGCTTATTCAATTCGGCCATACGTTCTGCTACTATGCAATTCCCCTAACATTATTTTCCGTCGTGGGTTAAATGTAAATTCATGTAAAACATCTTCAACGACACGTCATGGGTTGTCTATGTATTTGTTTCTGTTGCTTCTTTTGGCTGGTGATGTTGAAATCAATCCAGGACCTGCTAGACTTAAAAATTTGGATATTGGTCTATTAAACATTTGTTCCCTTCGTAGTAAAGCTGCCGTCCTTCATAATTTTCTTTGTGAGAATTCTTTACACATACTTGCTCTTACTGTGACGGTCGACAATGGTCTATGCTCCCGAACACCTTCGATAAGAACTGACCAATTCAGTAACATGACTTTTGTAAAAATTTGTTGTCCAGTGTAATTAGAATTTTTGTATTTTAAATATGGTGTAGTTATATCTGGTTTTCAATTTTGTGTGGTTTTCTTTAATTCTTCATATTTCAGTAGATGTCCAGATTTGTCTGATTACAGGTTAAGTTACTAGTAAATCTTTGTTTTAACTAATGTTCACTGATTGTCCAATACACTGTGGGCTCAATTAAATCTCCATAGTTATCTCTGCAATCTCCAGTTGGCTGTGGCATTTCAGTGCTGGAGTCGGTCGAACGGGAGTCTTCATAACCCTCAGTGTTGTTCTGGAACGAATGAGGTACGAGGGAGTCGTCGACTTGTTCCAAACTGTTAAGATGTTACGGACGCAGCGACCTGCAATGGTGCAGACAGAAGTAAGTTCATCATCTGAGTTGATCAAGCCTAGGGCATACTGCAGTCAACCAAGGGCTGCTTACTTAGCAGTGCTATTCATACATACAACTATGTGTATCATTTTGTAAAAATAGTAGCATTATGGCATCTCCTTTTGGCCCTGAGCTTAGAATAGCTAGGAGGATGATCCTGCTAGCACTTCAACTCCCAAAGATCCTTGATATCCAGGACCATAACCCCCATACTCAAAATAACACTTGAGCCAGTCACATAATGAGTGACTGGTTGGTCTGTTATATTTCAACCACTATCCAACTTATTTAAAACTGTACAAGCTTTGTGTATATAAAACATTTGGTTGGGACTTTACCCTTGTTAAACTAGAAGTCATTTTGATATCATGTTATCAGAGATTTTTATAACATCACAAAACTCCTCTAACCGTTTATACTAGTCCAACAAGAATGTTTTCGATTGCTTGGGAACAAACTATTCATAGTGTTAAGCCTAGCATGGTCAGGGAAATGGAGGATGAAGAGATGTCCTGTTACTGATGTTGGTCAATTTAATAAATGAACTTTTTGGTTCTTAACAGAGCTGCTCTCAGTCACCAGAGGTAGGATGGATGGATGGATGCTTTGCTAAACTTGTCTCGTGCAACTTCAGTTTCTCTGTTAATTGTTCTTTTGCCTTTGTGATAAGAGGTTTTCAGAACCCCTTAAGACGGCTAAACAGTAAAAAATTGTATGTGGGAATTTTTATTTTTAATAAAAAGATTTATTTGAGTAGCGTTTAGTTTTTTACTAAGTTTTGTATTTTGAATAAGTGTTTATTTAAAATAAAAGATTGAAACAATATTTTGTTTTTACAAAAATTTTGTTTTTATAAAAACGTTTCTTTTTCTAGCAGAAACGGTATATGTTGTGTGAATGTATGATTTATTTTTAAACCTTGCTTATACTGTTTCAGAAATTCTTAGAATGTTTGCATGATTCTATTCAAACACTCAGTTATTCAACTATGTAGATTCATTTCCATAGTAGCACACTGTCTTCTCTTTATTTCTTTGCCAATCTTTTGTATGTTTCTTTCTTTATACACAAAGTTATAAAACGTGACGGAAATGAAATTCTCTGTATGACTTTAAAGGCTTGGCATATTTCTTTGTGTGAACATTAATGTGATGATAAACAATAATATTTAATATATTATAAAAATAATTTATTGTTGAATGATGCATTATAAAGTGCAACAATATTTAATCGTTAATAGATAAATTAGGTATTAGGCTTCTGAACTTGGAAGGGGCATTATCAATTTCAGTTGTATTGTAAAACATTATTACGGCATTTATTTTAATGCTTTTAGTGAAATTCCTAGAAAATATTTATTTTTTGCATCCTTGAAGGACTCAATGTTTTGAAAACATGATTCAGTGTATGGTTAGGGATATATTTGTGACCTGCTGAGAGAAAAGGTACCAAAGCTGAAATGGAAATTATTACATTTTATTACTGTATTATTATTCTTACAAATATATTATTTCTTAAATTGTTAATCAGTATTTTATGCTGTTTTCTTGAGATGTTTTGTTGATAAATACTGAATTTTTTAACTTGTTTCATAATTTTAGGATTGTTGGTATGGTATTTGGCCGATTACTAATGCATTTGCTTTTCTGTTGTTTGTTATCCAAGGACCACTACGCATTCTGTTACCGTGCCGCATTGGAATACCTCGGCTCATTCGATCACTATGCAAACTAAGCATCCTCAGCTGAGCATCTTCCATCTGATGAAGAGAAGCTCCTTCCTCCTCACCAGTTAATCACTAGTGCCAATGTCATCGTCACTGATGTCGTCAGCTCAAGACCTGATTGCTGGGAGGATGGTGGCATCGCAATCACTTATTGTAACCACTGAAGACTCATCTTGGCTCTCATCAGCACACCAGTTGACTCAGTGTCCCTTTCATATTGGCCAGTTGCCAGCAATTATTCAGCCACTGTACAGCTTGTTCATATGTCCGTTTTGGTTTTATATTATTTTTTTACATAGTACTGACACTTGTTTGATATAAGTTGTTGTGCAGATCCTCCTGAGTTGCAGTTTACACAGAGATGTGTTTGTGTTGTACTGGTTGAGAAATTTAGAGCAAATTAGCAATCAGAGGAAGGTTTTAAATCTGTGACTCGGCGGCCATTTTGTAGCAGATGTTCAGACTGTTCATTTTTTAGGAGTTTGAGGTTAGGAGAGCTTTCTAGGTCATGAGAAATGGCTTTTTAGAAATGGCTTTTAGGTATCAATGTGCAGGGAATTACAGGTGTTCTCTTTGTCTGTCTGTCTGCCTGTCTTTTGATTGCTTTGAGGCATGTGTGCGTGTGTGTGTGTGTCCTAGTTTTGGAGATTGGTCATGGTGCCCGTTAACATCATTTGTTTTCGATGTCAGGTGCCAGTGCCACTCATCACGTCTTAAAATACTGACCATTTTCTACTTGTTTTGAATCATACAACACTCTTTTGGTGACATTCACTTTATTTAAGTTCCCAGATGAAATTAATGTTTGTTGGCCTTATTTTTCTCTGACAGCATCTAAGTGTATCCATCAAATGTTACAAACAGAACAAATCTTTGTCAAGTTGTTCAATTGGAAATACTGTTGATTCCATAAAGAATTTTGAAATGATAATGCAAGTGATTGATTGATTTTATTGATCGATTGATTGATCGACTGATTTTTTAACTATCACCAAAATAATTAACAATTACAAATTACGAATGTTGTCAAATGTAATTTAGCAATGAGGATGCTTTGTCTTTGCAAACAATTTCATAAGCAAAGAATTAACCAGAATATCCTAACAGAATTTATGGCAAAACCAACCGTATTAGCCAAGTTAAGGAGAGGTGTTAGCTGGAACTAAACAATAATTCTAAATTTCTCGTTTAATTTGCCTGTAAGATCGAAATGCTTTTATGTGCCAAACATGGCCTAAAATGTGTATTATTAGTATTTTTTATTATTTAACACTTGCTTATTACTACAATTGTTGACATCATAACTGTTGTCATTATGCTAATGTTCATCATAATGTTCATAACTGAAGCTTTATATACAAAACACTTGATGTGATTGTTGTATTGTCAGTTGCTGCAGTTGTAAAAAGGACATGAAGTGCTCATTCAGGTGCCAATGAAATCCAAGGAACATTGGAACCTCAGCAGTCTTAACTAATGATATGGAACTTGCAAATGTTTTGTACAATGTGAAACGAATCTCTAATAATAAGAGGCACTTCTTCTGTTTTGGTCATCGTTCAGTGATCTTCTGATCTCATTTAATCTGCTTTGATCTTCCTTAATCTAATCTAATGTGCTTTAACCTGTCTTCATCTAATCTAATATAATCTCATATAATCTTTTTTAACCTGTCATCTGATCTAATCTAACAGTATTCTTCCAATGACCTAATCGAGTGACTTGTTCAGGCCAAAAAAGTAAATTTGGTGAGGCAGGTATGGTCAGGTTCAGTTCCAAGTCCAAAAGCAAAGGTTAAGCAGGTAGACAAGGCAGATGTTTGGATCCTTGTGTTTGTTTTTAAAGGCAACGCAGCTAAAGTAAACTGAATCTGCCTAGTTTATATTAGCTTCATTTGGCTAATTTTTTTTAGCTTCAGTATATAGTTTCACATCGGATGGCATTTACCCCTCCCTTCTCATACTTTTACCAGTACAGTAAATCTGAAGAACTGAACACCAGGTCTGTTTCCTGCTTTGGTGACTCGGCTTTAGCAGGTTTTCGCAAGTGGATTGGTTTGAACTTATCTCGAACTCTCTCAACTGTTAAATTTGGATAAAAGTCTAACCCGCACAATATTAAAACCGTTTCGACCGGAGCTATAATAAAATCAGACCTGAGTATAGATATGCAAGCCTGGTCCTTAAAGCATTGCATGGTATTCTCATAAAGCAGCATTACTCTATCAAAGCCTAGTTACCAAAATTAATGTCCATGTCCGTGTCTTCCCAGACTTTTTGAGGGAAAGGAACAATATTTGGTGGGAAAAGCTTTTCTGCTCTACTTGCTCATCCCTTACCTCACACTTGCCCATCTCCCTGTAACTACTCATCCCAGGTTCTTTAACCGATCCATTCACCACACAGTACCTCGACTCTGGAACAATCTCCCTCCTGAATTTCGAAAATTCTCAGTATCCCTAACCCTTCTGACGTTCACCCATCATCGTCTGTCCATCATCTACCTTACTTCTTCGGCAAGGCATTTCATTCAAACTGGTCTCACCTTTTAAAGAAATCCTAACCTGATCCTTCCAATCTGCCATAACAACCGACCGTAACTGCTCCTCTGCCCCTTTTCTGTCTGGCCTTCTGGCAACCGGATTTTGTTCTTCCCATGGCTTCTTTGGATAATCCTTCTGACTTGACGCAGCGCTTGTGAATAAGCCAGTGCCTGCGTTTAGTTTTAAGTAGCAATACTGTTAATAGTGTACTTTTGCCTGATGAAAGTGCTGCATGGTAATATATCAGTATGAAGTGCAACATTTACGCAGACAATGTCTTCAGCAAAATTTAACTAATTTAGAATTGGCATACCTTAGACGATGCCAGCTCAAACGTTTGAAGATCTTAACATAAAGTTCATGTTGGTGAATGTTTTAAATTAAATAGCTGCAAAAATTAAAGTAATGTTCTTCAACTGATCGGATTGCTTCAAAATTATGTTTAGATCTATTTGCTGTAAAGGATATCATTGCTTACTGCTTACCAGTTACATTGCTTACCCGAGCCTCCAAACAAGGGACAATTCCTATTCTTCAAACATTACGACTGACCAAAGGCTCTTAGAGGAAATTTTGTCAGCTGTCTTATCCCAGATTTTCTGCCTATAAATGCAGAGGTAAATTTATGCTTGATTTGTTTTACGTCAACAACTCTTTCCAGAAAACTTGTTTATTCAGAAAGCACGTTCATTTGCTTGTTGACTGATTGGGATCTAGTAAATAATTATGAACCATGTGATTGATGGGTCAAGTGAGCACTCATTAATATGTCTCCCAGGTAAAGGGATTCGAAACATGCGAGCTGGCCATCCTCCGATCAGTTGTTGTACTTCATGACTATCTCATGCACGTTTGGCTGTAAACAACACATACTTAGACTGCAAGCAGAAATACCAGGATGTAGGCACTGACACAAAATGCCATTATGCCCACATGAGCTTTATTCACTGAAGCATAATCAGTTTTGATTTTCAAATCGAGTTTCAAATCAAGAAATATTTATTTTGTAAATGTAGGCCTACATTAAATCCTGCAGAAATATCAATACAACATATCACCTAAACAAGACATTAAAACAAAAATCACAGACATTCCTATGTATTTATTTTATTCAAAACTTTCTGAGCAACATATCTCTGAAAAATCAAAGCAATGTTTTTCATGACAAATGTGTTACATCGTAGGTTAACAACCCTTTAAAAACACGTACCAACAGCTGCGTAATGAACATACATACGTACTGTAACCAATCTGAAGGAACTGTTCATCAAGTTGCTTTTCTAGCTCTATCGTGAGGCACAGTATCTATAAATGTGTTACATTATGTTACAATAGGTTGCATTAAATAACAAGTAGTTAATTTCACTGAACCGGTCTCAAAATATAAAATTATACGATATGGTGACCATTAAGTTCTCTTCCACATCTCATGGTTATTAACAATAATAAGGATAATAATAGCACTAATACAATCTAACAAAATATCATTGGTATATTTATCACTTAAGGCAATTCAAGAATCCTTTGCTGGAATGATGATGGAGTTGGGACTAGAGTTTAGACTTTCCAGCTTTTGGCTGAAGTTGCTGGAGTTTCATAGCGAGTGCCATATTTCCTGCAATCTTCAGCTTTCCTTGGAAAAAAGCCTAGAAAAAAGTAATTTACGAGTATCAGTAAATCTGATTAAGAATGATCAGCAATTGTAATTTTTATTGTTGAATAATATAGTCTATTATTTGACAACCAAGTAGAAAGAGACAAATTAATCAACCAATTAGAAACAGACAACATTCCGTTAAAATGACACTTCTCCCATCGTCATTACAGTATTTATTAATTTGTTAACAGCTGATGTAGTATTTCTTTTAGTAACCACCTGTTGTGGATTGAGCTGTCCAGTCATAAGTAGAAGAAGATTATCATCTTCCATTGAAATGGTCACATCTCCCTTTCCTAAAGACAAAACAGAAACTCTAACCATAGACATTATTTCTGTATTAATGCAGCATCATGAAGCATCTGTTGATGCTGATTGACTAGCTCAACAACCGACAACTGCCAGACATGACTTACATGTCCACAAACTTTGTGTTAGAAAAGGAGAATATCAAAATTTCATAGTAGAATTTTTTCCAGGAATTATACATTCCATTTAACATATTATCATTAGTTAGGGCTAATATCAGATCAAATACAATGAACATGATAAAATTAAATGTTGAATTTTAGTACTTTATATGCCTCCTTGGAAACATGTACATTGGCTCTAGATGACAATGACTGATACAGATTGAAAAACATACAAAAATAGTGTGAAATATGAAGATGATGATGAAAAAAGACGACAACAAAGGCAAAAATGACAATACCAGTGATGATGATTTTGTAAGCAAACAGGATGATTAAGATGATGATGTTGATGACAATGATTATACAGTAGCTATGAAAGCAAACATGATGATTAAGATGATGAAAAAGATGATAATGAAATGACATGATAAAATGTCTAGGATAACCTGTCCCATGAACAAAATGTACCCAGATAATACATCCCAGACAAAATTATCCCAAGGTATATATACTGGGAATCTTTCAGAGTTGTCATTGAGCAAGCTATGAACTGTTGACTAGCCCATTTTGTAGTGTAACATTAACTACACAGTCTTTGATTTCAGAAACTATAATTAATCGAAAAATTCAATCTCAACAGTAGCCCAAGTGAATCGTCACATTTCTAAATGCTCAAATATTTATCGATAACATTTGTAACTCATAGTTTCAACTCAATCACAACACCCCAGACCTCTACTAGAAATCTACACTCCTCTATATAGGCCACTTTATATAGGCCCTTTCCCACCAAGACAACAGAGTGGCCTCCTGACACCATGCAACTGTGGGTTTTTCCAAAATCCCGCTGACTCACCACAGCACAGGCTGGGCGAGTGCCCACGTGATAAAATGCACATCAGCAACAATTACTGCTAATGTCAGTCCACCTGCCAATCACACTGCTGTGTCATATGTTCCATGCACATCTGGCAGCACATGATCAGCATGTGCAAAAACAAATCAATAACCTGATCACTCATGGACATTTCCTATGCAAGCAAGCAGTCAAAACTTGCTGGTTAAGCAGTGCAATCCCATGTTCACAGTATAATAATGGAACAGGATAAAATGTCCCCAAATGAAAACAGAGGCAAACCAATGCACTATAAAAATAAAAATAGATAAACTATATAAACTAATAAGTCTTTGAAATAAACACTACTGAAAACAAAATATTAATTCGGCAACAGTCTTTGGAATAAGTAAATTCAGCTGTTTAGTGCTACTGGAAGCATTAACGTTTTCAGGAGTTTATAGTTATTTGATATTCTGGATTCCATATTGTCAAACTGTTACATCTAGAATATTTTTCATTCTACAATCACTATTTCTAACTGAAAGTAATTCATTTTACCATGCCTGAGTTTACAGTAACCCCCCCCCAAAAAAAACATGCAAACATATTATTGGGGACTTTTGCCCAGGAAAAATGTAATGGAAAAGAAATCTGACATCTACATGTGGCTGTAGACATTTTATCTTGGACATCTTATCTGAGTACAATTTTTCCATGGGAAAATGTTGTCTGGGGACATTTATCCTAGTACCAAAAATGAAAATAATGAGGAAGATGACAATGATAATGTTATAAAACAAACAGTATGATTAACGTGAGAATGAGGAGAACGATAATGGCGCTATTGGAATCCAGGTGTCATTGGATGTTGTACCTGATGGATCGAACCTCACTGCTCCATTTCCATTTTTGACATCGACAACCCAGACACCCTCATCTTTTCCCCTCTTGACCTTGAAGCAAAAGACTCCGTTGATCTTCTTAACATATTCCGGACCATTCTACACAGAGAAATTAAGACTATTTGAGGGCAAAGTTCAAAAAGCAACATCCAGACATGGATCTGTGGGACCAGGGTCCCACACTACAAGGCTAGAAAGCACAGCAATCCATAATCTGATTTTTGAACTTCTGTAGTGCCACTATAATAAAGGCATCTATCAATGGCATTCCAAAACAGATCTGCAATCCAGTCAATAGGGTCAGTCTGATTATACAGAAAGATACAGCTTACATAAGCTGAAACAAGAGCCTTAAGAGAACCCATTAGTTCACTCAAAGCTGACTCAACCTTTGTCCTGCTGAATTTCAACCATGATGACCCACGTTTTGACCTGCCTAATTGCTTTCTAAGCAGTGACCATCAACCTATGCCCAGTACAGCAATAAAGTGGCAATACAGATGCTTTGTAGATGGGATTAGATATTGCATACATGTAAGTGTATGTAAAAATGATGTATTTTCTAACTAGCTAGAGAACTAATGGTATTTGGGCATATATATGCATGTATGCATGCATGCATGCATATATCTATGTGCACAGACATCTATATAGCACCTTCTTACAACTCTCAAGCACTCCTTGCCAAAGTCCCATATAAAATGAATAGTACTCTTAACTTGCTTAAAGGTAATTTAATTACGCTTAATTTTATTAATGCTGACATGACATTAAACATTGAAAGAGTCAAACCAAAACTCTACTGGTGTTAAAGTTTGTGGTGGACTCACCCTTTTGAGTTCATTCTCAATCTCATCAAAGACGATTTTGGTCTTAAAGTCTCCGGCAGACAGTGCTGCTGTAGCCACGGCCTGAATTGTTCTGCCACTACAAACAAGACTCGTTGAAGCCATTCGTACAAATACTAACAGATCAAAGCAGGCTTTGAAAGCAAGTCTCAACCTACCGGCAACTCCACTAACACAGAAAATGACTTGGCAAGAGTGGAATAATAAGTTTATCTAAGAGAGCAAGAGAACAGTTTCTGACTTGATTTCAATGATCAGCTTCAAGCCAATCAAACAAAGTCCAAAGCCAAGTGGGTCAATAACTCAGAAGTTTAAAAGCCGTGACAAGGGCTAACATGGACGTTGGACAGACATTGGTATGATAAATGCCGTCTCCTAAAGCTTCATATCAAGCTTCATCAACAAACAAGCGAAGGACATCACCTTCTGACAGCTCATTATTGTAAGTTCAAATCCTAGAATACAAAACTTATCACATGAAGTCACAGTATCAATCAGCACCAAATTTCAATAATTCTGTTTATTTTATTGCTATAAGTAAACTCAGTATTTCATATAGTTAAGCAAAGGCAACAAGAGTAAGCATTCCTGATATGTAAATAACCTGTCTAAACAATTTAAATATAATAAATTATAAAAAAATCAAAGCAAACCTAACTTCTAAAAATACAAAAATTTACTGAAGCATTGAAAAGATTATTTACAACATCTTTAAGTCAACAATTATGCATTCCTTCACTCAGTCTTCTTATCCAGTCAACAACCATATTCAAACATTGCTGACCAGATGCAAATTGATGAAATCATCTTACCTCGCTTGATATGCTGGAAATCCAAGTCTGTAGAGAGTCACTACAACAGCCCCACCTAAGCCAACATTGTGCTGCAGTGCAAGCTTTGCTCCCTTTACCTGGCGTTTGTCAGCGAGACCACGCAACTGCCAGCAAAGCTCACTACACTGAGCCAATCCTACAAGAACAGCCATTCACACTCAGCAAATTTCCTAGACAAATTCCCAAGGTTGTTGAAACAGGCCACAGTTTCAGATGTCACATTGCATGAACAGATGTCTCACATTTTCAGTTATGTTAAAATTGCATATTTTTACATATCTGTTCTAGTTTCAGGTGTGTTCAACGTTGCCTTGATTTTCAATCATGCTTCTAGCAATCAGCATATTCTGATGAAAATCAAATAATAAACAATATAAATAAGTAAATAATATGTTTTTTAAAAAGATGTCTTCTTTGTTCAGCATTTCAGTTACTTTAAGTACTTCTAATAGTTTTAGTCCCAGTTAAATCCATTCAAAGTTAGGGTTGTTGGACAGCGTATGGAAGGGTGAAGACCCTTTGGCAGGCAGGTGGAGATAAGTCATTGCCTAAGCTAAGAGTAGGTTTCCAGCATGTGGTACTAAGAAATCTAAGCCTTACCCTGCCTTTATCTGATCCTTCAAAAATAAAAAAAATATCAGACTGGCTGAACTCATTTTGTCTGTCTCACTGTATATCTTCAAAACATCTTCAATGCATGAAAATATTCATCCACACTTCCCAATCTGCTCACCAGTTGCCCCCAGTGGGTGGCCCTTGGAAATCAAGCCCCCACTTGGGTTGATCACAAACTTCCCACCATAGGTGTTGTCACCTCGATCAATAAATTCTCCAGCTTTGCCTGCAAAGAGAACCAAAAACTATGGTTTTAATAAAATAAATAAATAAATAAGAAAGAAATATTAAATTCATAAGCAAATACCCCAATGCAGACTCCAGTTGTTTCTACGAGGATTGAAATAAATTACTGACCTAGGAGCTGTTCAGTGATTCCCCACGAGATACTTCCACCAACAAAGGAGCTGTTCAGTGATTCCCCACAAGATACTTAGCTGTTCAGATTCCCCACAAGATTCCACCAACAAAGGAGCTGTTCAGTGATTCCCCACAAGATACTTCCACCAACAAAGGAGCTGTTCAGTGATTCCCCACAAGATACTTCCACCAACCTGTTCAGATTCCCCACAAGATACTTCCACCAACAAAGGAGCTGTTCAGTGATTCCCCACGAGATACTTCCACCAACAAAGGAGCTGTTCAGTGATTCCCCACAAGATACTTCCACCAACAAGGGATACAATGAGAAAATGTTGTGTATTTCTGAAGAATATGCAGCCGAGTTTTTTAATGACTTACAATGAAAGCAAGACTAAACGCATTATGTTTTGTTCTCAAGGCAGTAAGGAATCAATGCTCAAAATCGACGATCAACCAACTGAAACTGTGTCTGAATGGCCACATCTTGGTAACACGAGTCTCAGAGCGATGTTAGTTGTACTAGAGTTGGGAAGAGATGTGTCACTGGTCAGGCAAATGATGTATTCTTATTTTTATAAACCGAGTTGTAACATTAAAAGCAATTTATTCTATATAAATTGTAGCAGCATGTAGGGCTCAGTGCTGTGGTATATGCAGGAATGCAAGGCCAGTAAATCAAGGTATGCTCAGCTTGGCAAAAAGGACAAATTGTTATATGGTTCACCTGGTCGTATATCATTGTTTGAAGAATTTAGTAAAAGAATTATTGGTTTTTCATTTCGCATATTTAACAAATTTAATTGCAGAAAGTTCTGCATCACCAAAACCCTTGTGGATGGCTTTAAATAAGTTATTACACAGATAAGAAGTTAAATTTATCCTCTGCTGTTTTCTCTGCTACCCAAGACCTATTCAGTAAATTTTCTGACCTTCTCTGCAGATAAGATTTCTGGTATCAGGCTGAAATTTGTTGGTTATTAAGTATGTGATAAATTTCTTCATCCTAGTTTTTCACCTCCTCACTTAGACTACTCTCAGTTAACAAATCTTGCAGAGGTTTGTAGACCCAGTTTCAGCGAAAAATGTTGCATTTTTTAAAGATGCAGATCTCTTTGTGGCTACATTTGAAAAATTGCATTTCAGAAAGTTAGAGTTCACCATAATTTATCTGTCTGTTGTAAATTAAATAGATTTTTCATGTGCAAAATTACAAAGTTTAACATGAGACCTTTTCAGTGATATATTTGGCATGTCTGTGAAAATTATATTTAAAAACTGATATAATAATCGATGCACAAATAAACAACTAAAATTGAGAAAAATACTTAAACACTGACACTCCACATGAATATTTGCAGTTTAAACGCTGACACAAACCAGGAAAGTAAATATGCAAAGAACTCATTTTGACCAATTTTATGCCAACTTGCCTACTGAGCTTGTTTCTCAGAAATTAACTTTTCCAGATTTGTGAGGGTTTTCCTCAGGCACAGTCACAACTGCATAAAAAAGCACCATGTATTTAATTCCAATTTTTTTGTACTATATGAAGTGAAATGAACAAATCTGACCTGGTGGACATAATCCAAGGGCTTCGTATGTGATCAACTCATTGGCAGAGAAGCAATCATGTAGCTCGATCACGTCAACATCATCCGGGCGAATACCTGCCACATTTCGTCAACACAACCCCACAATAGCAGCAAACTACAATAACGCTGCCATTGGACACTATGTCTAGTCTCCATCAGAACAAGGTTGCATTCTGATGAAATCACTTTCTTGTGCTGCAGTAAATTTTAGATCCGTAACCTTAATTCATCATGTTATATCAGAATTTAAATCTGAATGATGCACGTCATGAAGCAGATAGGTAGTAATAATAAGAATAATGTTATCATTAATATCTAGAAACAATTATCTTTGTCATTTAACTACACTCGATATGCATATATTTTTATCACAGGTCAACAGCACATGCTTTTCCAAATGTCTTGTCTTAATTTGTTGGAGAGGTTCTTACTACATGTAACGTAAATGCCCAGATGTTACAGGACACAACAACTTGTTACAACTGCCCAGTGAGAAGACTAATAGTAATAGCTAAAACATTGTCATCCTTTTGAGTATGTTAAAGCTTCCATTCAAAGTGGGCTATGGCTCTTCAAAAACACAAGGCAGCAGAAAATTCCTGGATAAAAAGCAAGTCTGTCCCAGTCTTTTTAGTTGCAACTTTAAGTCACGGCTGATTATTCATCTCTTGATACCAACCACTATCCGCCACTCTCTCACGACCCAGGCTGCTACCATTCTGATCCATGCATTTATTTGTTCCAGGATTGACTATGGCCATGCTGTCTTTGCTGGCTTGAGTCTCTCCTGCATCTCGCAACTGCAATCTGTCTTGCACGCTGCTGCTCGTCTGATCGGAGGTATCCCTAAGTTTGGCCACATCTCTGCTTACATTTCAGAGGAGCTTCACTGGCTGCCTATCCAGGAGCGTATAAAATTTAAAATCCTGGCTCTTGTACGTAATTGCCTCTTAGGTTGCGCCCCATTTTATCTTAGGGAGCTCTGTGTTTTGGCCTCCTCCATTCCGGGCCGTAGACTACTTGTTCGGCGGTACGGGGTGACTTGCTTGTCCCATCGGTCCGAACAGCTACGGCCCAGCGCAGAAGTTTTGCTGTGGTTGGTCCCGCTTTCTGGAATGGGCTTCCTAATGACCTATGCCAGGAACTTCTTAGTCTATCTCCCCCTCTTTTCTGCAAGCGCTTGAAGACCTTCTTATTTCCCAGTGCTTCTGGGTTGTAGGGCCGGGAGCGCCTCTGAGGAGTTTACCTCGAAGTGGAACTTTATAAATTTTTTATTACATTACATTACATCACATCACTTATGAGATACCATCATCACCAGGGAATTATCAAGATTAAATAAACATAAGATAAAACTAGAACAGACTAGACTGCAGGTCCATACCAGCCTTGTGGTAGACTTCATCAGCCGCTCGCTTTGTCATATCATAGCCAACCTACACATAAACAGATACTCTCTTCACTTAGCACATACCTACAAACAGCAGACATAACATGCAACTGCTTTCAAATAAGTCAAGTTTGATATTCATATTAAAAAATGTTAATCATAAACGTTACAATAAGTTATAAAAATTACAAGCATGCAGGGGGTAGAGAAGACAGTACTGGTATCTCTGACTGGCACAGTTTCAACAAAGCAGTCACATTTCCTCAGTTCATGCTTAAATTTAATTTTTTTTTACTATAATTATTCAAAATCTTAATTTCTTTTAAGTAGAAGTGAAATGGTTACATATTAGATTAGATTAGATGAGACTACATTAATCCAATCAGATGATAAGACCAGAAAAGATTAACTTCAGTTACTGCTCACCACTTTGATGCAGCTACGATCCTTAAAAGTGCTCGGTAAATCTGTGGACATGACTTGTGCCACTATCTCCACTGCCTGTCCCTGAAGTCCATGTCGCCGGACAAAGTCCTCGCTTGCTAGGATTGCACAAGCAGCCCCATCAGACGTTGGGCTAGAGATTCCATCAGAGTAAGTAGCAGCAAACAAGCAGATCAGATATATCAGTTTACTAGTTTAGATTTGAGTAAAACAATCACTTTTGATTTGAGTAAAAGATTTCATTAAAATGAAAGACAGGAATAAACAAAAAGACTATAGCAGAATTGATTAGAATGCCAGAAAACTTAACGGCAAACTGGAGCGAAAGATTAAAATAGATCAGAGTAAAACATTAGATTAGATTAGAATGGATCACAAAGGGGTAAACTGGAGTACATTAGAATTATGTACTAGATTGCAGTAAAACTAATGTTTGTTAGCACTATTTCTGTTTTAAGTTTACAGTTGATTGTAGTAGAGTAGTATTTGTTTGAGAAGATAATAAATACTAAAAGACATTAAGGAGCCATAAAGTAGATTAATTTTGTTTTTTTCCACTTCTAAGATGATTATATAAGCAGGTTTGTTTGTTTATCTAATTAATAAGCAGAACGCAATTACCAGCACTGAAGTTTGGTCAGATAACCGTGGACGGATTGTGACTTTAAAATCTGTTCTAAAGAATACTCTTCCTGAAATTGTGAATACCTGAAAGCAAGTAGTATGCTGGCTTAAGTACTTTTATACAGTCAGTTCATGAAAATACCAAGTTCAAGTATTAAGAAGCCTAAGAACAGATCAAACAGTCACCAATGGCTGTGCAATAGAAAAGTAGCTCTTGCCTCTACAAATAACACTATGTTTGGCCAGTGATGAAAAACAGGTTTCATGAGAAGCCATTTCACACAGATAAAAGTTTATCAAGTACTCTACACAGCAGTAAATTCGATATAGTTTGTTGATTTAGAATAAAGAACTGTGATGCTGTAGTCTAATTGGATGCAATCCATAAAAGTTAAGGAGCACCTCCTCCATGTCCTACTGCGCAATACGAGGTTATGGAGTATGATGTACTACAGTGTTACTCGAACTGTTTGTCGGTAGGTCCAGTTTTAGAAAGACATTTAATTTTTATCTTACTGTTGTCTGTGTAATTAGCTACTTGATGTTTTTAAAGTAAAACTCTATTAATAGAGGAACCAGCTTTAATTTAAAGCAAAAATATATTCTTTAAATGAAAACAGTTTTCATCTGCCAACTGCTCAAGCATGGAACAACTTATCTCATTTTCTGGTTTTGGCTGTTGAAAATAGCTGACAAATTTAGTCCAAAATTTGTAATATCCACTTCCCTAAAATTTTAGTCTGAGAGTATGATCAGCCTGAAGCTCAGAAGCTTTAAGCTGAAGAACTGCCTGCTTGAGAAACAGAAAACTTAGTTTGCCAAACAAAGAAACTGAAACCAGGCTAGCAAGATTTAACACTGGAGAGGAGAAAATACTTAGGCAAGTTGGGTTGTTAAGCGCTAAGTATGGAATGTTTTGTTTTGAGGATATTTGCCTGGTCCACAACGGAAGGCTCAGAGGACCAATTTTTGTACTGTGGTCTGCCTTTTGAGTAACCTTAGTGTACTACATTGGGCCTGTAACTGGCCCCCAGCTGCTGCCAATGGCGTGATGCAGGCCTGCTGTGGTCCAAATGAATGTCACTGTCTGGGGTGTACCATGCGACTTGAGAGACTACGTTTCTGCACTCATTTATAATGGAGAACCTAAGTCACTGAAACTCAGCTCCAAGGAACTGCTAATTCAGTTACTCACGGATTGTTCGTTGAATGCTTGTGATTCTTCCAGGCAATTTTTGCAAAATGCTCTGGTTTTGTACCTAAAACAACAGAACATCAAAATAAATTCCAACAAATTATAATTACCATGTATAAAATCCCCAGTTCAACCTTGTTGACAAATGCTTCATGGAAAATGCATCAAAGCAAAAATTTATTCCAAATAATTGATTGAGGTTGAGCCAGATAGCTCATAAACAAGTGGTCCTGTTGTTAGCTAGTTTGTATCAATACTGTAGTTTATGCATAATATTCATCCAGCCTGCAACTATGCCTCTAAGAACACTACTATTAATGGAGGTGCAAGACAAGGTACATAATCATTAATTATAATAGCTAAACTAATCTAATGTTACAAGACACAGGCTTCACCTGAGACTCAAGGTAATAGACCAGCACAACACACATATCACATATCACATGCACACATCACCAAAGCAGAAATACAGTCGCGCAATAGACACACCCTGGTCTTGGAGATGATCAACACAAGAAGACTCCAGGTGTTTGAGCATTTCACATGGTGCGATGGCAGGCAGGACCAAGCTAGTCCACTCCAAGCCTTGATTTCTGGCCCTCTGAGGACCTGGAAGAGACCAGTCGGATGACCAAGGCATACACAGACCCGGACGGTGGAGGTGGATCTTCACCCACTGAACTCTGGGCTACATACAGCCTGGAGACAAACCTAAGCTTTGATGGATTCCAAAGATTTGTGGAAACTGCAGGGCTCTAAACAGGAACAACCCACTGATGATGATGATCATCATCATCATCACGTGTGCCTGGTATGTTCAATAAACAACATACCATAAGTCTTCATGTGTTCCATGCCTGCATTTCCAAACATCTGCGGCGCAAGTGGAGCTCTAGAGATCTCAAAGCATTCTGCCATTGTTGTCACATGTTTGTCCAATGGGATGACACGATCTGCATACTGTAAGAGCATCAGAACAAGACATGCTCTACATACTGTATGACTTCATATGGTCAAGTCCTGCACTGCCAAATAGCTGAGCAGCCAGGGGTGACTTAGTGATGTCACAGTATTCCCCCACAGCCTCAATGTGGCATTCCATCATGTTTGCAAGATCACCATACCATAAAAAGTGCCAACACAGAAAACCAGAGCTATGGGTGACAGCAAGAACTTCTGTTCCTTTCGTGCATTACATATTAAATCAGCTGACCAATCTCTGCTCCTTGCTCACCCCTCTAACCACCAAACATTGCACTTGGGTAACGGACACTGTGAATCTTGTTCTGCCTCATAAAAAGATGGTGTTGGGTTCTCCGGCGTTCTTGATGGCTCATCCACAGCTTTGGAATCAACCGCTCTCTTCTCACATGCATTCTGTTAGCTATTTAATGTCTTTCACGGCTAAATCTGTTATTCCTCTGTTTCAACTTGCATACTTGTATTTGAAGTGACAATCGAACGGTGCCTTGTGCATTATGAGAACAGTGCTACAGAAGTTATCTGACTAAATTAGACTGTCATTTTAAGTTAAAGTTTAAAAATCCAAATGATCCTATTAAGGGGCAAAACTTGAATTCTTAGGCAGAGTAATTGTACTTACTGCAGTACTCATGCTTCATATCAAAGTACTTATGCTCTCAAACAGGTAACAATTTTGAATGACTTTCACTTTACTCAGACAATTTAACCCACCGGATATTTCTAGCCAAAGATATGGCCTTACTGATTTACACCATCTTGACTTAAACTTCTCTTACTCAGGTACATGGTCTATATAGTTGGAATTTACTTTTTCAAAAACACCATAATGTTTAGAGATAACAGGCATGAACTCACCTTAATTCTAAGTGATCCAGGTTCCATCTTTTCAAAGCCAAGCGCCATGATGCAGTCCCCATTACCTGGACGAACAAGTAAACTCAGGTAATTAAATTAAGAAAAATGAATTATCAAACTTTTCACATAGTTCAATCAGACTGCAGAATGAAGTCATTACACTGCAAATTAGTATTCATGCTCAAATCTTTATTTATAATGGAAATTCTTGTTAAAGCTCGGTTTCACGTACACAGCATTAGTCAGCTTTTACTTGCACTGAGTTTGTATTTACACTGTAAATTTGCATCATATACTGTAAATCTGTATCATATACTGTAAATTTGTATCATATACTGTAAATCTGTATCATATACTGTAAATTTGTATCATATACTGTAAGCTTATATTCTTTTACTTTGTTTTCAAACAAACTGAAGATTACTTCTTTCACAGCTTATCATTTAAATTTTATGCTTTAATCTTAATGTCCTTTTTTACGCTCTAAGTTTGCCATTCATTTCACTCATACTTGACACTGAACTTTTATGCTTTAATCTTTATGTCCTTACTTAAGTCTTTATATTTAAATGATACATTTTTAGTTACATGTAAAATGTTTAGTTTATGCTGTGAATTTTGTATAAACTGTAAGTCTGAAGCATTTGAAAGACTAAGGCTGATACTGACCTCCCTCGATGAGCTGCCGAGCGAGCATAAGAGCACTTGATCCAGTGGCACAGGCATTGTTCACCTAGACAACAAATGAAATCAGGCCATTTAGACAGAACCTTTTCCGAGATGCACCGAGATACAGCACTGGTTTCCTCTTTCTCAAGTTTATTTTTTCACCACGATCAGAATTTGGCCCCTGATAAATGATATTAAATATGTGATTTTACTTAGAATTTATATTTAAGCATAACATAATGGTATGTTATAGCTGCAATGCATTGTTATGCAAAACAATGTAATACGTCTTACATTGTAAATGGGAATTCCCGTCATACCGAGTTGGTAAAGGGAACGCTGGCCGCTGGTTGTGTCTCCTACAGTAGCAACAGAACTTTACATGTTTTACTGTGGAGTAATATCATGAAATCAGATATTTATAGGAGCCTTTTAACAGCCATTCCAAGCACTGTACATGCGGCTGTCAGCCAGTTTTAAAATTTTGACTCACAAATCACATTACGATGCTAAAATATGTCCAAATGAACATAATATCCAAATTCAGAATCAGCTCCAGATGAAACTCCAGATGAGATGAGATGAGATGAGCAGTGCAGTGCAGAAGAGTAACTGATATTCTAAAAGCCATTCAAGTTTCAGCTACGTTTCATTTTCTGCATAGGTAGCAAATGTAGATTTGACGATAAGTGAACTTAAGAATTAAGCCATACCATAACAGAAGCCGACACAGGCCTGTTCAATCTTGTCATACGAGAGTCCAGCATCTTTCAACGCCTTTGTACCTAGAAAGACACAGAACCACCCCACAGGCTGTCAGTCAATTAAAAATCCTCATGCAAATTACCTGGTAATAGATCATAGGTTCACAAATTTTGTGTAGCAACTTACAATGCTGGCACATAAATAATCAGTAGAATCAGAAACTACTGGATACTGATTTTGAGCCACAAACCATACATATTCAGTAGGTCATGCACAAGACTTGCATAGTCATATAAACAGAAACTACTTGGCATGTTGCCACAAACCATACATATTCATTAGGTCACGCAACACAGGAACGACCAAGACCTGCTAGTACGAGTAAATGCGAGACAAAAACCTAATCCTATATTGTAAGTTGCCTCTTTAAGAAAATACCTCTGAGGTGCTCCCAATATGATTACACAAGATCACAATAAGAAAGAATAGTCTTCAACTGCTGATCAGTACTGCCCTTATTTTTAATATGAGAAAGGTTCGAACGTCTCTGTAAGACTGAAATATTTAATAACTCATTGAGTTAATTTCAGTTAATTACTGGGTTAACATGGTATTTAACTGTGACTGTGTAATCTGTGACTGTGCTTGGATCATCTCAGACATCTAAAGACAGCAGACAGGAGTGAGCTGCTCTACCTCCTGGAACTCTCGGCAGTATTCGACACTGTTGACCAAAACATCTTACTGGACAGACTCAACAGCATTTAGCATTAGGGATTTGGCCTTGTCTTGGTTCTGAAGCTTTGTATATATTACCTGCAGCCATACCTATGGCCACAGCCATCTGGCTGGAAATGGCTAATAAGAATAATAAATATAATAATATAATAATAAACCTCATTAATCAGGTCACAACATAAAATATTTCTCCATTTGTTCTGATTTCTATCTAATCTTAAATTCTCTTCATGGTGGTATCGTCTTAAAGTATTACATTCATTCTTCTTCTTATTATTATTAAGATTATCTTGTGATAATCTTATCATTGTTCACTTCATCTTCTCCCTGCCTGAACAAAAATACGGCTAACATGATAAAAAGCATATGAATTCTTCCTATCACTGATGTCAAACTATCAACTGGCTATTAATTTAAAATTTGTATCTGCGTAAAAGAAAACAACATATGATGTAATGACTGGATTAAAGACTGACCTGCTTCAAGTGCCATGTCAGGATAATCGAATTTCTCCCTCCTGCCGGGCTTCTCAAACTAAACAGAAAATTGAACATAAAACACGCAGTTCATGATACATGTAAGCATGTATTTATCTGAACGTGTACAGGGCTTCTCTTCTGAAACCCTTTCAATAGCAAATGACAGCTGAACAACAGGTAAAGCAAAGATCTTAGAGTCTACGACTCTAATATCTTTGGGTAAAGTCTCCACTAGTAGGCTCTCATGTGTTCTCACAGAATTAACAAATGAATTATTATTAATTACTATTTGTAATTATTATTACGGTCGCTATAGAAAACCGTGTACGTTTACATTTGCGCACTGATCGGAATGTGCCTCTCGATTCTCCCACTAGGCAGAACCGTAGGACTTGGCCCAAAACATTAAATTCTGGAAAGAAAAGGCCTACCTTCGTCATTCCCACACCGATCACATAAACCTTTCTACGACTTGAACTCATTCTGATGTAGACTTTCACTGAATAAGAAAATAAGATACTAAGAATTCAACTCCGGCCAACATAGTATGTAAACCCTACCCTCGTTTCTGATCCATTCGCAAACGGCCATCCAAAGTTCAAGTTCGGGTAAATAAGTAAGTAGGTAAGTATATTCTTTATTAACCTATAGCTAATCGCACATCGGTTTACAAGTATTTAAGAACACAAGAAAACTTAATATTCATACAACATCCTAACAATAAAACATTTACTCGTTAAATTGTCAGCAGGAGGAATAATACGATCATGGGTGTGGGGCCGTAGGGAATAACTGAGGGTTTTAATTGGTGGGAGTAGCTGATGTAAGACATGATTTGGGTTGTTCAAGATTGCTTTAAAGAGACGAGCATCAGCTGTGCCACAGAGTTCATCGAACGATGGGGAGTTCCCAGGAAGATAGCGGAGACGCACAAGTCTCCGCATCAAAGCCTGGAGCCCAGCTCTAGCCTGTGCCCCAGCATAGCCCCACCACACGGGACAGGCGTACAGCATCCTGGCCAGTGTTGTGGCTCGGACAACGTCGTAGAGCCGAGGGCCAGTTAGGCCATGTGATACAAGGATTCGTATGGCATATAAAGACTGACGCGCTTGACTATGAATCCGATCAATATGAGAATCAAAATTTAACATCCTCGATAGGGTAACACCCAATATTGTCATCTTTGGTACACTGGTTAAACCGGGAATCACATTAGGTAAAATTATCTGCTGATTTCTCATTCTTGGCCGGTGAATTATCATTTCACATGTCTTTTTATGATTAAGTTTTAAGTTACACTTATCCGCCCAAAGGGCAACATGGTCCAGTTCAGTCTGAACCATCAAGCTATTGCAGGATGGTACAAGAAGGTAACTGTCATTAGCGTATTTAAATAACCTATTGTTGGGTGCTAAAGGCTTATACTTGGATATGGCATCTAGGAAGTTCACTGGTCCCAGACCCGAACCCTGAACAATACTGGAATTTATGCCAACTAAGGTAGAGACACTATCATTGAATTTGGTACAGTGCTGTCGGTTGGTTAGGAAGGAAATTATCCAATTGTAAATGTGACCAGGAATAGTGAGATCAGCAAGTTTATTAGCGAGATAGGCATGTCTTATTGTATCAAAGGCCTTTGAGAAGTCAAGGGATATGAGATGAACATATTGGTTAGAAGCGAGCAGTTCAGACAGATGGTGAGTAATAGAAATAAGAGCTGCAGACGTGGAACCAGTAGGCCGGAATGCATATTGGTCAGAGAACTCATGATTGAGTGATTGTTCAGTAAGAATAGGATAGAAGAATCTTCGAACAATAAGTTTTTCAAGTAATCGAGAGAGAATTGAAGTTATAGATATTGGGCGGAAATCGCTACATGAGGTAGGGTTCGGAACAGGGGTGATGACACTATTTTTCCACTGAGGTGGAACATAGGATCTAATGATTGATTGGTTAAGAAGAAAAGTGAGGGGTTTAGCCAGGATGGGTGCAGTGTTTTTCAGAAACCACATTGATATCTCATCAAGTCCTGTGGCTGTGTGCCCAGTTGAATCAAGCAGTTTAAAAATTATAAATTCATCAAAGACATCATGGGTCCTAACTAGCGTTGTGGATTTAAGCGGGGGAGAGGTATATTGTAGATCAGTCGACATGTCCCTATAATACTGATTCAAGGACTCGGCGGTGATGCCACAATCAGAGTACGGGATATTCTTAGAGGCGCCCCGAAGACGGTTGACCTCAGACCACATCTCCCTGGAACCGCATTTTGATCTTTCAAAAACAGAAGCATTCTTACGTGCAATAAGGCCATTAATCCTATTAGCCAGGGCCGACGCAGCCTCAAACTTATGTTGCCTAAGAAGTTTCTTCCGTTTGCGCAGTAAGCATTTGATAACAGGGGTCATAAAAGGGGATCTTTGCTTTTAAGTGTAATGCTTTTTAGTGGAAAAAACTGATCAATTATTTCAGGAACATAAGAATAGAAAGCATTGAAAGAAATATCTATGGATGGACAACCTGTAATAAAGTTCCAGGACGTTTTCTGAAGAGAGTTCTGAAGTGCAGCAAATTGCCTTGGCGAACGAAGTCGAAACTGGTGCACTGTTTTTACTGAACCAAAGTCTGAAGAGACGTGAGGACTCTTTTGAGGATACGCAATAATAGCAGAATGTTTCATTTTAATCGTTGATTTAATAGCTGTGCAGGCCTGGTATATGTGTTCAGAAGTATAAATTCTATCCAGTGAATGACCTTAGTGTGATGCACCTTCAAATTCAGCCAAAAGGCCCATCGAAAGGATAGTAGATGTAGATAACTGGTTGAAGTCACCAGCGAGAATGGTAACGGAGTCTCCAGGTAGAGCACATATTTCGTCCAATGTAGATTCGATGCATGCTATAAGTTGGTCGACATTGTAAATTGGTCTCGGAGGATGATACCGAGCACCAATGTAATACGTGCAACCATTTATATTGAGTGAGATCCAGAGTAATTCGATTTCTTCAGTATAGACTGTTTGTGGTTGGAAACGAGTAGGGTTGAAACAGCTTCTACAGAAAATCGCAACACCTCCCCCTTTCGTGCAACCCGATCGCGACGAAATAGGGTGTATTCAGGGATGTTCATCTGTGCATCAGGATGGTTCTTCTTTAACCAACTTTCGGCAACGATGGCGACGTCGGAGCTGTAGGATATGACATCAGCAGTAAGGTGTTCGATCGCATGAGGTTTAGCTAAGCTGGTCGGGTTGATCAAATAGATCGATGGGTGTGAAGATGTTGAAAGTTGTGCGCTACATCCCTGAGAGACCACCATATTAGTAGTTGAATGATTTATAACCGGAGATAACAGATAACGTATCGGAGCAGCCCCGGGTTGTATGTTCAAAGCAGGTCGTCGGCAAGGTCGTCGACCAGTAATTACAGAAATGGTCTGCCCTTTTGTCTGCTGCCTCGCACAGTCATCCAGCGTACGTGTCTGTGTCGGAGGATAGGATAAGCGTAGACTCAGCGCTCGAGCTCGCCTAGCCCTGACATGTGAACCAGCACGCGAACCTCGATAATGTAAAAGCCCACACTCCGCAATCTGTTGAATATACACGCGACAAAGTCCTTCCCTAATGGCGTACAACTCTCGCCGTTGATATCTTTGTGGTATAACAGCCTGAGACATGACGTCATCAGCATTGAAGAAATAATCCTCGATTCAAGATAAAATCCAAGATAAAATCCAAGCCAAGAGAGGAAATATTGGGTGACCAAACCCACAACCGCATGACCCAGTCCCAAACTAATACAGTCGCACGTAAAACACTTAATAAAATACTCTAGAAAACAATTAAATTCAAGGAAATGAGTCCAAAACAGACAACGAAATAAATTTGGCGGCCAACATCGGCGCCCTCCGAGACGGCATCAGAAAACATTCAGATAAGCGTAATAAATGAAAACGCTTCAGGGACTTTGTCCGACTCTAGTACTCTGAAGTATCACAATGCGTCTTGCCCTTTGACTGTTTACCGGCAATTTATTATTATTTGCAAACTATTGTTATTGCTTCCGATTATACAGTTGTTAATCTATTCCCTAGGTGGCCAACCAAAGTTCCATTTTTCTACCCTGGGAAGCAACGAAATTGAACCGACTAAATACAGTAAAGAGGCAAATTTCACCAGCGCACTACATGCTGCGCAAATGACTTCATTTTTCAGACAGGACGCGATAGTTACGCCTATACTTTTGTTGTTAATCGAGGACACAGACGTAAAAACTGGTTAGTAAATTTGGTCAAATAATATGAAGCATTCGGATTTGAAAAGGATTTAGGAGTTGAGAAGCTGCAACTGAGTGACTATATTGACGACAATAATAATAATAATAATAATTAGCAACTTCTAATGCGCCAGTGTCTAATGCACAAGGCATCAACCGATGGCACACCAAAACCAAGCCGCAATCAGGTCGATATCCAGAAGGTCAGTCCGCACGACAGAGAGGCAGCCTATGGTGGATAAGCAATTTGAAACAGGTAAGTTTTAAGTTGAGAACGAAATGACAGGAGGGACTGAGCAGAACGAACAGACACAGGGAGGGAATTCCAAAATTTTGGTCCAGCAACCGAAAACGCTCGTTTACCAAGAACAGTTCTAGCCCAAGGTATGACCAGAGAAAGACAATCAGATGACCTTGCAGAATAGTGGTAAGTCTGGGGAATAAGGATTGATTTCAAGTATTGTGGTTGGCCATAGTTCAATGTTTTATAAACTGTAAGTCCTAATTTGAAACAAATCCTTTGCTGAACAGGAAGCCAATGTAAAGATTTAAGCACAGGGGTTATATGCTCATATTTAGAAGTATTTGTTATAGCTCTAGCTAAGGAGTTCTGAACTCTTTGGAGTTTCTGCATGTTTGATTTAGTGATACCAACAAGAATGGAGTTACAATAGTCAAGACGACTGGAGACCAATGCGTTAGCTAAGGATATTCTGGAAGACATGGGGACATAATGCCTAATTCTGCGTATGTCTCGAATATACATATATGATGACTTACAAATACCATTTACATAGTTTGTGAGGGACATGGTTGAATCGAAAACAACACCCAAGTCACGAGCAGTATCAGTCATCTCAATCAGTGAATCACCCAATTTTACAGATTTAAGCCATTCAAATTTCTTAAGTTGCTGAGGAGTGCCAAGTAGTAGAAATTCAGTTTTTGAGGGGTTAAGGAGAAGTTTATTTGCTGCCATCCAAGACTGCAGCTCTTCAAAGGCATCAGACAACAGCTGCACAGACGAGTGACAAGTCAAACTGTCAAATGAGATATAGATTTGGGTGTCATCAGCATAGAAATGATATCCCAGTGAATGATTGTCTAGCAGGGTACCTAGAGGTGTGGTGTATAATGTAAACAAAAGAGGACCAAGTACAGAACCCTGCGGAACGCCACAAGTCAACGAGGCACTAGCTGAATAATGTCCATTTAAATATACAGATTGAGTGCGCGGGCTGAGGTAAGTAGCAAACCAGTGTAGGGCAGGACCAGAAACTCCAAACCAATGTTGAAGACGATGCAAAAGGAGAAAGTGGTCGACAGTATCAAAGGCAGCAGACAAATCAAGGAGAACAAGTGCAGTCGCCTTACCCTTATCCATGGAGCACATGATGTCGTTATGAACAGCAAGCAGGGCAGATTCTGTTGAATGAAATTTACGGTATGCAGACTGAAATGGAGAAATTAGTGGGTTGGAAGAAAGGTGAGCTTGCATACGATTCAAAACAATCCGTTCAAGAATTTTAGATATAAAATTCAAAGTTGAGATGGGCCTGTAATTAGACAGGTCACTTGGATCTAGAGAAGGTTTCTTTAGTAGAGGATGAACTATGGCATGAGCAAAACCAGAAGGAAAGGATCCCTCAAGCAATGAGAAATTGATAATTGATGTAATGGTTGGACCAAGGACATCAAAACATTCTTTTAGGTAAGAAGTGGGAATGGTGTCTAGGAGAGAGGTTTTGTCAGGTGAAGAAAATATGAGTCTGCGAACCTCTGCAAGAGTTGTGGGCAGAAGGCAATCCAAGACTGGAGGAGAAGAACTAGGAAGAAGAAATTTATCACATAACAAATAACCATTAAATTTCAGCCTTATACCAGAAATCTTATCAGCAAAAAAGTTCAAAAATTTATTGGCTAGCTCTTGGGTAGCACAGAACACGCCAAAAGATGAATTTAATTTCTCTCTGTGTAGTAATTTATTCAAAGCCATCCACAGAGTTTTTGGAGATGTAAAACTTTCGGCAATTAAATTAGTTAAATATTCTGATTTTGCTGAAGAAACAAGTTTGCGCACAAGTTTACACTGTTGCTTAAACCTACTGAGATCTGAGGGAGTGTCGAGAGTGGCGCCACCAACGCTCTAACTGACTTCTGTGACGCCTAGCATCGGAAATGGCAGAGTTGAACCAAGGCTGTGGTGTGCGCTCTACTACTCTTTTAGTTCTAAAAGGAATTTGTTTGTCAAGAAGCTCAGATAAGGTAGACTGGAACTGCATAGCCAGTTCATTAGCAGTTTGTGCAGGAGATAACCACAATGGAGATGTTAAGATATCATGCTTCAACTTATTTAAATCAATTTTATGCCAAGGACGAAATTTAATAGTTTTATAATTTGAGGGTGGTTTAAAAGGGAAGTCAAATTTTGAGGAAATTGCAATATGATCTGATAAATACGACTCAAGTGGCGAGACAGATTGAAGTGATTTTGAGTCAGAACGAGTTATCAAAACATCTAAGGTGTGGCCTTTATTATGTGTAGGAAAGGTAACAAGTTGTTTCAAGTCAAACCCTTCTAACATATCAAGAAATGATGAGGAATAATGACCAGCTGTATCAATATGAATATTAAAGTCACCCATAATAACAACAGTGGATCTACGGGGCCGAGGAACCATGAACCCCCGTCGTCTGCAGTATTGGGATGGAAGACCAGAACTAGGGCAAAAATAATCTAAAAACCGTAAAACAATGCAAGGAAAATGATGAATTTTGCGGTCCCATTCATTTTACAAAGGACGTTTCCTAATGTGTTACAGACCCTGTCTCTCCGTCCCAGTACCATATTTTAATTAGTCATGTATATGTATGTGCTGATTATTACCTATAGCCAGTAAAGCCATTCTCTTCAATTCCCCTAATCTAATAATCCCGAGCCATGCGATATAATGGCATTCTCTCTCTCTCTCTCTCGCTCTCTCTCTCGCTCTCTCTCTTTCACTCTCTCTATTTCTCATTCTGTCTCTCTCTCTCTTTCTCTCTCTCTCTCTATATATACAATATATATATAATATATATATAGCCACTATAGGTAACTGTCAGTCGAGAAATGCATAAGGTCCCTACACAGAATTTTTGTCTCATTGTGTTACTGCTAAATATATATATATACTGTGCCTGTTATTGGGCATACGATGCCCGAGAGTGTTTTAATATGCTCGTTTAGTCATGTTAACAGTGGGGCTATGAAAGTTACAAGATTCTGCTTTGAGAGAGTTTACATTGCTCCGAAACCTAGTGTAACCGAAATTTTATGAGCTGCTTTGCAGCCTTGTCCCAATTGAAGAAATTTCATCACTTAGCCTTAGGCCACCAGCGACGATCGTCAAGGCCAGAAGCCAGTCGTCTGACTATTGTAAGGGCACAGCCTTCTACGCGCTTGGTGAAAATCTGATGTTATCGAGGATTGTTTGGTTTTCCAGAACCCTCTGAATCAAGAAGCCGTCCCATGCAGATTGTTTGTGAGCCGCGGTTGCTTCTGGGCCTTATTCAGACGACCAGGCAGTTAGAGCATAATAAATTATTAGTTTCGAAATTTAAATTTTGCGTTTAGTTAAACGTAAATTTAAAGAATTTTCCAACAATATTATACTGACGTCATTTCCGTTTCCTCGTGTCTGATTGTCGATGACGTCATTGTCATTATCGTTTCCGACTGCTACAGTTGTGATATGGTGATCTTTCTCACTGCGATTTTCTGCGATTTATTTCGAAAATGTTGGGTCAATTTGCTCGACTTCTGCTGCGACGGTGATCGGTTGAGGAAGTGGAAGGCGTCGGTTTTGCTCAAGTAGAGTCGCTCCAGGATGTCCGCCTACAGCAAATTAAGGTAAGACAGTTTGCTTGTTTCCAGGTCTAGCGATGGCCTTGGCCTTGTGCCAAGTTTGACACCGATGATATCGCTGATAGGCCTTGTGCCGATCTTGATACAGATTTTGTCACTGATGGCCCTTGTGGCGAGTTTAATGCGGCTAATTCCAAGGAAGAATCTATTATCCAGTCGAATCCAAATAATTCCCGCACTGACCACTGGCCAACCACCTACAGCAGTGACAGCGACATAGAAGCTTGGGACGACAGTAGCCACGAACCTAGTGCCAAGCTTTCTTTGCAGATCGCCTATAGGATTGATCTGAATTGCACTGCTATTGACCAAGAGGATTGTGGTACGGAGGAGGTGCCCAGTGTCAGCGAAGATGCTAGTGTTGAGTTAGATCCTGTCGTTCCCGGCAGGGGGCCAAGTTTCCAGTGTGACTACAATGCCACTGCCAATGAAATGCTTTGTGCTTACTAGGATACGTCAGGTTTCAGCGAAAACTTTAATGCTGAGTTTGATGCGCTCAGTGGAGGCGATGTGTCTGGTGCCAAGTCTGAGACTGGTGTTGCTGCTGTTGCTGGCGAAGAGCTGACTGATGCTGAATCTGATTTCACCAGTGTAGCGACTTGTCTGCTTATGACTGCAGTGTTACTGATGACTGGGAGCCAGAGTCGACTGGTGATGATCTGAGTGTTGTGATGTGGTCAGTACTGGCGATGTGTCTGGTGCAAAGTTTGATGCGGATGCTGATGTTTCTGACGAAGAGCCAAGTGCTTATGCAACTGGAACTGTGTCTAAGTTTAGAAGTGTCAGTGAAGTGTCTGCTGACCAATTCAGTACTAATGAAACACCCGAGTTGAACAGTGACACTGAGCCTGGGTGGGACATCGACGAGGATTTTGTCTGTAGTAAGTGGGGGGAGAGGGGAGAGTCACGAGGAGTATTGTGATAACGATAGATGGTGCTACCACTCTCTGGAAAGATGAAAGTGCCGAGTTCCTTGTGTCAGCAGCTATCGGAAGTGAGGCTGATTTTATTGTCATAGTATTCTGCAATTACACTCAACTGCACATAAATGATCCTATAACCGAATATCAGCATAAGCCTGTTGATTTTTCGGCACTCTCTCTCTCTCTCTCTCATTCACTCTCTCTCTCCTCTCTCTGTCTCTCTCTGTCTCTCTCCTCTCCTCTGTCTCTCTCCTCTCCTCTCTCTCTCTCCCTGTCTCTCTCTCCCTGTCTCTCTCCCTGTCTCTCCCCCTGTCTCTCTCCCTCTCTCTCCCTCTTTCTCTCTCCTCTCTCTGTCTCTCTCTGTCTCTCTCCTCTTTCTGTCTCTGTCTCCCCCCTCTCTCTATGTCTCTCTCTCCCTCTCTCTCTCTCTCTCCCCCTCTCTCTCCCTCTCTCTCTCTCACTCTCTCTCGCTTTCTCTCTGTCTCTCTCTCTCCCTCTGTCTCTGTCTCTTTCTCTCACTCACTCACTCGGTATGGGAGTTATAAGATTTGTCTTTTCTTGCGAGAAACTTAATTGTTGACAATGGGTCGAGTATGAGTGCAGCGCCCTGAGAGATTATTTAAAAGGCGCCATACAAGTGTATGGATGCAATCATGCAAGCATACATACATATGTGTATAATACATACATACATATAATTTTTACATTCTTCAGATGATAGTGGCGTTCTCTTATTGAACTGCATTTGTCATGTTTGCCGACTGTTTATCTGGCGCCGTAACAGAAAAATTCTATTGGGTGGACCTGTTACCTTACTTTAGAGTACATGTAATTCAGTGGCCTAAATTGTAATCTTCGATGCCTTGCTTGTTTCTGATGTCAGTGAACAAAGCCTCATTAATATTAATTAGAAACTTCTATAGCGCCGGTGTATTAATCAACCGATGCCTCGTGTAGAAGCACCAGTCTGCCGTTGAGCTGGCAAGCAATCTGAGATGAGGTCGAATGACTGACAGTGAGAGTTCTCCCTATTCTCCTTAGCGGTGCAACCAGCATGAAAAACTCAATGCACCTCCTCGATCGATGGTGAGTCGGCGTAGTTAGTGGGCCTGCTTACTGAACACAATTCTTCGCTATCGACTGAGATGATGGCGCCATAGAAGTTATTAGAATAGAGTAAATGAAATTTTTATTATCACAGTGGCCGGGTTAGTTAAGATCTTTATTGTCAAGTGATTACAGTCACTGTAATCACCTGACATGTAAACATAAAGAATTTGATTGTGCAACATTTTAATTGTGGGTCAGAACAGAGAACCTGAAAAAACGGTGGCGCCGTCTGACGAAGTAACTGATACTAATAGGAAGCTTCGCCGGCTGAATGCTGAAGAAACGCTGGCACTGTGACGAATTATGAGAGGGAGAGAATTATGAGAGGGAGAGAATTATGAGAGGGAGAGAATTACGAGAGGGAGAGAATTATGAGAGGAGGACAGGGACAAGAGAAAGAGATGCAGAGAAAGGGGAGCGAAGATTATAAAGTGGTGGGGGACGGGGAGGAGAGGGAATATGAGAAGGAAAATGCTCTGCACGGAATAGGCTAGTCTCTAATAATAGCCTAGTAAGAAGTAATAGTACTAATACTAGGCCCATTATGTTAGCCTAATTCACGATTATAATAATTATGAGAACCGATTTCGAATGTCTTACTGCAGGTATGCATTCTTGGTGGCGAAGATTCTACTGTGGTGAGACGAAAGTCTGCTGTATATGCCACAACGGTCTCTCGAGTTTTCTCTCTCTTCCTGAATCCTCTGTCTCTCTAGTTTCGGTTTGTGTTCTAGTCGTAGGATTCCAGAGGCCGCAATTTGCCTCTGGAGTCTGTCGGTCCCTGGCGCGGCGTAAGACCCCGTAAACCAAGCAGTAGGTGATGTGTTTGTTATAGTCGTAAGATTCCAGGGTGCCTCTGGCGTGGCGTAAAACCCCGTCAGACCCTGGTGTCTGTCAGGTCACCGGCGCGGCCTAACGCCCCGTAAACCAAGCTGTCGATTATTATGTGTTGCGTAATTTGTCCTCGTCCTATAGAGGGGCAGAAGGGAGGGAGGGGAGATAGGAGAAGGAAGGAAGGAGGGTCGAGACAGAAGCTGGAGGATCTTGAGAACTGTTAATGTGCGGGAAACGGACAAGGAAAACAGCAAAGAAAAGATAACTGCAGAAAAAAGAAAACGCGAATGAAGAGAAGGACCGATGAAGAAAATAACATGTAAACAAAACAACAGAATTGGAAAAGGTCGATGTCAAAGAAAAGAACAGGGTCGCAAAGAGCAAGGAGAATTATAGAACTGGGCGACAAAAAGAAGGCAGAACAACTTGTGAGAAAGAAAAAGCGTGAGGACGAAGAAATAGAGGAAAATGAACCGACAGAGAACGAAAAGACGTCAAATAAACAGGTAAAAGGAAGAAAACGAAGAACAAAAGCCCCTTCCCCAGAATTTTTTAAACCTTATTCCTGAGAGATCATTTCTACCTCAGATAAAAAATTATAAAATTTTGTAATGATAAATGTATGTAGGTATTAAGTTTTATAACAGCCTCAAGAAAAGAAAAAAAACAAATTAATAATAACTGGAATTTGGATTACGTGGATGAGCAGAAATTGAAGGAAGGAAATTGAGGAAGGAGAAAAAAATTCAGAGAACGAACAGAACACAGCTGAAAAGCGCACGAAATCAAGAGTAGACGGATAAAAATAAAGCATAACAGAAAAAATTCGTGAACTAGAGAAGGTCTGAAATAAAAAAGAAGCGTAGAAAAGAATAACAACAAAATCAAGAACAGAAAAAGCAAAATGAATGCAACTCAGTTTGAGAAAGGGAAATTATGCAGCAGGATGTATCAACAACCAACAAAACCAGAACAATAGATCTTTTTCTCCTTTCAGAATCCGACAACATAACCTTTTGAGATAAAGTTTTCACTGTTAATAGGCCCAACATTTCAAAGAAGCTTTTGAATATATTGATTTCTTCAACATAGCAATAATATATATTGTTATTGCAATAATTAACGAGCTACTAATTATGTGCTGCCTAACTTCGTTTGCGTGGATGTGGAAGTAAGTGAGTAAGTAAAGCATTTGCTAACTCGCCACATGTCCATCGAGTGAGCGAGGAATCGTAGGCGTGGGTGAGTCACGGTTTTTTGGGAGCAAGATTTACAAGATTACGACGTCGGTATGACTGGTAAGTGATCTAGATTTCTTTCCATTTTTATTTATGACACTTTATACCGACTTCGTAATCTTGTAATTAATGTAATTAATGTAATTGCGCTCTGAAAGTTCACGATCATTGAGTTTCATACCCTGCGTGTGACGACTCCGGATTGGGTCGATATGTGGCGGACGCCGTTTAATGTGAACTTTAGAAAATAGTAGAAAATCCCGTGGCTTCAGTGTCCAATGCTTTTGAAACTAATGTCTGCTAATGGTACACTCGGGTAGGGCAAGAATGTTGATAGACATAAACTGGTTTTTGTTCAAGCAAGGGTGGATCGGAGGGGGAGGGGCACACTGGCCATGACTCCCTGCATCAGAGCTTTCAAAGCTGATGCAAATAACAAAGAAGACAGACGAGCAAAGGTGGATCCAGGAGACAAACTCCGTCCATGCCTCTCCTTCCTAACCTCAGATGGAAAGGACTGTGACCGCTGTGGTCCATCTCTCGATCCACCAGTGTGTCAGCGTGTCCTGAAGCTGGACAGTTTTGTGTGTAATTACCACAAATGCACCAGCTGACAACACTAATAATATCGCCCTTGTAATTGTAATTTGTATAGCATCACTTCAAGAAAATTCCTCGAAAATGCCCCATACCTGGGGGCAACACAAGACCACAATCAAACAGTAATTTTTAAAGTGCCTACAGAAAAGGGGCAAAGAAAGAGTTCATGTTGTAGGTTTCTAGGCAACCTGCTCCAGAAGTAAACTACTTATTTCAGCTCAAATCAGCATATATGGACTCGATATTTCATGAGTTTATTCGAAAGATTCGTAATTATAATAGCACAAGGATCATTACTAGGGTCACTCCATCTTTTTACAGGGCAGTCCTCTTCCTTCCTACGTCTGTTTTCTACTTGATTTCACGACAGTTGACGGTTCAGTTGCGCTCATATGACACGCATGCGCTTCACTCGTTTGTCTCGACGGTGGAGTTCTGTATATCAGTCGACGAACACCTGATGTTGATCGAGATATTCGATACAGAGACTAAAGACAGAGATACGCTGCCGGGGTAATTGCATGCGTGGATCATATGCGCAAGTGTAAGTGATGCTGATGACGACATATTCAGTGGATTTGACGGAGTGGGCGTTAAAGGGATGAGTAAGAAAGAGAGACTGGGAGTGATTCGTGCAGCTGCTAATTGATCGCGAGAATTCAGTTTCAGGTGCAGGAAGGAGGAGGGTAAGGAGAGATATAAGTGCATCGACTGGGCATGGATTAGGGCAAGAGGAGATGGGGAAGAATTTCGAATAAAGCAGTAGGAAGGAAAGGGGAAGATGAAAGAAGAAGGTCAGTGGAACTGTAAGGGGAGTGGAAGGGAAAAGAAGGGGATGTCGAAGAGGAAGAGGATGAAAAGAAGAAGCGAGTTAGGCAAGAATAGTAAGGTATGGGAAGAGAGTACGAGGAGCATGAGAGTAAAAAGACGAAGACAGAGGTAAGGACAGGAACAAGAATAAATGTGAACAGAGAAATAAAATAGCAGGGAATCGAGGAAGGACAGAAGGAGGAATAAGGAAAGATTATTCATTAGGCAGTTATATAATGCCTTCTAAAGACAATTCGAAGGCGCCGTATAAACATTTAATTGGATTTCGTCACATTACATTGTAACAGGAAAAGCAGGAGCACCGAAAGATACGGCCAAAATGAGAAGCGAAAGAGATGGAAGAGACAAGTTTTAGATCCGGGAAATAGAAGTGCAAGACAAGACACAAGGAAAGGAGGTATCTGTGTTTATCTCTCTGTGTCTCTTTATCTCTCTGTTTCTCTTTCTCGCTGTTTCTCTCGTAATTGTAAACTCTAAATTTCTAGAGCGCTACTTAAAAGCTAAGCGCAGGGCAGCAGCTTATTCACGAGCGCTGTGTCTAGTCCGTGGGGTCATCCAAAGATGCCATCTTAAGAACCAAGTCCGATTGCCAGAAGACCAGAGAAAGAAAGGAACTGTTAGGGTGGGTTGTGTTTAACCTGAGACAAATGGAAAGGTAGCGGAGTCGATGTTTCTGTCGTTATATCTCCTTTTGTTTATCTCTGTAACTCTTTCTGTTTCTATATCCTTGTCTTTCTCTTTATAACTCTCCCGTTATATGTTCTTTTTGCTTAGTCATTTACAAGTGTCGTTTCGTTCTCAAGTTAAGACTTCTATTTATCAAATTGCTCATCTACCGTAGGCTGCCTCTGTCTTAGCGAACTAATCTTATGGAATATTGACCTGGTTGCTGCTTGGCTGTGATGTGCCATCGATTGATGCTTTGTGCGTTAGACACCGGCGCCATACATGCTGTTCTAATCGACAAATTAACTGTTTCTCTCTCTCTCTCTCTCGCTCTCTCTCTCTCTCTCTCTCTCTTTCTCGCTACCTTTTTCCTTCTTGTCTCCTCATCATCTTTGAGAGAAGCGCAAAGAGAAGCACAGATATATATTTATTTACTCTCTCTATATGTATATATACGTCTCTCCGTCTATCTGTGTATATATTTCCGTTTTTTCTTTCTCTCTCTCTCTACATATATATAATGTATATATGTATATATATATAGACAGAGAGAGATATATAGAGAGAAAGAAAAAACAGAAATATATACATAGATAGACAGAGAGAGGTAGAGTTATTTAGAGAGAGAGAGAGAGAGAGAGAGAGAGAGAGAGAGAGACAGAGAGAGAGAGAGAGACAGAAAGAGAGAGAGACAGAGAGAGAGAGACAGAGAGAGAGAGACTGAGAGAGAGAGAGAGAGGGAAGAACGGAGGGATGAAGAGAGGAAGAGAGAGAGAGAGACAGAGAAGAAGATGCAGTGGTTACGTGTATTTTTCCATTCGCTGAGTGGTTTATTACTAGTTCGGATTTTCTCAAAAGAGCAGTTTCATGTACGAGTTGCATGTCTCGCCTTCTCTGATGCTCAGTTTTCCTACAGTAGCACCATAAGAATCGGTTGTTTCGTTGCGGCTTTAATCCGAAATTTAATGATGATTGCTCATATTGCGTGATAATAAGTAGATAATGCGACCGACTCACGCGGCGGCGTCTGAAGATCAGTGACTGCAAGAGGATGGAGTAGAGCAACAGAATCTGATTCGAAGGGTTTCATTTAGTATCTGATGCAACAGCAGCTGTGGATGCTGTGACTGGAACGAAGCATGTTCATGTCCGAGTGCCTTTGATTACTGCGTTTCGGTCATTCTTCTAGTGGTGTCGTATTCCTCCAAGCGCAGCCATGCCGTCGATGCGACTCGGAATTCATTGCGCCATGAAAATGTGAAATGAAAATTTAATATAGCGCCTTTTACCATGTATCTCTTAATTAAAAGTGCTGCACACATGACTTTCTGACATAAATATATGCATTCTTTACATCAGTTGGATGCTCTGGTAGTTGATATACCTGGTAACAAATATGACAGAGGTTTTGAAAATCTGAGTTTTAAATTTAATGCAAACTGATTTAGACGCCATCTCGCTAAAAGAAACTAGTCTATTCACCAGGAACGGATTCCAAGTGGAATGATCGCTGCTGACAAATGTAAGGAAGAGCTGTCCGAATATATGGGCGGATGCTACCTTGTCTTTGCGAATCTGCAGAGGAGTCAAACATTCATAACCAAGAATTAATGTTCTCTCAAGAACTGTTCGTGATTGCAGCGCATAATGAGCAAACGATGCCCTTGCCTTTCCTAGATTCAATCGCCTACTCTTCTTCAGTTAACTCCTGTCAATTGGGTATTGGATATATACATGTATACATTTATTGGAGCGTTAACACTCTGTAGCTGGAATGTAATAAGGCAACTGGGCTTTGAGCCTCATATTCGCGAGTAGTTTGTGGCCGTGTTTTGAGCCTGAAATATTGTCAGGAGATAGTTGAACATCCAGAATGTGCAGCGGAGTAGAGTGGAGAAAGACAGGGCAGACGGAGAAAGCAAGATTTAGGGAAGCAGTAGGACGTAAAAAGGAGCCGTCTAAATAAAGGCAAGTTACTTATTGCCCGTTCTTAATCGATTAGATGCAGCTGTGCCATGGTCTGGAGGTGGCAAGCATCACGACTGTTCTCAGTTCCTTGCCGTCTTCTTTGACCGACTGCACGGATGTTGGTTCTGTTGCTTCGACGAACAATCCCTCTCCCGGCGACGACGACCCCTGCGGCCTCAAAGCGTCACCTGCCGACAGACTTCCGCGAAGATGACGTCTTTTGGAGACAAATCTACGAACTGAAGAATTATCGGCCGCCGCCAGATGGCGTATTCCCGCCAATCTGAGCTGATCGTCTGCCGAGCAAGACGATGCGGGTGGATCGGCGTCGCACCTGCCGCTGTTGTCGCACCTGCTTCCCGCCACCCGTACGACAGCCACGCGCGGCGGCTTCGAGACGGTCGTCGGCCGGTAGGGCGAAGTGTCAAGGGCAGCGGTTCGGCTGCGGTACCTGTAGGCGAGCTTCGGCCTTGCCTTCTGCTGCGAGTGGGCAAGGCGACAGCATGGTTGAAGGATCATCGCCCGGAAGGACTTGCGGAACTTGAGAGACATTATGTTGTAGAGGATCGGGTTGATGACGGAACTGACGTAGTAGAGAATTCCGGAGACGAAGTAGAGAACACTCTGTATGGCCGTCGTCCATTTGTCCTCGGACGCATAGATGGACATCAGGCGCTGAGTATGAAACGGGGCCCAGCAGATGAAGAAAGCTATCACAACGGCCACTAGAGTACAGAAATAAATAAAAGACAAGCCAGTTGGTCAGACAACCGGTCATTCAGGGATTGGGTAAGAAAGTGAATAAGGGAGTAAGTGAATAAATGAGTGAATGAGCCAGTCAGTCAGTCGGTCAATCAATCAAGTAGAGAGATTTCCATAAATATTAAACAGAATAAATCATGAATAACATTATCAAAGTCTAGAAGAGTTGAAAGTAATGAAGGAGAGTAGCAAGCGATACGCAGCCATTTTTAATGTGGCCACATGCTCATGGACATCATGTCTCGTATGGAAGCACAAATCATGTGGTGTATACGTGTATTTTCTTTTTGACGGAGAAGTACGAGTGAAATTAGTGTTTACTGCTTGCTAGACAATGCTTTAAGACCGATAATTTTTGCCTTTGATTTGATTTCGACTTATCACTCTCTGTGCAGGTATTTCTACAGTTCACTTGGAATTTGATGACAATTTTCTGTCAACAGAACACCTCAGAAAAGATTGAATCACTCAACTTGGCTGTTCGTGAAATGGAGATATGCAGATATGGAGAATGCGATTATAGGCCTATATATAGGCCTATATATTTAATTTTTAAAATTTCATTTCATTTATTGTTCTCAAAAACAACAGCATCAAACATATTACATCGAACTACACGTGGGATACAACAGGCAGACCCAGAAAGAACCATTTTCCGCTTATTTGGGGTGGTCAGTGTCACTTGGAATACTATTTGATTTGACGATAATTAACTTAATATAGTCCAACTGGACTTGAGCAAACAGAACCTCTGTAATTATATATATATATATATATATATACATATATATATATATATATATAATTATATATATATATATAACAAAGGTTACATTGATTATCGTGATTTCAAATAGTATTCGATATATATATATATTGATATATAGCATTGATTGACCTAATAAATCAATAAAGGCATAGAATTTAAGAGAACCATTGAATTTTCTTGGGAACTTCTGACAGCAATCAGTGATTGCTTGAGCAGAACACTATATATAATTACGCAGACGTCGTTCGCATTTCGCCTTATTTCACGCTCAGCAAGAGATAGTTTTAGCTTCAGGTTTGCGATGCAGGTAGTCCAACATAATTCTTATCCACACTCAAACAGCTTTAGCCAGCGGAGCAGGTGGCTTAATTCGTCTTTCGCAATAAGACGAAGCAATTCTTCGCGGCTACAGGTGTAGTTAGGTAACACAGGTCGACCGTCATATAATCGCCAACAGGAATTATGCTTCATTGGACCAGGTAACGACACTTAATTGACGCAGCCTTCCCAAGACAGGTGCGTTGCACGGCTCGAAGGCATAACCGATTAATTAAGCCACGGAGCAGAAGTTCTACGGTTACCCTTCAACAATTACATACAACTACTCCAATCGATATTGTTTTTAATTGAGCTGTTATAATTATCAGAATGCACAGCACCATTGTTACAATTAATTCTTAGTTTCTCTATACATAGACCTTCTCAAGTGGCGTTTTGCTTGTAGTTGTTCTTTTAAGCATCGTCAAATGCGACAACTTGTCTTGCATTAACAAAGACCTGGAACGGAACCCTCTTTGCCCATCGATTTTGTCTTGACTGAGCGCCTGTGAATAATCTGGTCCCCGTGACGTGGCTTTCGTTGGGCGTTGTAGAAATCTCGGGATTGCGATATCATTTAGTTTATGTTTTAAAACCATACTCATTCGATACATAAGGCCTTGCCTAACTTAACCTTACCTTACCTTACCTAGCCATGGCTTAACTTTACTTATCTTACCTTACTTTACCTCATCTTATCATATATGAATATACCATAAAGTTATCTGAGTTATATTTTTCCTGAACAAAATGTACTGAGTACTGAGTACGTCACTCATACATACCTAGCATTTTAAGTACTGACTTTCTGGCCGCCGCTGGTCTCGTGGTCGCTTTTTCGTCGAATAGATCCTGCCTGCCACTCCTTAAATTGTTCGATCCAGTCCGCTTCAAGGCCGACCTTCGAACGGTGAGTCCAATGAGCACGTAGAGAACGCTGATGATGGTCAGTGGGGCGAAGAAGAAGAGGAAAGTGGACGTTTCGAAGGCACGCTGGACGTAGCGGTCAGTGCGGATGTTACAGGTGGCGGAGTCGTCGATGGTCCTACCCGCCGTGTCATTCAGATAGACGACCCCGTACTGGGCGACGATCGGCAGAGAGCAGACCCAGGAGACGACCCAGATGCCAGCGATCATCTTAACCGCCCGTCCGAGACTCGACATGATCTGTGTCTTCATCGGATGGCAGATGGCAACGTATCGCTCGACCGTGAAGGATGTGATCGTCAGGATCGAAGAGTAGGTCGACGTTTCGGCTCCCATGGTCCGAAGGACACACAGTGTTTCGCCGAAGACCCAGGGGTAGGCCGACCAGAAGGAGTACGTCTCCTGCGGCAGACCGAGAAGAAGCATCATCAGGTCGGAGACGGCCAGGTTGAAGAGGTAATAGTTGGTAGCCGTCTGCATGTAACGGTTGCAGGCGATGACGATACAAGTGGACACGTTGCCAACGAGTCCAGTCACAAAGATCAAGCAGTAGATGATCGTCATTGATATGACCTTTCCAAGTTCCTGACGCCGTGGACCTAGCACCTGGCTCAGGTCGAAGTCTTCGTTCAGATCCTCACCGGAAGTTCTGGAGGCTTCGCTCGGAAGGCCAATGGTGGCGCCAGTGAGGTTCATCTTGTCACGTGGAGGAAGGCAGCATATTTCAATGTACAATGGTTGGAGTCGATTAGCGTGCTAAGCTCTAATCCGGAGATTGGCAGTTTGAAGTCTCGCCAGCACACGAGGACAACTATTCGACCGACTTCTGACCGTGGGTCCTCGGATGCCGAGGTCAGAAAAACGAAGTCGTTAACTGTTTATATGAATTCGCAGCAGATCTTACACCCCCGCAGATCTTCTTCAAAGTCTGAAGAACACGAGTCAAATGAGTGACATTAATGCAACGTCGTGTATTGCAGCGTAATGTAAATTAAAATTTCGCATATTTATCCAGCGCCAAGTGGAACTACAGGACAAGGGCGATCGTCACTGCAATGATGTTGGCTTTATATGGCGCCACTTCACTTAATCTTCTCAGTTATTTAGTCATTATATTTGAGCGCAGATTGATTCAATCGTAAACTCTTAAACTCAAGATTTCTACAACACCCAAAGCAGGCTAAGTCGCGGGACCGGCTTATTTACAGGCGCTTAGTCAAAAGAAAATCGATAAGCAGGTAAGACCTCATGACTTCTTTAGCGCCCAAAGCTACAAGCTTCCAATCTCCAATCGCAGCAGAGGAAAAACTTGTCAGATTGAATCTTCCAGATGAAGGAAACAGCTCCGTTAGTCGCTTGCCAAGAAACTCTAGTATTATAGGACGCAATGCAGACGACGACTTGAATTTCGCTTAAGTGTATACGTATCAGAATATCCTAGGCAAGGAATCGGCTACGATTCCTCGCTCAGCCGATGGACACATGGCGTGTTAACAAATGCCTTACTTACTTGCTTGCAATGCATTTGCCGTTTCTGTAACCAGAGACTGAAGAAAGTCGTCCTCCTTCTGTCACGACTTTGCAAATCAGCGCCACTCAGGCTTCTGGCCTAAACGGACAACATGCGCTGAGTCATTCATACCGCTTGTAAGGCTGCGCTCATCCGCTGAGCAGTTTGCCAGCGCTGTTGAAACGAAGTGTGAAAAAAGCGATTGCATTAGCTATCCAAGTATTATACCATTAGCTACAGAAGCTGCATTCAACCAAACGGCTGCTTCTAGAGATACATTTCGAAAGGAAGACATATTGGTTCCCGACCATTAAGCAATGCCGATGTAAAGCCGCCATATTGGTTCCTGTTGTGAATTAGGCCAAGCAAGCAACCATATTGGTCAGCAGGGAAACAGCGTCGTGGTATCTGAGCGCTCTCTTTAAAATCTGTAATTCCTAACTTTAAGCATCTCCTCTGCCTTGTAATCGTAATCGTAAGCCCGAAATTTCTAAAGCGCTACTTCAAAGCTAACCCAGGGCATCAGCTTATTCACGAGCGCCGCGTCAAGTCCGTGGGGTTGTCCAAAGATGCCATGTCAAGAACCAAGTCCGGTTGCCAGAAGACCAGAGACAGGAGGGGAGAGGAGGCTAGGGTGGGTTGCGTTTATGCTGAGAGAAATGGGAAGACTGATCAGAGGGGATTTCTTGAAAAGGTGAGACTTCAGTTTTGAAGGGAATACTTGAGGAATAAAAGATAGAGTGGACGACTGAAATGATAAAGGAGCAGAGAATTTGTGAAATTCAGGAGGGAGATCGTTCCAGAGTTGAGGTGCAGGATAGTGTATAGTGTATCGGTTAGAGAACTTAAGATGAGCAGTTACATAGGGACAGGAAAGAGTGATGTAAGAGGGTGAGCTAGTAGAGTGGTCTGATTGGATGGTACATAGTTTGCAAATGTAAGTAGGTTAGGAAAATTGGAGAGAATGATAGGTTATGGAAAGAACTTTGAAATGAATGCATTCCGGAATTTTCAGCCAGTGGAGTGTTTTCAGAATAGAACTGACACGGTGGTGCTTGATTACTTTATCTCTGATAACCGATATCTTATGTTCTGTGTCTGATGAGTTCTTTCCAAACTTTTTGAAATTTCTGGTAGCTTCATCACCTAACATTCGCCCCCATCATGTACCATTTGTTCCCTCTGCGTCCCTGCCTTCCTCCATGTTAACTTCATCCAAAGCACACTCCATTTTAGATTTTCCACATAATGTATCTATCAATCATTCTCATTGGCCTAGTTAGCTACATCAGTAAGCGCGTACGCCAAGGAAGCCTCGGTGCGTGAGGATGCCAGGTTTGCGTCCCGGTCGTGGCTTATTTCAGAGATTTGAATCTCGGGCTAGTACGGTCCGTGCGCGGGGACCTTAAATGGCGTGTAGCTGTGGTGAAGGATCTCACCCGTGCGCGGGTGGAGGCCATATCGGCCGCTATAGAAAAACGTGTACAATTCACAAATTTTTCAGCCAGCGCTGCAGGATAGCCCTCCATATCAGGTGCCAACTCCGCCACGGCGGCCTGCCCTACAAAACTCCATGAAACATTTTAACTCCGCCCATTTTGGCACTGCGACAAAGCAGTAAGGACAAAGACCCACGATCTTGATCTCGATCACGGATCGTACTGCTAGGTGAACGTCTTGGTCTCGTCTCGGTATCTGGGCGGGAGGCCTCTGATCTCGTCTTGGTCTTAGCCTCAAGGGTCTTATAGGCACCTCTGATTTTTCTTATCATATCTGGTTACCATTATCAGCTGTCATTACATTTAGTCAACAGCTTCATAGTCTCCCGAATCGACTACTGCAAGAGATTACTGACTGGTCTGCCGTCCTGCCAACTTGCACGAATTCAATCTGTGTTAAACTCCGCTGCCTGTCTCATATTACGGCAAGATACCATCTGACCATGTCACCGCTCTGCTGCAGGACAATCTTCATTGGTTGCATGTGCCTCAATGGATCACTTACAAGCTGAGTCTAATGATATACAAGGCTGTAAATGGCGGTGCTCTGGACTATCTACTCGATTTCTGCATTCGACCAGCGGATATACGTCGGGTTTACCGACTAATTCGTCTGCGAGTAATCAACTACCCGTCCGCAGAACTTTAACAAAATGCGGAGAACGCTCCTTCGCGGTTGCCGGATCTGTGGCGTGGAGCAGTCTTCCTGAGTATATCAAGTCATCCCCATCACAGGAGACATTGAAATCACGGCTAAAACATTCATTTTCAGCTTATCTTTTGACGGCTGAATGCTCTGGTGAATGTACAGCGCCCTTTTTTCGACCTCGGTTGTGTTACGGCGCTATATAAATTCACTTATTATTATAGCAATTGATACAGGGCCTACATTATCATATCATAAATTATCTGTTAACCATCGGTTGTGTCTTATATCTGATAACTAATATGGGGATCACATCGTCTTATCGTATTTGATAACTTATTAGAAGCGTTTTTTGCGAAGTCTTATTGTATAGACTTGACTCAGTATTAGAGTTAACCAACTTCGCTTTCATTCGGCTTGTGTCTTGTGTCGCCATATTCCTAGTTCTCTTCAGAAGCGTATGCCTAACTGGGCATCTACATATGCCTAACTGGGCATCTACATATGTCTAACTGGGCATCTACATATGTCTAACTGGGCATCTACATATGCCTAACTGGGCATCTACATATGTCTAACTGGGCATCTACATATGTCTAACTGGACATCTACATATGCCTAACTGGGCATCTACATATGCCTAACTGGGCATCTACATATGTCTAACTGGGCATCTACATATGTCTAACTGGACATCTACATATGCCTAACTGGGCATCTACATATGCCTAACTGGGCATCTACATATGTCTAACTGGGCATCTACATATGTCTAACTGGGCATCTACATATGCCTAACTGGGCATCTACATATGCCTAACTGGGCATCTACATATGTCTAACTGGGCATCTACATATGTCTAACTGGGCATCTACATATGCCTAACTGGGCATCTACATATGCCTAACTCTACATATGTCTAACTGGGCATCTACATATGTCTAACTGGGCATCTACATATGTCTAACTGGGCATTTACATATGCCTAACTGGACATCTACATATGTCTAACTGGGCATTTGCATATGCCTAATTGGGCATTTACATATGCCTAACTGGGCATCTACATATGTCTAACTGGGCATCTACATATGTCTAACTGGGCATTTACATATGTCTAACTGGGCATTTACATATGTCTAACTGGACATCTACATATGTCTAACTGGGCATCTACATATGTCTAACTGGGCATTTACATATGCCTAACTGGACATCTACATATGTCTAACTGGGCATTTGCATATGCCTAATTGGGCATTTACATATGCCTAACTGGTCATCTACATATGTCTAACTGGGCATCTACATATGTCTAACTGGGCATTTACATATGTCTAACTGGGCATTTACATATGTCTAACTGGGCATCTACATATGTCTAACTGGGCATCTACATATGTCTAACTGTCTAACTGGGCATCTACATATGCCTAACTGGGCATCTACATATGTCTAACTGGGCATCTACATATGTCTAACTGGGCATCTACATATGTCTAACTGGGCATTTACATATGCCTAACTGGACATCTACATATGTCTAACTGGGCATTTGCATATGCCTAATTGGGCATTTACATATGCCTAACTGGGCATCTACATATGTCTAACTGGGCATCTACATATGTCTAACTGGGCATTTACATATGTCTAACTGGGCATTTACATATGTCTAACTGGACATCTACATATGTCTAACTGGGCATCTACATATGTCTAACTGGGCATTTACATATGCCTAACTGGACATCTACATATGTCTAACTGGGCATTTGCATATGCCTAATTGGGCATTTACATATGCCTAACTGGGCATCTACATATGTCTAACTGGGCATCTACATATGTCTAACTGGGCATTTACATATGTCTAACTGGGCATTTACATATGTCTAACTGGGCATCTACATATGTCTAACTGGGCATTTACATATGTCTAACTGGGCATCTACATATGTCTAACTGGGCATCTACATATGTCTAACTGCATCTACATAACTACATATGCCTAACTGGGCATCTACATATGTCTAACTGGGCATTTGCATATGCCTAACTGGGCATCTACATATGTCTAACTGGGCATCTACATATGTCTAACTGGGCATCTACATATGTCTAACTGGGCATCTTCATATGTCTAACTGGGCATTTACATGGCGTCACTTGATTCTCTGATGTACATCGATATACACCAGACGAAACCCGAGCTGTCACTATATCTATTTAGGCCAATTCTGGGTCAAACACATGTTCTAAGCAGCAACTAAATCGCCCATGGCCAAAACTAATTAACGAGTGCACGTTACATTGATCAGGCATAATCTTTCTATCCCCAATCCACGCTAACTCCCCAGACTTGTCTCTACTCCACCAGGTCTTCTGACTCTCTTAATTTGCCCATTCCGTGGACAAGGACAGCACTCGGCAGAAGCGCCTTTTCCGTCGCTCAGTCAATCGCTAGACCATGGAACTCTCTTCCGGCAAACATTCGCCTGCAAAGCCTGGCTTGGCCTTCAGATCTCGACGAAAAACTCATCTTTTCCTGAACACTTTTTCTCCGTAGGCTGTTTTCGTGTTTTCTCGGAGTCTTGGCTTTTGACTCGACTCACCCTGGAATTTGGCTTGCGCAACGATTTCCTTAGTAGCGACCATCGAATGGTGCCTTGAGCATTATTACAGTGGATCAATAGAATTTCTCAGATATTATTATTTTAAGAGACGCAAAAGTCGTACTTAGCTTAAAGGCCTTATTTTCGATATCCAAACACAGACATTAAGTGCAGGTGGCTGCAAGATGAAGTAGTCGATGGACGAAGCTGTGAGTAAACAAGTGTAGTGCAACAATTCTGAGGTCAGCAAGGAATACCGTCTTTTCAATTTGTGGGATCACTTGTGGTTTAGTTCATTGGTTGGTCGCTGTAGTTAAGGGAGTGGCTCTGATGAAAATTCTCAATCGAAACTAACTCCTTAGGACAAAGGCTGTTAGAGTTAGTTGTAGCTGGAAGAATATAAACTATTGAGAGTTTGTATTGATAGTGAACATACACAAGCAATATTCAACAGAATCTGTGCTCTATCGAATAAGCAGATGCTGAGAATTACGAACATGCTTGGCACTTTACTGAAGCGCATGTTTCCAACGTTTCTGATTTTCCATCGCTTCTCTTCCGGTAGTGTAGGTTGTCAATTGCTAGATTGCATGTAACATGCTTCGTTGATCTCCATTTGGCGATTCTGTCGCCAACAAAGACACCTAATATGTCAGCATTCAGTCGTTTTCCTAGTTCAGTGGATTGCTTTGCATGTCATTAAAAGGTCAAAGGCGAGTTCTTTGTGGCCTGACGCTGTGAATTGTTTATCGCATCAGTCGCTCGAAACAGGAAGTGTTTGATAGTGTATGCATATATTTTTAGTGCCGTTAGCCATAGACTCCGCTGCACTCGCCATTCTTAATAATGTCTGTTAGCAGTCGACAAGATGTAGCTAAAGCACTGATAGACACAAACTGTCTAGTGTCACGTTCAGGGTCGGCAATTGCCAGACAACTTTGAATCACTACTGAAGACAGAATTTACAGCAACAGAACAAATACCAGCGATGATCTTGGCTCGAATGCTATCTTTAGAATGTTTACACGTCAAAGACATTGATCGGTGGTTGTTCCTCGAACGACACGACTAGAAACGCGCCTCCCAAAGGTTCTTAATATAAATGCCCGAGCAGATGCAGTGATACAGTTGCAGTATGCAAGACGCTTAAAAGCCAATCGGTAGACGGGAAATCTGGCTAAATCCGAACATGAAAAGAGTTTTCTTTGACTTTCGCTTTGGGTGCGATTCCACGGAAGTTGAAAGACGCAGCAGCCCCATAATCAGACTGCTTAATGACATAAACTTGCTGTATTCAACGGCTAGACAGATATATCAAATTAGCTTTCAAGGCGACACTTCTGCATATGCGATATTTCCAAGACTGCTGGACTGCATTCAAGGAATCACGGGTCCCGCTTGGGGTCAGAGACCCTCTAACCTCTCTCGTCGGCCTAAACACCAGATCAGAGGAACGCTAATTCATTGAGACTGTGTTAAAGGAAACAATTCATTTTGTAATTGTAATTTCAACGTCTATTACTAAATGTCAAGCTCATGCTAAACTCGTAAGGACATTGTTCATTTATGGTATAGAAGTGGAGGTACGGTAACCCTCAGTCCAAAAAATGGGGCACGGTTATCCAAATATCTCCAAAAATTACGCCTTCGAGTACAGAGACAGGCAGCGACAGAAATTTTATGAAATCGCTACAAAATGTGTACATACTGTAGTGTGGGACAGAAAGAGAGAGAGATCGTAATCGTAATCGTAATGCTGAGATTTCTACAGCGTCCAATGAACGCGCGCCGCGGGGACCAGCTTATTCACAGGCGCTCAGACAAAACAAAATCGATAGGCAAAAGGGGCCGGTTCCAGGTCAAGATCCAAAAGTAAGACGGAGAGACGGCATGGCAGCTACAGGGGGTGGTGTTTGGGGTTGGAGAGGAGAGAGAGAGATAAGAGGAAGAAGGGGCGTGAGGATAGGATCTGTGAAAGAGGAATGCTTTCAGTTTTGAGTGAAAGGCCGAAGCAGAAATTGCAAGACAGACAGACAGACAGACAGACAGACAGACAGACAGACAGACAGACAGAACCAATGCGCATTATTTGAGCATAATATGAGAAATGGCGGAGAGTATAGAAATGGTAGAATTGGAAGGAGTGGGAAGAAAGAGCGATAGATGAGAAGAAACAATCCATAAGCAGATCGGCGCTTTGGTGGCTTATGACTGATTTGCTGATAACGTTACAACGGCAGTAAACAAATTGGTTTAGAAATGAATGTTTTCCGGGAACGAGAGTCCGGTCTTCTCTCGAGTGATGATGGGCTGATGGACGGAGACGCGGTCATTCGTGTGGAATTACGTAAACGCTGACAGCAGCAGCAGTATCAGCATCTTTGTCAGTTGCAGCATGGGAAGACAATGTGGTGCGCCTCAGAGCATTTCCTCATTACATAATATTCCATCTGGCGCTCTGGGAGGAGGTGATGACCGGAAATGCTCTCCACAGAAGCGCTTCGGCATTCTTAAGACACTCGTGCAACCAAAGTCTGGTAGTGTCAGGCACTGTTGACATACTTTCATGAAGATCTGGTAGCAAAGTGGATGAGTGTTCAAGAGCGGACTTAAGACGCACTTGGCTTTGATGCACCATTGGTTGATGCCATGTGCGTCGGACACGGGCGCTAAAGAAGTTGCTAACCAATAACGTGACTGTTGCACCTTCTGAATACCAGAAAACGACCAAAATAAGATGTAATGTAATAATATGTAATGTAATAATATGTAATGTAATAATATATAATCTGCTGTTGGTCATTAGAGGCGTAAGTGACGCAGTTGTGCTATGTTGTATTGTAATAAATCACAGTTGTATCCCAGAGCAAACCATTTGACGTGCTTCATGTGACTGTAAGACGTGCATGTCTAGTCTCAGGCGGCACTGATTGTTGGTGAGGACTGTGACCACATATGTCCAAAGATTTAGTGCTGGTGTGCTGACATCCATGGCTGCCCTCTGCAACACTCTGGCTTTTATTCATTTGGCTGGACTTGGTCTGGGGAAAGTAAATCATGCGAGAAAATGAGGCAACTGCAGCTGCAGGGAGAACCTGCTTTGGATTTCGACGAACAGCTAAAACGCCAAGCAACACTTGCTCTAAGAAAATTGAATTCATAAAAAGTCTCCGTCCGTCCGTCCGTCCGTCCGTCCGTCCGTCCGTCCGTCCGTCCGTCCGTCCGTCCGTCCGTCCGTCCGTCCGTCCGTCCGTCCGTCCGTCCGTCCGTCCGTCCGTCCGTCCGTCCGTCCGTCCGTCCGTCCGTCCGTCCGTCCGTCCGTCCGTCCGTCCGTCCGTCCGTCCGTCCGTCCGTCCGTCCGTCCGTCCGTTCGTCCGTCCGTCCGTCCGTTCTTTACGCTCCTTTGTTCCTAACAATACACGGCGTTTCCGCTAATTCTACGTAGTATACCTGCCCTGGCTAAAGTGTGTTATAAAAATCCCAATCTCCCGACTTTTCTATCATCTATCTAAACAGGATATAGTCGCTGAGAATAACAAGGGATCAATATGGAAGTATTAATCGAATGATAATACTCGTCTCTTTAACATTTTGACGCTGGTTTCACAAGAAATTCACTCAGAATTTTTATGTTGTCGATTTTCTGGTATTTCACCCACATCGTCGTTAAAGAAGGAAATTGTTCTGTTTCGAAAATGTGTCTGTTTTGCTGGCACATATGCCACCCGCCAAAGATGATTCTGGCTTTGATGGCTATAGCATGGCTTTAATGACTTAGACATTAGTTGCCTTGATGACATGCCTATCGACAACAGTTGACCTGTCGCAGGCCATTTCCCAATCTTATTGATCTGCCTCCGTACCTGGACTGACGTGCAACAGGGTTTCATGAGCAAGGCCGGTCTTGAAATGGGCAGCCATTACCCGGAGGGCATTTGTGTCTCCACATCACAAAGGTAAACTAAGTAATCTTAGAAGAAGAAGCATTACCTAAAGCCCACAGTTATCAGAAGGAATACAGAAATCACCTAAGGCTAAAAGGTATAATGTAATTAACTAATTATGTATAAGCATGTATAGTCGTATATGCCTGTATATTTGGCATTATCTTCATACGTATAGGATAGAAATCTAAAAAATAGAAAGATTGATTACAATAACAGCGGAAGCTGCATAACGAGAGAATTTAATTACAAACAGATCACGTTGATTAAATGTATTAAAATATTAAAATACGTGGCTGCCATGGTGAAGCAAGAATTGGAAGCGTTAAGGAAAATGTGGGGCTGAGCCCAAAGCGAAAAGCACTTCAGGTTGTCAAAGGTGTACATCTCAAGTTTTGTCTTTTTTCGAATAAAACGATGACGGTAACATGAAAATCAAGAACAGGGATGGGTTTTAAAGTGGCGGCTGATCAATAAAGTTTACAATATAGGTGTTTGCATGATAAGAATTTTGCTAATAATGACTCTTCTTATAAACAGTTTGATGCTGGCTTTACTATAAATTCAGTCAGAATATTATTTTTTGTTGTTGTTTTCGGATATTCAGAAAGTGTAACACTCTTCTTTAACCCCGGTGTCTAACGCACAAAGCATCAACCAATGGCGCGCCAAGACCAAGTCGATTTTCAATAACCAGAAAGTCTGTCCATTGCAACAGAGAGGCAGCTTATGGTGGATGAGCCCATTGAAAAAGGTGGATCTTAAGTTGACACTGAAATGACACAAAAGACGAGGCAGAAGGAGGAACAGATGCAGGAAGAGAGTACTAAAATTTAAGTCCGAAAAAGTCCACCAAAAAGAGCTATAATTTTGCACAACCAGAAAAAGCAATCAGGTGATTTGATTGAATAATGATAAATCTGGGAGTGACGACTGACTGATCGTAAGGACTGTGGTTTCATAATTTGAGACAGATTCTTTGCTGAACAGGAAACGAAGGCACAGATTTAAAAACATGAAATTTATGTATATAGCTCACTTCGATGAAGCAGAAGAGTTTTCCTGTTTCCAGAGTTAAAATTCCCGTAAAAAGACTGTCTACGCATCCCACGTGTAAGAATGGCTTGATGTGTGAACGCTGTATCCGCGAGTTCTCTTTCTACCGAATACATCATAAGCCACGTCACTCTTGATCTTTTCATTGGCGTCAACTGTACCTCGGAATCTCACACAAGCTCTGTGGGTTCATCTTGCTTGGTGCACGTTGGACGAAGCCGGTCGCTTCTTTGTGCGTTTAGAATTATTCTACATTTGAGCTAACATTTCTTAGTGTTCTGTAAACTAGGGGACCTTCTGCGAGACCCGCAGCCAATTAATGCAGTCGGAAATAGTTGTAAAAATACTGGGACTTGCGAACGATTTGATTTTTCGATACGAGTCTGCCATATTGTGGGATGCTATGTATATAGAGATACAAGCACACAAGCGGAAGAATGGAAAGAGGCTTACATACCCTTCGAAACGCTTCTTTATTCATCCGCTGTCCAGCTGGACTACAGTCGATTAATCTTTGCAGGACGTCCCTTGGGGGTGGTTCGAACGGCTGGAAAATCACCCAGCTGCAAGGCATGTTTGTACATCGACATTTTCTTCCATTCTAATTCGGACCGGGTTTCTCCAACGGATCGTGATTTTGAAAACGATTTAACTTCAACCGATCATCGATTGATGCCTTTCACATTGTGACAACTGCGCAACACAAATCGTTAACTGAATGAGGTCTGTACCACATATAGACGTAATGTATTCCATCTGCTGCCCATTTTTGTAGCCCATGGAATTAAAAATATCTACGTGGGTCTTCTGGGTCATCTACAGGGAGTAACCTACTGTTTCTGTTTATTTCCAAGCTTTTAACCTATACTCAAAAAGTTGTGTAGCTAGAATATCTAAGAAGTGAAATTTCCCGTTAGTCTGATCTCTAAATTTTTATAGCGCATTCAGCGCTATTACTGAGGACATCAATCGATGGCACAAAGCAGCATGAAACTAAGAAGATTACCATCAACTCTGACAGTAGCTGCGTTCTGATCTTCAGGTATCTTCATATCGTCATTAGATTCTGATGCGACACTTAATGCAGGTTCCTGCACAGTGAGAAGCAGCTCGAACTGACAAACTCGTCATACAATTCGAGCGCTCAGTCATTTAGCATCTCCATCTTACACAGGTCAAACTGTCTGACAACAGAAGAAGTTGTCTTCTGCTCTTTAGTCAGATAATTTGGGCTTTCTGCAGCTACACTAGTGTCCGCATTTTGCGGAAGTGTTTCGTAGCGTTTCTGAGCCAAATGAAATGTAAAACGAAATGAGTCCAGAGAGAGGAAATCAACGCCGAAATGAAGGAAGCAAATCACCTCTCAATACGGCGGCAATTCGTCTCAATTTGTTTATTTTTTTCCGAATATTATTTCCCCCAGTGGATCAGACACCTATGCGATACTCAGACAGCTGTCACAGAGGAGGAAGATGGAGAGCAGAATGCCGAGGAAGAAGAATAATGAGCGTGATGTGAATATCAGATCATGAAGAGGATTAGACGCAGAAAAGAAAGAAGTCGCAAAAATGGAGGAGGAGGAGGAGGAGGAGAGGAAGGAGGAGGAGGAGGAGGAGGAGAAAGCGAAGAAATAACAGAAGAAGCAGAAGGAAACAAATAATAAGAATGAAAAAAGGATTACACAGCATCGGAAGGGAAGGTATACGAGAGCGTAAAAGAGTAGCAGCAGGAGGTGTGAATGGCTAAGTTCCTTTCGGTGCAAAGTCATGAAATCGGTGAAGTTGCGACTGGGTGATCGTCGCTAAAAGGTTTTCTAAAAACCTCTTTCCGCCACAGCAGTCTAAAGAGAAGGCACGATTTTACAAAATATCGAAAACATCTATATACTGTAGACCCATAATTTTCCTTTAACAAGAGCGCCCATATCTTAGAGTCAAAACATAATGTAGGTCTAATCACATATATATACGAAAAGCTTATTATGATATAGACCTAATTATAAAAGCCATAATTAACACACTATTCATCATAAATTGATATTAGGCATATATATTTTATATATGAACGAACATATATAATTACAAACCTACATAAATATCTAGATATACAGACAGACATGGCATATGCATGCGATATCAATGTATATGATGTGTGTGCGTGCATATACATTAGTCCCACTCATATCAGTATGAGGTAAAAATTGTACATGTAGTCTATGTCTGCATGTATTCCATGTGCAGCTTATTGTGATATATAATTTATATAGCGCCTCATTTAGCCATCGAAGTGGCTCGGCAGATGTTGCTTAACCTATAAACGTGCAATCTTACACCACAACATGCAGCTGCTCTAGAGAGGTCATTCCAGTGAGAAGGTGTTATTCTGGCTCATCTAGAATTTCCTCGACGCTGTCGATTTTGGACATATGATGCCGAATGCTCTGTTGTATATGAGTGCAGCGTTTGACATTGTAGACCATAACAACCTACTTACCCGACTAACCAGCCAAAATGCCCCAAGGAATCGTTGGAAAGCTTTGGAATGGCTCACCTGTTTTACTGAATCGAGAATGCTTTTACTATAGAATGGCTACTGGCGCAGAGAATTCTACATCAGTTTCATTCGGTGCCCACTGCATTCCCATATTCCCAGCCAAAGACTGAAGCTGATATCGAATTACCTGACAGACCCAGCAGCTCATCATGGAGGACGGAACGGTAGCGACAACATTCTCAGATCCAGAACCAAAACGCGTCGTTCAGGACGAGGGTCCAAGCAAGACAAACTAGGCATGCATCTTTACATGCGTACGTACATGCATGCATGCATACATACATTCATACAAGCATATATACATACATAAATCCTACATATATACACACATACAAGCATACATACATGCATACATACATACATGTAAGTCAACATATATATATACATGCACACTTACATATATGCATTCACATACATACATATATATACATACATATGCCCACATAGACATATATATACAGACATGCATGCATCCTTATAAACAAACTAAACATGCATGTCTATATGCATGCATGCATACATA
>OZ029922.1:9558826-9583424 GCA_964023275.1 Norana najaformis
ATCAAAAGAAGAAGAAGATGATGATGAGGAGGAGGAGGAGGAGGAGAAGGAGGAAGTAGAAGCAGAGCAGTCTCCTAAGCTAGCCCCGATAGGCAGCCATGTGTATAAAGCGTTAACGATTTCAGTTTTCTTAACCTCGGCATATGAAGGCGAATGGCCAGCCGTCTCCCTCGTCGCCTGATCTTTCCACCAACATCATATCAGTGTATTCATCACAGCTGATTAGTCTAGGAGTCACAAGTGGAGCCAAACCTCGAAGCAATTTCTGCTCTGGCGGGGATTTGAACCCCATGACCTACCGACTGACAGTCCAGTCGATTACCACTAGACTATAACGCACCCCCACAAACAAAATATATAAATAAATAAATGAACGCAAAGCCAGGGACCACACTCGCACATACTCAGACATAAACATAAGGACATACACAGACCCGCGAATAAACACACACTTACACCCAGGCATACATGCAAATACACCCACATGTGTCCCGGCACGGTGTAGAAAACTCGCTATTAGGCTTTCACCAACAGCAGCTAATGAGACGCAGAATATTCTCACAAGAACCTATGCAATAATGGATGCGCTATTACCAAACTTAATATCGTCCCTCCACAAAAACTGTTGGCCTGTCCAGGTTGACAGCGATCCATCATCATCCGGCAGATCATCATTAGGCTAAATTGACTTGATTTCGTGAGGGTATCAATATAACAACGAGCCAGACTATCCTAGTCCATCACCTCGTCATGATCATCGTCATGATCATCATCATAATCACCAGCCGCAGCAGCAGCAGCAGCTGTGTGCAATCCGAAAACAAATTCCTGTGAGAAACTCATTGTGAGCCTAAGTTTTTAAATTATTTTAATGCTATAATGTGACATGTTGTCTAACTTTTTCAAATAATGCCTGCAATTACCAGCCACTTATATGGCAAGATTTCCCATCGACATAAACTATGTATGGCTGTGCAGCCAAGCAGACTTCACTGTGGAATGCGCTGTTGGTCAATATAATAGATTTAAGTGGCGCACTATAAATACAGTGTTGTATTGTATTGCATTGCATGATATTGTATTACTCTGCATTTGTTTTCATTGTATTATATTGTATTGTATAGTATGGTAGTAATTGTTACTCAGTATGTGCTGCAGGCCTATCACCAAATAATTTATGCCTCTAAGCATCTTGGTCATTCTAATTCTCACATATTCAACGAGCATCTTGATCATTCTAATTCTAATAAATCCAGCAAGCATCTTGGACATAAACACCGGCATTTATATAGCGCCAATATGAAATCATCCTATGATCGCGATTGTCTGTTGGTACTTGGTACTTGGTACTGAACTGATTGATACTAAATCCGATTCAAGCCTGAGTCGAGTAATCTCTTTGCCTGGTGCAACCTTGATGTGGAAATGAGAAAATGCGGTATTTCAAAGCTGAGGGCATTAAAATTGGGCATACATTTTATCTGATTAACTGTTGACCTGCATCCGGAATTTAATTCAAGCACATGGCCCCTACTTATCAGTGCACCAAACCGTACTCCGTCGCTAAGACAAATGAGTTGTTATTCTACAAATATACAAAGACTGTAAGTAAATACAGTACAGGCTTTCTGCTTCGTACATTAGGAAATGATTGTATTTTTGTTCTGATACTCTCAGTCAGTGGTCTTTATCTGTGACAGTATAAAGCCATTTGTTAGTCAGTTATTCTCACTCTAAGAAAACCCAGCTCGGCTGAACTTCAGACCGTTTTGTGCCGTATTATCTCCTTCTGAGTCGGTGCTGAAGCATTTATACACCGACAGCGCAAGATAAGGCAGTCGATGTAATCTATTTTTGTTACATAGCATGTAGGGTTTTTCTATCGCCGACCAAACGGTAAAGCACATTCAACTGCAAGGCCTTCTCTGGGCCTAAGTTCAGAATGATAATGCTCAGTGACTTTTCTTCATCTGCTGTGGCGTCAGTGTGGGGGCGGTTTGCTCCACCTTGCAATTTCTGCTTCGGCCTTTCACTCAAAACCGAAAACATTCCTCCATCACAGATCCTATCCTGACAGTTCTTCTTCCTCTTATTTCTCTCTGCTCTCCAACCCCAAACACCTACCCCCATAGCTGTCACGCTGTCTCTCCATCTGACTTTTGGATCTTGACCTGGAACCGAACCCCTTTGCCTATCGATTTTGTTTTGACTGAGCTTTTTGAATAAGCTGTTCCCCGCGACGTGGCTTTCGTTGGGCGCTGTAGAAATCTCGGAATTACGATTACGATTACGATTACCAGGCCTTGTTGCTGGTCTTAGCCCCTAAGCATCTCGCTTCAACACTCGGTTACAATCCCGGCTGCTAAGATGACACAACGGTAGATGAAATACTCAATCATTTAAAATAATAAAATTAATAGTAATGATGATGATAATAATAGTAATAATTATAATTATTATGATTATAATAATAAAACGCCTGTAATAATATTATTATAATCGGCGTATTGCAATAGGCTCATTTACAGACTTATTTATAGTGGATTCTGCAAATATGATGCTCCTGGAGAAGAACTGTTAATCGCTAAAATTCCGCCATCTAAAGGCTTATAGCAATAAAGTTTATGCATATAAATTTATTTGACACCTTTATTATGAAACTCGATATTTCATTAGATTGAAAAATTATAATTTCATCTTGAGGAATTAATTGCCTTCCACAGTCTTCTATTTCAGCACGAGGCTTCTAAATGAGTTACATTTCTTTCTGTTCGCAGTCTGTAGAGTCGTCGTGGATGTGTGTGTGTGTGTGTGTGTGTGTGTGTGTGTGTGTGTGTGTGTGTGTTCACACGCCGGCAAGAAATTATTACCCTTAGAACTAAGAAGACGAAGAAAATCTGTGACCGTGCCTGAGAAAATCCTCACAAAGTCGCAAAAGTTATACTCCCTGCTGTGCTGGCTATCAGTCTAGAAAAGTACTTATGTAGACTTTCACTAAGCATTTTTATTTTCAAAGTTATTATGAGGCCTTGCAACAAAAACCAATTTAACAAGTCTCCTTGGTGCGTTGTTCGAAGTCGTATGCATCGAATATTATGCAAATGACTAAGTCATGTAAATATTCATCTTAACCAGTTTTGTATGGAGATTTCATTGATAGCAGCTTCAGAGGCGTGAGGTATATACTATTATATGCATAAGCAGTGACGATCTAAAGCACAGCGACTTAGGTCGGGCCACAGCTGTGGTAACTTTTAACTCTCGATGTTTCAAAAGTAGCCGCATAGAGACCTATATCTATAAAACTTTTAAACTTTCTACCATTTATGACAGAAATGCGGCTCTCGCCCAATTATTCAGCAATTCAAGCCTAATCCAGTGCCTTATCAAACCCAGTTTTGAATTTTTCCAACTTTGTGAGGGTTTTCTCAAGCATGGTCACAGTTTAAGTCGAATAGGAGTTTATTAGGCCCTATAAGCGCAATGGATAACTTACGGCAGTGTCAGGCCGACCTGTCCCTTGGCTAGCTGGCTAAATGGCTGTGCATTGCACTTGGATGGCTCACTGCTCGCTTAGTGGATCATTGGCTGTCATGTGGATACCTGGATGGCTGATTGACTCACTCATTACGTGGATGCAACAAGTATTTTAGAAAGAAGAGAAGCTTAGTGTTATTTAGCCAGATGGCAAATGAATTTATGAAGTCGTCTTGATGGAAGCCGTGAAGTGCAATGCTGATAGAAGCTTAGTCTTGGAGTGCCTCGATTATGCTGATGTTGTCGATTCCTACAGTCCGTCTGTCTTTATGCGGGTTGCCTTCTGCGAGGTCTGTTGCATCATTTAGGCCTACAGGCACACATGCAGGATTCCTATTTGGCGGGGAAGGAGAACTTCTCCCACTCTGACTATTCCTCATTGTGGCATTATGGTCTATTCGGCAGCGCGCCAGGTCTTTGACCTATCGATTGCAGGTTCGAACATGCTCAGCGAACTGTGTGTAACAGGTTGGTCGTGCACACCTGTCTCGCTTCTCAAATTCAGATTTACTCATCTTGCGCGCGAAATAAGTGCAAGAAACAAATGAATATATATTTATTTACTCCATAAATGTTGCATCTACCCATTAAGTAGGGTAAGTATGCGTTCATTAGTGCTCGTCTGCATCGACGTTAATCATCGGAAATGTGGCACTGGGGGGTTAAAAGATATTTTGGCTGAAGCGTATAAGCCTGCATACGTACGTACATACGTACACACATACACACCAACTTTTTGAGGGTTTTCTCAATACATGCATACATGCATGCATACATAAATACATACATACAAGCATGCATATACACACATACACACATACATGCATACATACACACATAAACACATACATGCATACAGTACATACATACATACATACGTACGTACATACATACATACATATGCTGAGACAAGTACTGCGAGCAGCTGCTAGACTTTCTAGATGATTTTCCGCAGTAATTAGTCATGCTAGCCACTGATATCAATACCTTCAGTGGCTGCCTGTGGTACAGCGCGTCGAACTGAAGATTTCTATGCGGATAAGCTGGTTTTCGTGTTGCTTGCAGGACCTCTTCTCTCCTTCGGACTTTCATTTGTCTGGCTGCAGATCCATCCGACTGCAGCCCGTCTGCGACAAACTGTTTGCTATCCATTGTGCTCTGCCACTGATAATGCGACCATTTTTCATTTGAGGGGCCCTTTCCTTCCTAACTTGCGTCTCTGCTCACCAGGAACACTGCTAGCACTTCTGCCGATACTTGGAGAATGTTCTCTTTCGCCGGGACTCCGCTATAAGAGCTTCTTGAATCAAATGTAGTCTGACCGACTGACTAACTAACTAACTCACTCACTCACTGAATGACTCACTGAATGACTCGCTGAATGACTCACTGAATGACTCACTGAATGACTCACTGAGTGATTCACTGAATGACTCACTGACTGAATGACTGACCGAAATGAAAGCCTGACTAAATGAATGAATGAATGAATGATTGAAAGAACGAACGAACTGAATCGTTGCTATTGAGAAGGAAGCCAGTAAACAAATCTGAAGTGCACAGTTGACATAATTCAGATATCTGGACATTTATATAACAGCTTTAAAAGCTGTATTTTGTTTCATATGCGACGAACTGTAACAGTGAACTTACACGGATTCGCAGCGAGACGACTGGCGAGACCTGGTCGGCGACAGTTCTCCGTCGAGAACATCCGATCGATAGAGAAACGATTCCCTCCGATGATGGCCAGGGCAGTCACGCAACGGCGGACTCTTTAACTCCTTCCCACCACCACCACCGCCGCCGCCACGACCACCACCACCATCGCCACCGCTGCCTCCTCCTCCTCCACCTGCTCCTCCTCCTCCTCCTCCGTCATTTGCTGCAATGTTGATGTTGACACTGTAGAAACAAAAATTAACTGCCAAAGATTTTTTCAATTACCTATGTGGGCGCTACATAAATAACTTGTGTGATCTCTTTAATGGGCTTAGTTGCGCGGGCGACTAGATGACGCAGTTCTGCGAGTAGGCCGTGCAGAGGCCTGTGTAGGCCGTGCAGAGGCCTGTGTAGGCCGTGCAGAGGCCTGTGTAGACCGTGCATAGGCCTGTGTAGGCCGTGCAGAGGCCTGTGTAGGCCGTGCATAGGCCTGTGTAGGCCGTGCATAGGCCTGTGTAGACCGTGCAGAGGTCAGTGTAGGCCGTGCAGAGGTCAGTGTAGACCGTGCATAGGCCTGTGTAGGCCGTGCAGAGGCCTGTGTAGGCCGTGCAGAGGCCTACTGTGTACAGTGAAGCTCGTGTGACACAAAGGCTATAGTTTCAGAATGGCTTCCTTGATGGCAACGACCATACAACGGCAGATTTACGGATGTAATTAATCAGTTAATTAATAGTGTATATGTACACCCTTGCGAATGCGTGTGTGCTTGTATGCACGTTCAGAAGGGAGGCCTAAAGGGTACATGTAGCCTTCAGCTATAGCTATTAATGTGCGATGAATGCAGACAATTGGGTGGCATGGTCACATAAATCAAGACACTGTTGTCTTATAACAGGTATTATAGAACCAAATTACCGTCTGGCTTTAGATCACAGTTACTGTGCATCAGCGCCGGAACAAGAAGGGGCTGGGCTGAAGCCCCAAAGGGGACTAAGAAGAAAAGCCCTGGTTAGAGGTTATGGGGCAAGGCTGGAAGAATTTACACTGATAAGAAATACATTTTAAGTATTTTTTGAGTTAATTTCAGAATTAGATTGAAGATTCCAAAAGCTTCAAAATGCTGCGAATCGGAAACTGCACACCACAACAACCATCGTATGCACATCATGTTACATGTTTCTATCGAACGAGCGAATGTAGCATACATGCAGTTTCGGCCCTCCTCATCTTTCGATGAAATCATCCAGTGGATGCTTTTCACTATTAACAGGAACTGTCATCATACGATTGTCACTAGACAAGATTATATCATAAAACTATTAAGCAGCATTTATAGGCCATCGTCTGATGTTCCCACAACACAACGATGGGGACTTTCCAGTTGTCTCAGCATCGTTTGCTATAAATACAGTTTCTGTCCTTAATGAGCTTCCACGCCACTTTGGCTAGCGTTGGCAGCGCTTCTCTCCGGTACTAAAATGCGCTATATGAAGTGCCTGCATGGTACATACATGCAGATATAGATATGTGTCCTTGTTACAGCTACTACACTCATTTGCAGTTTGTTTTAACCGGAAGCAACAGCGCGATATGATAGCAGATCATTCTCATGTTCTGATATTTAATATTCTATAACTTTGAGAGGTCAATAAAACGAACTAAACAAGTGTTCAGATGCGTATACATACATACATACTCTATACTCGTGACCCAATTTAATCTCAGCATACGTGAAGAAATAGTTATGTATATAATAATAATAATAATAATACTACTTTCAGGATGTCGGAACATTATTATTATTATTAGTAGTAGTAGTAGTAATAGTAGTAGTAATGGTAGTAGTGGTAGTAGTAGTAGTAGTAGTAGTAGTAGTAGTAGTAGTAGTGGTAGTGGTAGTAGTAGTAGTAGTAGTAGTAGTAATTAGTAACCTCTAATGGGCTGGTGTCTAATGTATTTGTGCGGCACCAACCGATGGTGTACCAAAGCCAAGCCGCAATCAGGTCAATATCCAGAAGGTCACTTCACAATACATTATATGTATATATGGTTTACATTCATAGGTTATAGTTATGAATAACTGCAGTTTAAATTCACTCTAAGCATGCACACGTTTCAAGCCACGGCAACCAGGATCGAGTCGAGAGTAGCTAAGTTCGAGTTTGGGACCAAGCTTAAGGTAAAATCTCTGATGGGGAGTGGGGGAGTGGCGTGGTTGTATTGTCACTTCTAATTCTGGTAATTAAAGGGCCTCAAATACTGCCTGCAACTATAGGACACAGCGACTGTGTTTTAATGCCAAGCAGTCACACTGGCTCCAATAATTTCTCTTGTGCCAGAAAGTACTTTAAGATTGCAGCAGTTAACAAGTGCCAAGTGTAGATGCACTAATAGAAGAGGTAGAACGGATTACAACCTAATCGCAAGTGAAACATCTTAAGAAGATAAGTGGAAGACAAAGACATTAGAAATGCCACCCCACCACTGTTCTACCACTGTGGTATCCTTAATATTGCCTTCTAGGCCCTCAATACTTGATTTGCCAATTGGCAATTAATAATAATTAGCATTTCTAGATCGCAATTAATTTGACAAACATGCTGACATTCGGCTTAGGGTTATTTATTTAGTATATAAGGGACAACTACACTTCGCACCTATAGACTATCAAAGCCACTTGATGTGCGTATACTTTCTTCATATCTCTACATCAGGCTTTGGCTTATTAATGATACTTTAAACTAGAACTCATTAAGTGCAGTCGTAACCATTTTCCCTTTCGCTAGAATGGCTACACAGTTTTTGAGCAATATGACTGAATAGATATTTAAACAAATTTCTTCTCGACTAAAATAAGGGTTGAACTGAGACCGAAATGGCTATAACGTTGCATCTGGCTGCCATACTGATGACAAAGATTAAGAAAATATTAATGAATGATAGTTATGGGATTTTGAGAATATAATGTTGACGTGAATCAGAATAATTGAATTCATGGCATCCCCAGATTGCACCAGCGATGGCTACATTATCAAAAAGATGATCTTCTTGTTTTTAAAGTTAATGACGCCGCGATAGCAACAACGAAAACGATAGCGATATCCGCACTGATGACAACGACAACGGCGATCATGATGGCTACGATTATAATGATGACGATGAAGAGGACGAGAAGCAGGCGCATGGTGATAATGACGATGATGTTGGTTGTGGTGATGATGATGACGATCACGATGGCGATTATAGTGATGATGCCTATAGACTACATACAATCTGTAAAACAGTGTGGCCAGTGTGCTATGTTGATGACATGTTTTGTCTGACTGAAAAGAACATCGTGGCAGAGGCCGACTGATCACCAGACTGTAGCTAACAAGTGTTTGCAAGCTACAGACTGTTTACATCTGCTGGTCATAGACGGCACAGTGATGACGACTGTTTATAGACATTACACGCTGACACAAAGAGCGACTCTTACCGCAACATGAGTCTGGCTTCCACAACGGCTTCCTGTCTTTGATTGTTAAATGCTGCTGGTATCTCAATCCTGTTGACTCAACGTCGGCCAAATTACACAGTCCTTATTCAAGCTAAAGCTACGAGTTAAATGCTTGGAAGAAGAGCGTCACACACAGCAGCGAATCTACGCAGAGCTACACTTCGGTCCCTATTCGTCAACTCCAATCTCTCCAGCAAACAGCACTTAAAAGACCAGGTCTAAAGATAAATCGTAGACTGGCTACTATGCGCAGGCTGCGAGGGGCGTTTTATGACGAAAGGGAGACCGGTCGAACCGCTATAGGTCGCTATGTGCGTGCTTAATTGATAGGCCCTCGAGGCCTAGGGCCAAGGCTTTTGTGCAGTCTGTTTAAGGCCGACGATAAAGGCATTAGCATAGGCCTATACAAGCATACGCACACTGGCCTACAATAAGCTATATAGTCAAGTGCAGGCCTACACTGCAAATATTTGATAAAGGGCTACACCTATAGGCCGGCGTATACATGTTACATACGCATAGTACATGCATTGTTAACACTTGCATGTGTGTATGTGTCAAGAATGGTCCAAAGCTTTAGAATTCAGTGTTCGTTCGGTCAGTTCTTTGATGTCATTCAGGTCTAAACTTAAGATTCATCTGTTTCGACTGCTTATCCCCCCGCAGCCTGCCTTCAGGTCTCTCTGACCTATCGGGATTCGTCCCGGCTTCTCCAACGGATTATCATTTTGACTGCGATTTTTACTTGAAACGACTATAGAAGTCATTAGATTAGATTGTTAGCCTACGTTCTGCTCTTATGCATTAATTTCATATGCATATAATGATGTGTCTCCCGATAGGCATTTTATAGCGCCTTTTAAGAATCCTTTATTAAACCAAATTCTCTTCATACAAATTAACATTCCTATATATATATATATATATATATATATATTATATATATATATATATAATTTCCATGGTTGGAATGTCGCTGCAAATAGGCCTATAATATGATGCAGGCTCTGAAGGTCTCCGCTGCCTTAAAACGGATCGGATGACTTGAATTTGCATACGTTGTATCGCATGCAGTTTATAACAAGGTTGAATTGTTTACGTTTACACAATGTGCTGCTAAGCGTGACACGCGCTGTGGCATATTATTAGGTTTAGGCCTCGATGATGCAGTCCCTTGCAGCACTCATTAGTCTATTCATGTGCCTGGCCTGTGTGGGCCAACAGTCGATATTGACTATGGACGGCAGATGGCGTCGTATTGGTTGGGATGGCCGACTGATCTTCGTCTCAATGAAGGAAGGCAATTAGAAGATAGAGCACCTGTCAGCTGCAGCAGATTAGACGCCAGGAAAACAATCGACAGATGGTTGACCCACATTCTATGCTATTACACACACACACACTCATGCATACAATGGTGAATGCACATGCATACCTTCATACATACATACATACATACATACATACATACAAATATACATACATGCATACATGCGTACATATTTGCAAAAGAAAATACACTTATAATACATTCACACATACAGGCATACACACATAGATATGCATACATACTTACGTACGCACACACGTACATACGTACATACATACATGACACGACTGGTTTGAGCGCTCGTCTCGTAAAACGGAGAATGCTCGAGCGTCACTTCAGATATTTACTGTGTTGGGATCTTGAGCAAACCCTTCACTCACAGTTGCTCCTAATAAAATACAGAAATAACAATAATAGTAATAGCAACAACAACAACAACAATTCACCCTGAGCACATTGAATTTTATGTACTGAGCCTATCGAGATGACGCTCTAGACAAGACTCAGGCGGATGGCCTAGTCGCAAATTCTCAAGAAGTAGGAGCAAGCTGAACAGAAGCGCCATTTACACCTGACCATCCAAACACGATAACAACAACAACGACAATAACAACAACAACAATAATAATAATGATACATACATACATGCATACATACATACAGTACATACATAAATACATACATACATACATACATACATACATACATACATGGATGCATCTCTGTCGAGATTCTTCGTGGATCTTATATTTCCTGTCTAAGGCAGGTATCTGACAGGGACATCTGTTCCCTCAAATGGCACTAGATAAAGACAGAGCGGTGTTTTCCTTTGCATGTCACCCGCTCTGTGCTGTTCTAAGTGAAGCAGCCTTTGACAGCTTAAGTGACATGGATCCATGTGACCTTGGATCTATGTGACCTTGGATCCATGTGACCTTGGATCTATGTAGACCTTTCGCAAATTGGCTCCAAACGACTGCAATTAACTCAAGAAATCAGACATCTGCTACTAACTACACGTCAAGAATATAGCCACATATCCTAGAATCAGGTAGCCTGTATACATGGACGCACGGTATAAGGAGGATAAAGAAAGAATAAATAGTCAGGTGGATAGCTATTCCATCTCGCAATTCTTGGTGGACACAGTAATAAAACGAAAGAGAGAGAGAGAGAGAGAGTGAGTGAGAGAGAGAGAGAAAAAGAGAGAAAGAGAAAGAAAGAGAGAGATACAACGAAAGAACGAAAACACCACTGCAGCTTAAATAAGTTCTAATTAAATGACAAAATAATAAGAAAATAGAATGAAAAGCATAAGAACTAAAGTAATTTCTCTATATATACTTTATTTCGCACAAGGCAGACACTGAAACCTGAAATACAGAAGAATGCCTACTGAAAAGAATCGTGTGAAAGAGGCTGAAATAGATGATCTTCTGTTAAAGGAATAAAGAATTAATCAGACTGAGTTGTTGCTGAACGAGGCCAGACTGACGAGACTGTCGTTCAGACAGATTTCTATAGCGCCCCTAAGAGCATGTCAGCAAGGAGCTTAACCGGTTGAAAGCAACAGGCAGAACATGAACATGATGCGACGTCTGTCTAAAAAACGATGCTCTTGTAAAATGCAATCAGTTGCTTATTAATCTTTTTCTGTCTACATTACCATCGCTGTCCACACCATCTCTTGTCGTTCCCCTAATCAGCAGCACTTTTTCTGACAAAGATCCTCTTCTCGACTCCCTAAGAGGGAAATGGATGTCTCATGCTACATCGGCTCATGAAACCCGCTATTCATGCATAGCCATGCAGTCGCTCTTAGCAAGATTTCTATGACGAATTCGCCTCCGCCACATGCAGATATTAAATTGTCGCTGAGAATGCTCAACTTTTTCTACATTTCAGTATTGTGTGCAAAAATTATTAGACGGTAAAAAGGCGTTATATCATGCGGCTTGTTTGAGGAAAAGCCATTGCTGCCTTGACAGTATAGCAAATTTCAAGAATTTAATTAAATTAATGAGAATTGTTTGAGCGGAATTTAGTCCAATATAAAAACCAGTTGTGGTGTCAGCTATGAGGTTAAGAGGAAAGGCCTCTTAAAATGCAAAATAGGCACCAAAGTTGTCATCCCCACTCGCCAATTATGTCATGTTTCGTGCACAGCTGAACGATCGGCGCACTGCGATAATTTTCACCTCATCTGGTAACTTTCGAAAGCCATCATTTCGCGAGTGGCTTTAACAGTGATGAGATTATAGGGCCTACCGTTGAATGTGTTAAATAGTGAATTGCTTGCTAAATTATTGTTTATTTCATTGCTTATAGTTTTATTTTGTTTATTTGTTTGCTATCTTGAGTGAAATCGGATTTATTTTATCGTGTATCCAAATGTTGTACTTTATGCATTAATCAAGTGTAGTCTATATATGTATGTATGTATGTATCCAAAGACTTATATAGCGCCTTTTAAGAACCTCACAAAAATGCTGCAGCACGACTATCTATATGTTTACTTCGTTTATTTGCCTGGAAATCACTCTTCACAAAGCAACTGTCAGTAAGAGTGAAGCCAATGACCGCAATATAATCACAAGTAATTCGTGGTTATGTGGCGTAACGTAAGGAGGCGTAATGTAACTGCGGCATATATTGTAACTTAACTTAATATAAAACAATGCAGTGTGTTAGGCCTACATTTAAAGCAAATTGCAAACACAGTAAACAATCATTTTGCGTGACACTTTATATACCTTCCTTTTAAAGTTATCTTTGACTCGTTTAAATTTTAAGGTCTGGCCTCTCGGTAATTTGAAAAACTTTCGAATAAGAGGCTGTAAAAGAAAAAGTAACCTCAAATATATTTCTCATTTTTTTCCTAAGAGGCTGTAAAAGAAAAAGTAACCTCAAATATATTTCTCATTTTTTTCCTAAAAATATCTTTTGTCTTAATTAAGTAATTTATGTTCGAGAGACGTATTTTTTATGATTTATTGCAAAGCATACCAGAGGACATGCAACTTCAGAGGTTGAAACACTGAAAAACAATAAACTCTGGGCAGAATACGACCGGATAGAATTGCAACCTCACCAACAAAACACAACGGAACTGAACTTGTGACTGAAATTTGCGGACAGACGCGATCAAGTCCAAGCTGGTCACAACTTAAAAGCGAATCGTCATGAAGGGACTAAGTAGCACCGAAGTCTCGTTCAGTCCGCGTTCATACATATTCTAGTGCTGCACTTACAATCCAATGCGCCATCCAAGCTGTCTTAGAGGATGATTAGAGGAGTGTCACATGTAGTCAAGTACCATGAATATACACTGACATACAGCACTTTGACAGACTTAAAGACAGAAAGGCATGGACAATAGATTGACACACACTGCATATCAAGAATGCGATAGCTAATGGAGTCGTTGTATTCTATTATTTGCAAATCTTAGACATTCTTTTGCCTCATACTGTCTTAATCTCACTAGCTAATGCATGGATCTCCAGCAGGCTTGGCAACTGTAACTCTCCTCTTTTTGGCATCACAAAGAGAGATCTGCACAAACTACAAATGATTCAGGACTGTCAGGCCAAAGCCATAAGAAAAACACTTTAGTATCAGCATATGAAACCAACATTGCATTCGTTACGCTGGTTGCCTATCAAGAAAAGAATTCAGTTTACAATCGGTCTTATAGTTCACAAGTTCACAAAGTGCTACTTTTAAATCAGCTGATCTGTCTCAGTTCTATGCTCAACCATCATACCAATAAATATTGCACTCAGTCAATGAACACTAGGACTCTTGCTGTCTCTCGTACCAGAACAATGCTGAGTTCCAGAGCGTTCTTGGTGCCGGTCCACGGCTTTGAAATTCACTGCCAAGTTCTATTCGTTCTGTCAATTCTGTAATGTCATGCATTCAGGTCTAAACTCGACTTACCTGTTTCAACTTGCTTACCCACAGTAGCCTAACTTCTGCTTTCTCTGACCTATAGGAATTTGACCTGACTTCTCCTACGGAGTATGGTTCTGATTACTATTTAACTTGAAGCGACCATCGATATGTTTTGGACATGATGATAACAGCGCTATAGACGTCATTAGATTAGATTAGAAACTATAGTATTAGACCTGTGTTCATATCATCGATATATTGCTACAGCTATACAATATATACTTACTGTCTATGCATATTATATATATATATATAATATAATTTCACGAGAAAAATCTTTAAAAATTCCTGCTAGAAACTTTTTAAATCTTGAATGACCTATGGTTCTATGCCCGGGTTTCAACTTGTCTTGTCACGCAGTCTGCTGAAAAACATGTGTTCTTGTTACTACGGCTAGGCTTTGATGCGTGTCACGCAAATTAAACTGTGGAAAGTTCTCTGATTTACGCTTTCAGAGGCAGAATCAGAACATCTTATTCTTGCATGTCAGGACTATACTTCTTGTTCTGCAAAAAAAATTTTTTGGCTTTAAATTTTTGCATCATCGTAGGAGTCCGTGAACGGTCGACAATGCAAAACAACGTTTAGCTGTGCAGAAACACATTGTTGTGGTGCAAATATATTAGCGTGGTCATAAAATGCACACAGCCGAATAGAACACGTAATCGATGTTGTCAACAGCAGCGTTGCGAGTAATGGCGCAAAATTAATTGAGATCGTAAAGCAGGAAATCTTGTTTTTCGATTATCTGATCATCAAATTTTTATTTTCTATGGAAGTCAACTGCTTTTCAATTAGGATATAAGACAAAAAATTCACTCACAGTTGTGCATCGTATAATTGAAAGTAATAATTTTTAGGGCGTGCGTGGGCTGATGTCTCAAAACGAAAAGCAGAACAAAAGATGCAGCTGCGGACTCACAAAGGAAGCAATCTTGTTCGAACGTATTGCATGTATGCTTGAACTTGGACATTGATATAGCGCCTTCTTGAAGATACAAAGGCGTTTAAACGTCAATGGGTCGCAATAAAGTAATTGGCAGATACGAAGATGTACATCAGTCTCACGAACAACAGGTGTTTGGCGGCTCAGACGTCGAATCTGAACACAGCATGATTATGCTGAATTAATGATTTATCAGAATTATGTTGAAATCCGTGAATTTCAAGCAAACAGCGAGTGAGAGAGAAAAAGAAAGAGAAGTAGGGACAGAGGTATACAGCCAGCACTAGTTTCTAAAAGGACATCACTTGCAAATGATAAAATCGTGTAGGGAAAACTGGTCTACGCAAAACTGGTCATGTGGAAGTCAGTCCACAATAAACGCGTATACAATCAGAAATGGTTGAGCTTAGAGCCGGATTTTGATAGTTGGCAGCGATTCATCAATTCTAACTGAAAGCTTAAGCAAATTCTAAAACCTAGAAATATCAGCAGAAAAAGTAGCGCTAGAGCACAGTGGACTATCAAAGACATTCTGGTTATTCGTATACGGCCTTTGCCTTTGACTTAGACAGCAATCTCCATCAACGTTTTTCAAGTCGCGTTCACGATGTCTTCTCCTTTGACGCTGACGCAGATGCTGAGACAGAGGCACCGAGCAGATGCCAACATTTTCTCCGCATTAGACAACTTTGTTCGGCAGAAGACGCCGGTCGCGCTGTCTCATTACAGGCTTTTGTCTGTCATCGTCGAATGTGTGCGTCTGATAGGGACATCTCTTCATGTATCCGGTCAGTTTGTCAGTCAGCTGTCGGCTTCCGAATCTCCAATGCTCAGGTAAAATCTCTATCCCCTTAATTCTTGCAGCTTAATGATGATACTTATTCCTTCTCTCTGACCTATGTAAGACGGCGACCTATGTAAGATGCATGCTTTCACACATGGCGACAGAGTAGTCACGCTGTGGTTAAACTGATGTGAGTTTAAGCTAATTTCTTGTAATGGATTTTCCCAAACTGTAAGTTTTATCGAACGGATTACATTACTTGTGGTACTGAACCGTGCTTTTCAGTTATTTTGTATCGTTTGAGTTAAACATGGCGAAAAAAGACTGAAAGCAGATGACCTTGTTGACTGTTTGTTGACGTCCTACTTTCACGCCCTACACACCCCGTATAGCATCTTGTCTAGAACAACTGCTTCAAACTGCCTTAAACAGCTGTTCACTAGACTAACATCGACGTCTATGGCTACGCTTTACATAATTCATACATGCATTGGGATAAGTTAAAGTTTGATCCAGATGTAATTTATCAACAGGTATGCATTTGATGTATGCAAAATATGTGAGGTTATAATTAGGAGATTATTGGTAACTATAGATCAGTATCTATATTCCCTTTCTGCTCGAAGTATTTTTGAAAAGCTGATATACGAACGTTTGCACGACTTCATTATTGAAACTATCATATTGTATGAAAACCAGTTTGGTCTTCAATCTGGTCGTTCAACTTCTATGGCTCTATTACACGTGCATGACGGAATTTCTCAAGCTTTCGATAATTATAAAATTTCCGTTGGAATATTCTTTGATTTGGCAAAATCCTTCGACACCATTCAATGTTGCTTAAAAGCTGGAATTTTACGGTGAGCTAGAGATACCGTAGACTTGGTATAAAAACTACCTTAACAACAGATAACAGCAACTTTCAAGTATCGGGGCCCTGTCTAATACGAAAGTCATTCAGTACGGAGAACCCCGAGGACAGAACTCCTAGGCCCTCTGCTACTTTTTTCTTATGCATAAGCGATCTCTCAAATTCAACTGCTCTGTTTCACTTTACTTTATATCCTGATGATACAAATGTCTTTTTTTCTAACAAAACTTTGGTCAAATTGGCCGAATTTGTAAGCAAGGAACTTGAATCAGTTGCTGACTGGTTCAGAGCAAATAGATTATCTCTTAATTTAAGCAAGACAAATTTTGTATAATTTTGTTCACATAAAAAGGTTATAGCCAAAATTTACACATCTTTATTCACAATCAGCAATCAGTTAATGAAAGCATCAGCCAGAGTGGATGGTGATAAAGTCTTGGGTAACGTGAATGGTACTATTCCTATGGGGTATCTTATTGAGGGTTTCCAAAGAGACCTAGGATAGAAGTTGCACAAGTTGCATCTTGCAAATTTCTTGATGTCTTTGTCGGCAGCCACCTCACGTGGAAAGAACATATAAAGAAAAATATGAAAATTGCTAAAAGCATTGGCAATTTGTATCGCATGCAACATCTTTTGCCTCAATCTGCACTGCTTAGCTTATATTACTCGCTCATATATCCGTGTCTCTTTTTTTCCAACCTCATTTGGGCTTCTCATAATTCCTCTCGACTAAAAGGATTTTCAACACTGCAGCGATTTGCTGTGAGAATTGTTGCTAAACAGTTCCGTGGAACGGACACAGACAATGTGTTCTTAACTTTGAACATTCTAAAATGGATTACGCAAATAAATTTCAAATTGGAGAATTTATGTATAGATACTAACAAAAATTACCTCGCGCTTTTGACAGCTATTTTTTACATGTACTGAACCGATGAGTTTGTATGTTTACGTTTCGGCGTTTGAGAGGCGACCTAGATTGAGTTTTGATTATATCAGTTTTGTGGATTTTCTACCTTGCGGAATTTTTCTTGGCTTTCACCTTCTTTGTTCCGCAAGCGCTTGAAATCTGTTCTGTTTGACCGCGGGTCTTTTCTGCTTGGTCGGGAACGCTACAGATGAGCTTGTCCTTGAAGCTGCGCTTTATAAGTCTTCATTTATGTTATGTGCCTATTCTACTAGATCGCAGGGTAATTTCTGTAGGAAGTTTGCGCAAACAAACAACATGATTCATAACAATAAATGCACTGGACGGTCAATATGGCATACAGTGCAGGCCTACCTCTGCAAATTTGAAATGTCTAAGTTGCCTTTATTTAAAAAACAACTGCGTACTTTTCTAGTTATGATAAACGACTGTAATTTGTAATAAGTTATAAATGTTTTAGTTATTAGGTTTCATTCTTTGCACAGAAGGTCACAAATAGACCCGCTTTCTTTTCTTTTAGTTAAGATGTTTCTATTGGTTAAGACATATTAAATATTCACTGGAGTTCTTTGTCGCCTCCTGTATTGTTTGTTGATATGTGGTCCTAATTAAGCGGGACTCTGGTCCCTTCTGGGTTTCTGCCGTTTGTGCCCTAGTAACTTATTTAGCTCATGTATCTTTGTCGATTTCTTTTTCTGAAATCAATAAACAAAAGATGAATGAAAAAATGAATTTTCAACTTCTTGTCTTTGGCTTTTCTTTGTCGAGCGGATTGCATTCACCAGAAGATGACAATTGTCTTCCGGTTTGAATTTATCATTTAGGCTAGCGTGTATTGTAGCTGCTTATTGATGGAATTGATAATAACTTTTGAAAAATCAATGATACAAAGCATTGCTGCACAGGTGACAGTAGGGCTTTTCGGCGCTGAAACCATAATTGGCAACAGAGAATGCATACAGACAAACGCGAAGTCACAAAGGCTCTGAGATCGAACAGTATTTAAGAGATTTGTTTCTTGGGCAAGTAGCGTTCTCAAGATGACAAGTCTACTAGCACCTAAAGGCAACGGTGGTGAAGTAATGTATCTCACCTGAAGAAAACATTGGAAAATGAAATTGTTCAAGGCTAATCATTCGCCGAAGAGCAATGCGTAGAGCCTAGAGCAAAAAAATAGCAGGTCTACTCATCTCCTATCCTTTATCAGGCGAGACTTGGGGCTCATTGCGTGCTAACAGTGTGCGTTGGTTAGTTCTAAAGAGAACATGTCTTAGGTTAATTAATCGCTCCTTAGATGATGGTTCTACATCTCCTCCAATTTAGGCACCGTATACTGCCACTGCTTGTGCCCGTCGTTGTCTTTGTGGCGGTCCGTCGCTTGGTTAGCTTCTGTCTGTCTCTCGTTAGGTATCTCTGAGTCGTATTTCTCGTTCTATCTCTATTCTTCTGTTTCCTTGTGTCTATAGATCTGTCTGTGTTGGCTTTGTTCTCGATCTGCGTCTCGCTGTTCAGCTGTTCATGGCTTTATCTTTAAGTCAGTCTTCTACTACTTCTCTTTGTTCTTCTCGTTTTGTTTCGCTCTCTGTTCTCTGTCTCTCTATCTCACTGTCTTCCTCTCTCTCTCTCTCTCTCTCTCTCTCTCTCTCTCTCTCTCTCTCTCTCATATCTCTCTCTCTCTCTATTCGACTCACTTCCTCTCTCTACTTCTCTCTACCGCTCTCTTTCTCTCTCTCTCTCTCTCTCTCTCGTTCTCTCTCGTTTATTCTATCTCACTCACCAGTCCTTTCTCACTTCCGCCCTACCTCGCTTTTCCTTTCTCGGTCACTCTTTCTCACACTTGTATTTCTCTCTCTCTCTCTTTCTTTCTTTCACACATTCTCACTTTGTTCCTTTCAGTTCCCTCGATCATTTCACTCTCTCGCTGTGCATGGATATCTGAGCAGGCTTTGGCTCTTTTCTTGGCTGATAAGGCCATTGATCCACAACTTTCCAGCAACCCTCACCCACAAGGAATATCCTAGCTCATATCTTGGAATGTCCTTGCTACAAGAATCGCTCATTATCATGGCCTTGAATAAGTGCGAATATTTGCAGATTCTTATGATAAAAAGGCGCAAATGTCTATCATTACAGAATGTCTTCATTACAGAATGTCATAACATATAACAGTTTCACTTGTTGCCTTTTCAGGGATTTATTAAACCAGAGCTTCTGAGAAGCGCCGGATGAATTAAACTTACACAATTCGACCACTTTGCGGCAAAACTGAACCAAATTATGGTTAACTCAATGAATAGCAAATAAAAACTGTCTGTGAGTCTTCGGCGTTAAAGAAAATCCAGGAATATTACGAAATATACGCTGATTGTAAAGCTAATGAGGCCATTAAAGTATAATATTAGATCGGGCCTTTGTCTTCAGCAATTTTCACCTGAAGTAACCCTTTACATTTACTGTACAATCGTAATTGTAATCGCACGTTTGCGTAGCGCCCCTTTAGGTAAGTTTAATTAGAAGTCTGTCATTCTAGTAATAAATTAATAAAGACAAAATTAAATTAGAGTGAATAACAAAAGATAAGGTCCGGATTTGGAACAGTTCAGAAGCGCAGTTTAAGTCTTTATTCTGACTCCATGTATGTTTTAAAAATTCGCAATAAATTTATGCTTTATGGTTGAAATGGTAGGTCAACGTAAGGCATATATATACATATATAAGTATTTGTTACCTATACAATACATATAATACAACGGAAATATTATAATGCCTATTACAATAGCTCAGCGGTGCATTTTAGAGCCGGGGACCAGTAAGCAGCAATGCTGTCGTGCGCTATATAAATACCTAGACAATAATGATAATAATGTTAGTGTCTTACTCGTATTTGTTATCGTAACCTCGACATGTCTTCAAACTTCAGCGCTCAGAAATGTTAGGGCAGGGTGCACATCTTGTTTTTCTTTATTTATCTCTGCATTGTGTTGGTATGGGTGTATGTATGTATGTGCGCAGCTAGCTTTTATGTAGCGCCTCCTTGAAGCCTCTCGAATGCGCCTTTCGCTAGTCTAACTTGAGCAGATGATTCGTTAAGTTCATCCTGAGGCGGTTAGTGCTCGATTGGTTGGATAATGTCAGTTGGCAGACTGTCGCACTCGCTTAGACACCGTCCCGTGGAAACTGCGTTAGTGGTAGACGCTTGACGCCATATTCAGGTGGCTTTGACGCTGAAGGTGACGAATGACGGCAATCGAAGGAAGCGCTCGCAGCACAAGGGGTTTGACGGCTGGCGATCCAAGGCGCAGAGCGTCGTTTTGGAAGGTCCTCGCACAACATAAGAAAACGTAACATAAACATAATATAACAACACATAATACATCATAATAAAATAATAATAAAGATAACTGCACATAGCACAAAAACAGAATATGTTATAAAATAATATCGGTTGTAATTGGTTAAAATGAATATATATCCTATATGTGAATCGCTGCATTATATGTATACTTCTCAAAAGCCATATTCTGTCCCAACCTTCTCTTAAGAGCTGCAATATATTATTGTGCTCGGTGAGACAGTATACTATCATCCAAACTATTCCTCAAGTCCACTAATCTAGCACAGAAGAATTTTTCTACCGTAAATATTGCGTTGATTTCTGTATCCTATTTCAATTTCCTATAGCATGGCTTTCTACCCAGTGCTCATCCTATGAGGGTTTAATTACTCCTCTTGATCCGTTTTTGAGCTACAACGTCTTTTCAGGCGTGCGACTGGTGAGACTCAGAAACGACTTAATATGTGTAGCTCACCACATCATTCGCTTTTTTCTTATTTTTTTCAGTCACCATTAATGACAGAGGCGAGATAAATGCTTGGCGAGTAAACGGAATTGAAATTTGACAAGTCTGATATCTTCGTGCATGCTTTTCGTTCGTCTTTAACACTTCTTAACCCACGACAGGTCGACTTGAAGCGCCTTATTGCCTTAACTTACAAGCGAATAGCTGTCAGCACGTGTCAGCGGTCCAACGTCTGTATATATGATGTCCAAAGATGTCACAATAAAGAAGAGGTGGAAAGAACCCTCTTTTGAGGGTTATATTCCCATGTTAATAAGCGATTTCTATTGAATCAAATCTGCCTTGAAAACGATTTTGTTTGGCTCAGTACGACGTCTTATCTCTTGTAAAACTTTTGTAAATCGTGATTCGTTCAACTCGAACTTTCTTCGGTTTGTTTTCGTTTATTAACATAAATTTTGGTTCTAACTGTATTAACAAATTGGCTCAAATTTGAAAAACTTAGTTGATTTCGACTCTGATCTCTATAGGAAAGAAAAGATGGGGAACGAACTTTAAAAACAGAATTCAACAGACGATAAGCAACTTACAAGTTTTCAAGTGCACAGACAGATCTGTAGTCTGAATTCTTATTTCTGTCTGTTTCGATTTGTAGCACAGACAGACTTTCACCTCCATGAACGATGCAGTCGCGGTTACTGATTTTCTTCTACATAATTATAACTCCGATAAAAAGTGCGCACGGACATTCGGTAAAGAACTAAATTTGAATCAAACGTCTGTGATTTCCCTGCAATGAATAAATTCTGTCAAGCTAGTGTTCAGATATAAGGCTCCATAAATAGATTCCTGAGCATAAATTTATGTTCACATTGCAACAAGATTCCAAAATTTTTACCTCCGAGATGATAATTTTAGTTACTGATGCACGATGCCATTCATGCACAAACTTCAGTAACTGAAAAAATGTGAATATACAATTGTGACAGTGCCTGAGAAAACCCTCATAAAGTCGGAAAAGTTAATCTGCAAGAAACGCGCTCAGAAGGCGTAAAATACATCAAAATGAGTTCTTTCCATAATTATATTCCCTGTTGTGATGGCTATCAACCTATGAAAGTCCTTATGTATACAGTTTCACTAAGCAGATTCATTTTTAATGTTATTACCAGGCCTTGCAACAAAAACCAATTTAACAAGTCCCCTTGGTGCGTTATTTGAATATTGTGCAAACGACCAAGACATATAAATATTCAACTTAACCAGTTTTGTATGGAGATTTCATTGATAGCAGCTTCAGAGGCGTGAGATATATGCTTCATTTACTATTATATGCATAAACAGTCACGATCTAAAGCATAGCGACTTAGGTTGCCCCATAGCTGTGGTAACTTTTAACTCTCGATTTTTCAAAAGTAGCCGCTGAGAAACCTACATCTTTGAAAAACTTGTAACGTTTTTACTTTTTGTGACAGAAACGCAGTTTTCACCTAATTATTCAGCAATTCAAGTCTGATTCAGTGCCATGTCAAACTGAGCTTTGATTATTTTCGACTTTGTGAGGGGTTTCTCAGGAATAATACATATTGCAGCATATATTCAGTTTTTAAGATATGCGTCATTATAAGAATATGTGCAATCAGTTGACATTAGCAATGTCGAACACCATTCGACGCAGAACCTATAAGAACAAAACTGCTTCGCTAACGGGATCGCCCATTGCAATATAATGTTTCAAATTGGCAACTAGACGCTGAAACTGAACACTAGTAGCATGTTTCATAACGTTGTGCGTTTGAGATATTAGAATTAAGGCGCTCTGTAAACGTCCGTGTGTTAGCACATGCACTGAGCCCAAGGCATGTGTGTGAGTGTGTGAGCGGCGTCTGTATATTTATCTAACCCCTAGGGGTCTCTCGCGGGCGATGGCATATTGCATGACTTTGTGATGAACTGGTGCCTCTTTTCATGACTGCAGTCGAGGAGTCCTGTCCGTCTGAGGTCTCTTGCAGGTGATGTCGTATCGTGTGACTTTGTGACAAATGGTGCGTCTCTTCATGACAACGTTGACGAAAGATCTTGTCCGTGTCTTGTTTCTCCCTAAGTCTCTAAACCGCGCCATCTACACACAGAGATGGGAGGGTCGCTTATAATAACAGTCGTAATGATATAGAGGCAGGCCCACGAGACCCCGAAACTATAGCGCCGTCGGTTTCCGCGGGCAGTATGCACGTCTTTAAGAGCACGGCTGATTTCCAAGACTGGTGTAAACACACATGCGCATTACTTTATTACTATAGGCTCTCTATATATAATTCAGCTTATGTGTGCGTATATGTATACATGCAAACTACATCTGCTGTGAAGACCGTATTTTGACATTTTCTGTGGAAGCAGGCAATCTGCAATTTTCCTAACAGTGCTTAGAAATCGCCTTTGCATGACGACAGGTTGTATGGCCAAATTTTAAGTTCTTCTGTTACGTCCGAAGTCTTAGGCCTTTCCAATGCTTGAGATGGTATTTGACGCCGCTTATTGGTGACTTAGCTGAGAAAAGGAAGTCTTTAACATATGGGTGCGAACGAGAACAATCTTTCAGCTGTGATACTTCTGCATGGCTTGTGTCTTTGTATTCAATTGTCTCGATTTATACTTGCAACTACTGCTCCCAATGCCCGCGCTCGATGTTACTGAAGGCTGTTGAAACCTATGCATGAATGCATCTGTCAAAGCAATTGTAAAAATCTCCAAAAACAGAAGCATAGGTGGCAATGATCCTAATGGCATTGCAATGGCTTCAGCCTTCAGAATATTGTCAGCTGTACATGACACGTGGCATTTTGACGTCCAGCTCGTAATTGAATGGCGATCACATTAAACCTGTGTTTGCCTTTCATACGTGAGCGCTTCTGACTAGATTTGTGTGTGCATGCATGTATGTAAATATGTATGTATGAATGTATGTATACATGCCTGCATATATGTATGTAGGCATGCATGCAGATATGTATGTATGAATGCATGTACGTATGCAAGTGTGTATGTATGCATGTATGTTTGCATGTATGCATGTAGGATTTATGTATGTATATAATATGTATCTAAACACACACATATATGTATGAATGTATGTAGGTACACATGTATGTATGCATGTCTGTATATATGTATGCCTCTACATGTATACACGTATGTATATGGACATGTTTGCAGATAAGCATGTATGCATGCATGTGTGTGGGTGTATATGTATGCATGCATGCATATTGACATGCACGTTT
>OZ029922.1:9583480-9606886 GCA_964023275.1 Norana najaformis
ATAATAATAATAATAATAATAATAATAATAATAATAATAATAATAATAATAATAATAATAATAATAATAATAATAATAATAATAATAATAATAATAATAACAGTCTAATAATAATAATAACAGTCTAATAATAATAATAATAATAATAATAATAATAATAATAATAATAATAATAATAATAATAATAATAATAATAATAATAATAATAATAATAATAATAACAGTCTAATAATAATAATAACAGTCTAATAATAATAATAATAATAATAATAATAATAATAATAATAATAATAATAATAATAATAATAATAATAATAACACCGCCTGTCGAAGGTCAGCCGGCGGGTCGAGGTCGAGGAGACGTCGACGCTCGGGTCAGCGAAGCCCACGACGCAGGCGCTTTCGAAGCAGACGACGACGGCGATGAAGAGGAGAGAGTTGGTGGTGCTGGATGTTCGTCCGATCCACACCGGAAATTCTTGCGCCCCATCGAAGAAACGCCCACAGAACGCTCTACACTTACGCGACCGCTAACTCAGGGTTGCTTCTTCACCACGGCGCTTAAAGACAAGATCACGCGATTCGGAGGTGCAGCTAGTCGACCTGTTTCCAGTGTGCCAACCAGGACGCCACAGCAGCTCTAGTTGCTCCAGCAACAATAGATTTGTATCATAATTGAAGTGACACAATAGATTTGTTTCATAATAATAATAATAATAATAATAATAATAATAATAATAATAATAATAATAATAATAATAATAATAATAATAATAATAATAATAATAATAATAATAAGCCTATGAAGACTTTAATCACTCTGCAGCCAACCATGCATGCACTTCAACCCTCTCAGGACTTACAGTGTTGTAAAGGTTTGTCATCAAAGAACTAGTAACTTACGGACCCAACCTTGCTTATCATCACACACACACCCATGAATGTTTCGAAACATTTGTGTAGCGCCATTTAGTTCTCTCAACAGCCGTGTGCAGACATATGCATATAATACACACATCAGCATATTTTTCCTCTGATATATCTATTGACAACGCACCAACTGCTGATGCTTAGAACAAAGGACTTGATCGAGTGTTTTTTTACATATTTGCATGTATAAATTAGACTAGAATAAGAGAGTTTGCGTTCAGACACTTTGTTTAAAAATGGAGACGAGTTAAATTGTTAGCCATTTCTGGTCTAGTCTTTCGTGCTAGATTCTCTTGTTTGTAAAACTGAATAGACTTCAGTGGAAGAATTTCTGCAATTTCTGCGCTATCGGTTGATGCTTTGTACATTATGCACCGGCGCTATAGAAGCTGATAATTAATAATATTAATATTAAGCCCTAATAATATTTTCGAAGTATGCAAATATTTCGGCTGGTTGGCTACGACTCGGGCGGCAGAGTTAAGGAAGGACTCAAGCTGGGGCAACCGGAACTTTGGTCAGTAATATGACAGGAAAACTCGTGGAATGCAATCTTGTAATATCTCTGTCCTGGCAAGGATCAGAACTCCCGACCTTTGTTTGGTCTGCGGACCAGCTGTAGTGCGCGAGAGCGAACCAGCGTAACTCGCGGCACCGAGTATAACAAATACTGTTGGCTATGGTTAATACCACAAGTCCGACAGATTATGAAAATTAGGAGCTAATAAAGAGGAGTCTCTAAAAGATAAAAGGTCATTCTATGCATAATTAAAAAAATATGTCATCCCTGAGATAATGAAATAAAAGTAGGTCATTCTTTGGATTATAAAATAAAAAATTGGTCATTTATTTACATTTATGAACCATATTCATTCACAAATAACCAAGACCCAAGTTTATGAAGAGACAAAGACTCACGTCCACTTGAGTGTAGCCGTGGTCCCTGGTCCATTTAGTAAAGCTGGACATGACAGTGGCTTGGTTGGTCTGTGGTCCATTTAGTACAGTTATACCAGACGGTTGGTGGTCGATTTAGTACAGAGTAATTTCTTTCCACTTGGTCATCAAACAGGTCTTGCTTCTGAATATTTATTGCCCACTATCCCTCCCTATGATTGATTTTCTTAGTGAATTTCAGTCACTAGCTGATCATCTGATTTCCTCCCTTCCCAAATAGTAATTATAGGTGACTTTAATAATCATCTTGATGAAGCTGATCAGCATTTCTTGATATGTCGGAACTGTTTAGTTAGACTAAGCACCTAACGATACTAAGTGAGTTATTACCAGTAGATCCACCTAAATTAACATAACACACGGATAATATCAATCGGAAAAAATCAGGATACTGTTCGCTACCAGATGCTAGGATATGATTTACAGTGGCACTAAGCTTAAGAAAGAATTTTTGACTTTGGCCTCTGGTTACGAATGGAAATAAGTTAAAAGCCTAAAGCACATCGTATCAACTCAGTAACCAGGCCTAGTTTTTTAATAGCTTCTTTTCGTGTTAACCGATCCCAAGAAATATATAGTCATTGTTGTGTTGGTGAGTTATACGTCCGCTTATAATTAGGTTTGTTAGCGAAGAACCTCACCCGTGCATTTACAAATTAGTTTCTCAGTCAAATTAACTTATATAATGAATTGTAATGTAATGACAACGTTATCGTGCGCCGTTATAATACCTATTCTGAGACGCCTACATTCAATGAACTTCCGCTTTAAACATCAATGCGTGCGAGAGTCTGGTAGGGATGATACGGGTTTTCAGGGGAATTCCTTGATTTGTGTAGTTGGCTGTCAGTAGCTTTAGCTAAGCTACTTACACACCAGATTGCGCAACTTGTCGAAATTCTAGAGCTTTTAGCAAAGTCGTCTAGAAACTAGACACATCCAGGCGAAATCTGAAGCAAGAGTGGAGAGGATATAGGCCAACGTTGTAGAGCTGCTAGACTCAGTGCCATCAAAGCTCTGACAGTAGCTGATCGCGTGTGTCAATGACAGACTATATCTGACAGTCTGCAACTCTGACAATCCAGCTGACAGAGCCGCACTTTCCTAGGGAACATCAGATTCATTAATGCCAAACACAGACGTCCGTGATCAGTGCAGAGAAACTATCACCGGGATGACAAAGGTTGCCAAAGCAACGGTTGTTAGGCAACGTCTTTGTGATGACTGTCTTTGGGATGCGGTTCTTTCTCCATGTGCTGCTGATGTCGCTGTCGATTGGATTCAATCGTATCCAGAATCTTCTGGCAATCTGGAAAGACAAGGTCTGCCCACGTCTCCCAAAGCGGTCGAACCACGAAGTCGATGAAGCCCACCTAATGTTCAAAATCCATATACACTACACTGTCAGTGTGGCTAAGCATAAAGTGCCTGGTAACTGAGCACGATCATTACCAAATTGTGTGTGAATACCAGAGAAAGCCATGTTACTTGATTGGTCGATCCTCCCATTAAGACGGTTGCTGTGATAGGACCTTGAGCAAGTCCTTTAAGCACAGCTTACTGAGAGCTATCGATTTCTGCTTAGTCATCAACTTATAGACCTATAAAGGCCCTATAAATATAGACCCATGTGATGCCTGCATTTAACTAATTAGATATATTGCACAACGAATGCGCTTCACATCCTGTGAGCTCTGCAAGTAACGGTCGGCTCATCTACAGCTACGAGTATTACGCTCAAGGCGTCTTTTAAGTTAAAGATATTATACACGAATAGCAGCGAAGGAGAGAATCTTAAATCACCTCCAACACGTGTGATAATAACCCATCTACCCAATCTACCTCTTTCCATCGTCTTGCCTTAATCAACGCTTACCTTTCCTTCCATCTCCCTTGCATTACATTGTCTAGCCTTGTCTTCTCATACTTAACATTACCCATGCGTAGCTTACCCTAACATGAACCAATAGGCCTACTATCGTTCACCTTATGCGTCATATAACAGCCCTGTACTTTACGCAGGAATGTAATGCCAAGGACTGTTAGCCTTTCAGCAGAGTGTGATTTTTCAGGAAATAATCTTTCAGTGCAAATACAGTCATCTGTTTTGTTTGTATCTCCTCTGACATCGTAATTGGCTGAACTTTCAGCATGATGTTACAGGCAGATCTGCTGTTCTGAAGACTATGCCTTCTTCTCTTGTCTCTGTTTGTTCTATCATTGTTTCGTAAAATAAATATTGATGTATACCTTACAATGTATCTGATGCTAGCATATGATTTGTCTCGCATCGTCTTGCCTCACTCTGTCATACCTTACCCTGACCCTGAATGACCCTTAATCTGCCGCTGCCTACCTGCGCACTGGCGATCGTGGCCGTGTCTCGATCGCACATGGGACTGACGTCAAGACCAAGCTGCTTCTCCTTGTCTCCTTGACGGAAGAACTCCTCCATCACTTGATTCGTCCAGTGGGAATAGACCTCCCACGACTTCGTCGGATTACTCAGATCAGCACAGTGCACTAGGCTCTTCAGGATCTGTAATTGTCAGAAAATCAGTATGGAAACACATGGATAACAAAATCAATCAATCAATCGCGATTTCCCTTTTGTTCCTAGTTTAATGTTTAATTTCTGAGGAACCATTCAGTTGCTACCTTTGATAAAAATCAATAATTAAATAATAGATGAGTGAATAAAATACCTCTATAAGAAACTCTGATGGCGGAATCTTGCGCTACACAATCTGTTATTGCATGCGTAAGGGTGGGTTTAGCCAGAAGCAATCGATAGTATTATACAAATGATGTTTAGCAGACTCCGTTATGCCGTCGCATCCACCATCTGTTGTCTCACCCACCTGTTGTCTCACCCACCTGTTGTCTCACATACCTGTTGTCTGTGGCTTGGATACTCCAGTTCGATTTGACAGCTGCCAGACAGTCGTCGCAGTTCGACCATTGTCTTGAGGTTGGCTAAGTGCTCCACGTGCTTGCTCATGTCGGTGGCCAGTACCTTAGCAGTGGCACAACACACGCACGATAAGCCAAACACGTCATTTGGCTAAGCTAAGGTCAGGTAATGGTAGGGTGAATTAAAATGGTATAGGGTAAAGTACATGTAAGTACAGTAGGGTAGGGTTACTGTAGGATAGGTTCATTCATTCATTCATTCATTCAGAACATTCATATAGCGCCCCTTCAAGTGATAAACCAGATGCGCTCGCAGCCCAGTCCTCTAATATCTAAATAACAGAAATCTTTCTGGCAGCTGATGATGAAAATGAGAATGACATTGAAGCTAATTAAATGGTTCAGTCCTCCACATCCACTTCACTCGCGACGACGACGATGATGACGACGACGACTATGAGGATGACGATGATTACCATTCCGATGACTAAATGTCTGAGATTCTGTCGTTGCTTTTTGCTAAGGTTGCTGAAGACGTCGCACTTTTCCTGCTGCAGCAGCTGGAATGCGACGGCCAAGTGATGATTCTCAAGAACAGATTCGTCGTTGTAGAGCAAAGCCAACTCAGAATCTATTCATATTGACAAACAATAGGCCTACATTGAAGTTCCTAATATAATAATATGACTTCTATAGCCCTGTCAACATATTAAACAAGGCTTCAATCGATACTCCATTACAATGCTATGTTTTTCAATTATTTATAACTATTTTTATTCATTTCTTTTCGGTTTTTGTTCGATTGCATACTTTAAATGCACAATGCAACTTACTTACTTATTTTTGTGAAATATTGTTCCATGCTTGATTTCACCGGAAATTTAACGTGTATCGATAAAACACATTTATAAATGTGCCAGCTGTTACCTATTTTATACGTTTTGTAGTCTACTCTTGCCTAGTCTCGTCTAGCTTAGGTCTTGTCTAGTCTTGTTTAGTCTAGTCTGGTAATCGATAAATAATAATATCGAGACAGAAGTTCTTTTGACAATTGACTAGACTATATTCTTCTTCCTCTCCCAGTTGCAAGCGTCATCCATCACCAGCGAAAAGCCATTAAAACGTTTTTGCAGACAGACATCGACAGTGTGCAACCACTGCCTGAAAGAATCAGTAGCCTGACCCCATTGACGACGTATGCACAGCAACCCTGTTCTGTTCGAAATCGGTTGAGAGCAGACTAGAGTCATCGAGGCAAGTTGCTCGGCGTTCAGAGAGTGGTTATTCACATTTCATGCTACTCATTAGCAAAATAGCTGTCATATTTCCAGAGGGCATATCCAACCAAATTGCCTTCTTGAGGACAGGAGTGCTGGCGGCTGCAAAATGACATTGTCATGAAGTGTCAAATTCTTTTTAGAATCGATCTTTTCAGGAGCTTTTAAGTAGCCTCCTTTCTGCGGAGATGAGATGGTGCGATGTTGCTTAGGACCGGGAGCCAAGGTATCTGGATCGGGCGCAGTATGCCTGAGATAATGCGCGTGACCGCGTGGAGAGGGACACGAACTAGCCAGCCATACGTAGGTCGAGCGACACCATACAGAGGCACAATATTCTGCTGCTGAGTAGCAAAGAGCAAGGACTGAAGCTCTTAGTATCTGGGCACTGGCGCCCAAAGTGGGGCTTAGCAGGTCGTTTCGAGTGCTCAACTTGGCTGCAGAGTTATTCGAGTGGAAATTGTGAGCTGTCCATGAGCGCATCCACACAAAAAACGATGCGAACAAGGATCTGCTACTACATGACGATATCATTTTGCACCCGCCAGCATGCCTGCCCTCGAGACGCCCAATGTGGTTGGATGGCATATGAGGACAGGGCAGCTAGCTTTGGCATGTCCAGAGTCTCGCCCAGCTACGTAGGTTCTTCCTCAGGGTCGATACGTTGGCCGTTGAGTTAGACACTCGAAACAGATTTGGACTAAGTAACTGGCCGAAGTCTCCATTTCTAATAACTCAGCTATGATCTCTTGTCTGTCCAGAGTTTCCTCAAGTTCCGCGAACGAGCGAATCGAGGCCCGAGACATAAGTCATCGGCGTGGATAGTCTTGCGTGACTGTGTTTAGTCTAGTCGAGTTTCGTCTGAGTCTGTAATCTAGTTTTACCTAGTTTAGGTCTAGTCAAAGTCTAAACTCGAGTTTCATCTGAGTCTGTAGTCTAGTTTTACCTAGTTTAGGTCTAGTCAAAGTCTAATCTAGCTCTGTCTAGTCTTGAATAGGCGACTATGGCCTGATGTAATTTAGTGTCAATACCCAGACAGTTAGTCTGAATTACACTAACTGCTATTTATGAGGAACTGGCTGTTCAATCCTGGATGATCAACGTCATGAACAGCAGCGGCAAAGATAGTCGCAAGTATCTCCAGATCAGTGAAGATATTCTAAAGACCAAAGAAAGAGAAACATATGAATGTCTACTGAATCATCATCACGATTATCTACTTCGATGCAATACAATATGATGCCATTTTAATTTTCCTCTTACGATAAATTGCACTAAGTCATGATTATGGTAGATTCAGTTACGATCTTAAAGTTTAGAACTTAAAGGTTGATGAAATACTCACATGATAGATGTTCATTGTTAACTGACTGCTAACAATGACTGTTAACAACCATAAAAAGCCTCGATCAAAGCGAAACAGTAGAAGATGGCAAAGAGAAATTGTCAGTCTTCTTTACACGCTACTACTTTGATGAATTATCTGAGTTGTCTCTTTATAAGAAGTCTGATTTAATTGGGTTTACGTATTCATAGTAATCGTAACTACATATTTTTATAGCGCCTCTTCACTAAATCTCTTCAGAGGTGCCCTTGACCTGGCAACTCAAGACCACAGATGAATATTCTTTAATACATTGTCCATAAACTGAATTGATATGATCACGGTTTAAATTATAAATTTTGATCAACGGTTTTTATTGACTTTAATTTACATTAAAATATACGTCGTTTACCCTAACTGGAAGTTTAACATTACAATTAGCAGAATAAGCCTAGAAGTTCATAAAATATACCGAGTATCAACTTCATCATCAATTGACGAAACAGCTTTTCATTAACCAAAGTAGGCCTCTAAACATCATTAATAAAAGAGTTTTACATGTCTGCGATGTTATGTAGGCCTACATATAATTTGATGTCATTCTAGGATGAGTATTATGTCGTAATCAGCGATGCATTGTTTCTTTGCTTACCCGAAATGCGGGCAGAAGCAGTAAGACGTGAGATGACTGGGTGACGTCTGCGGCGTGGACGCTGTTGTGGTAAGGATTGTCGGCTCTATAATGGTTCTCGAGATTGTTAAGAAAGTTTAGAAGAATTCCAGGAGCTATCCGGAACGTCTCCAGGAGGCCTCTCTCCTGCAGAACATTCACCATGTCGTACAAGTCAACTAGTCGTGTCCCCGCCTAGGCCTTTCATCCAATAAGGTCATGGTTTACGTAATCGTAATAGTCGCTCCCGGCTCGACGACCCAGAACCACCGGGGAACAAGTAGGTCTTCAAGCGCTTGCGGCAGAGAGAGGGAGAAAGACCGAGAAGCTCATGCCGCAGGTCACCAGGCAGGCAGTTCCAAGATCTAGGGCCAGCCACAGTAAAACTTCTGCGTTGAGCCGTGGCTGTTCGAGCCAATGGTACAAGCAAGTCACCCTGATCCGCCGAACGGAGCAGTCTGCGGCCGGGGACAGAGGAAGTCAGAACACATGGGTCTCTTAGGTAGAGAGGGGCGCCTCCAGTGAGACAATTACATAGAATCTTAGCCAAATTTAGAATTTAATACGTTCCCGAATGGGCAGCCAGTGCAATTCCTCAGACATGAAGGCCGAGTTGTGGCCAAAAACTAGGAGGCAACTCCAATCAGGCGAGTTCATAACGACGGTGTGTAAGAAGTAATTGTAACTGTAATCGAAAATTTATATAACGTCTCTTCGAGAGAAACTCATCAGAGGCGCTACCGACCTGTTAGCGGAAAGCCAAGATCGAGCAGAATGGTCTTCAAGCTCTTAAGGAAAACGGGAAAGACCAAGGAGTTCATATCGTAGGTTACTAGGCTCTTCTATTTTGGATTTGAGTTGAATGAGAGTTGAAGGTATAAAACTGATTGAAAATCATATATCGAATTGATAGACATGAAGGAATGTTCCATTTATAGGCTTCAGTTACAAATTAAACGTTTGCTCACATAATACGCAATCGGCTGAACGAGGGATCGTAGGCGTCATTTTACGCCTCTAATTATTGTTAGCGACCCGTGCTGCGTAAAGTTCGTATGTGATATATTCTCAATGCTTTGGTGAAACTGATTTGCTAGCTAAATGTACACAGAAGTGGTTGCAAAACTACACATCAACATTTATGTCAAGTTGTTATGGAAGCTCATGTTTAGCCTAATAATATTCCCCATGTGAATATTAAATTCCGCTGTACAGCAGGGTATTTTCCAGGCTATTACTAAGCCATGCTTTGCCAAGTTAACATGGATATGAATCTATGATCATACGAAGACGAATATTTATTCTTATTATTTCAGATGGTTTAAACCTTGCGACGTGATCTTTATTATAAGATATATTAACTGGTTAAAATTAACAGTAATTCATTACCCTACAATTTCTTGACGGCTGGCTCGATATAAGAATCAGATTCTTATAATAGCAAAACCACGTGAATTGAGAAGATATGGCCTTTTGCAGGCATGTAGCTGCTCGAAAACCAAGCGATTATGCTGGCCAAATTAATTGCTACATTTCATAACTGCACCTTTGTCCAATAACAGTGAAATACGACAAGAAAATAATCTCGGAATGTTATGATTAATATTACCATTGTACGAAATCGGATTTTATGCTCTTAATATGACAAAGCTTCTATAGCGCCGTTGTACTAAACTAGTAATGCCCAAAACATATTACGCGGTACGTGAATGTGCCAAAGTTGATTTTACCTTAAGAACCGTGTATGTGACAGCAGTGAGGGGTCTGTTTGCAGTCGCTTTGGCTAGCTTGAACATGTCCATTCCCCAGATGCTTAGATTCTGCATTTGCTAAACGAAAATAAGCAAACAGCTAAAAGTAAACTGCTGATTGGTTTGATTGACGAATCAATCAATTTGATTTTTTGGTTTGATTGACGAATCGATCAACCTTCCTGACTAACGAATGAACGAATCAATCACAATACTTGCTGTAATCAGTTGAACAGTTTCTCAACTACATCGTCTTTTGATCAGCCACAAATTTATAATGCCATCAGCCTAATTACATAGCATTATGATATAGTCCAATATAATCTGGAACTTCTATAGCGCCGTTATGCGTAATGCGCAAGGTATGGTAGTATATGTAAATGTCGTAATATTCATTCAAAATTTCGTTGTCGGCATAAACAGCTTATATTGCTAACAAAATAGCATTAAACAACGGACACCTACAACTCTAGTAAACAAGTAACACTTATATTAGCAACACAACGAAAGAAATTTTCACTGAATAACGGGGTAGCACAATAAATTTACCTACGATCATTGGTCTTAGTTTTATCAGACCAGTCTACTTGCAACAGATGGTCTTTGGTCTATAGCCCTAATCTACATTCGAGATATGGTACTTGGTCTAAAGGCCTATTCAAACTTCGATAGCTAGTCTTTTAATAGTTTGGTTTATGGACCTAACCTAATGGTCCTTCGTCTGTTGGCCTATGTTACCTGCGAGATATGTTCTTCGTCTTTAGTTCTGACTCCATATTTTGGGATTGCGTGAGCTGGAGAGCTACTCGGATAGTAGGTTGAACACTTCTTTCGAATCAGTGCTTTTGCATTGTCCTTCAAAGCTAGAAGACCACCCGTTTCCGGTTGCCCTGGCGAGTCCTTTGAGATCTTCGTCCTTATCTGGTCCTCATGTGTTCCACGTTCGTGGGCCAGTTCTTCCTCGTGATCCAGTTCAATATCGTCTGCGAACATCAACCGAAGCAAACAGTGCACAGCCAACAGACCATCCGATTACAGTCTAGACGTTTCAACCATCGAATTATAGTTTAGACATTCTTGTAGAAGTTGATATCAACGCCCCCTGCTCTTCGTTTGAGACAGAAATCCAGGAGTTATGACGACTTTAAGAAGAAACGCGAGGCCCAACTCCTAATCCTCAACAGCAAATTCTCTTCTACAAATCGACACAGTCCCTGTGAAGCGTTCTCAGCTTTTCTCGTTCGACCTGAACTAAATGCGTTCAAGGTTGAAGCGCCTGATGTGCATAGCAACAGTAGTCTCGTAGACAAGTCTCACCAAGGAAACGCATCGTTTTAATTGCTTGGATTTATATCGGTTTTTCTTCGGGGTCACCGTTCAGTATACGTGACTTTTTTCCACTCGAGTCGCCGAGGAGCTTACGAGTCATGTTGCATACTGCTGTCTTAAGTAGGTAAATGAGTAAGTAAATAAATAAATAAGTAAGTAAGTAATCTTTATCTATAATTTAAATCTAATCTTAAAGTAATGTAAACTATATATTTATATGCACGGTCGACGCGAAGTGTAAGCATTTTATACACTTGGTTAAGTTTATTAGGTTTAAGAAGTCGTTAACTCTCAAGAATGTTTAAGTGTAGGGCTGGATATGAATGAAAATGACGACTTTATTATTGCGCTATGCAAGCTACTGCAAACGTATAACCTTGTAGTAAGTTGTATACTCCAACGCAGGTCTGGTAAAAGCAGTCATTAGTTTGGTCTTAGAGGCAAAGCGCTAGTAGCTAAACTGCTTGATATCAAAGCACATTCGATGGATTTACTAAGATGATTGTGTTATTTCGTTAAGATGTCCAGATAAGGCTTTCAGAACTTTCACTCACGCAGGCCTACATCAAAAACTATTTAAAGCTTTACATCAATCGCCACGAATTTCACTTTTTAAATTCCGCGAGACTCAAGTTTCAAGAGATTAATAAACCCGGAGTACTTCAGCTTGTTCTTGCTGTCTCCATACTCTGTCTGTTTCCCAGTCTGTGTCTTTCTGTCTTTCTGTCTGTCTGTCTCCGTTCCTTCGGCCAAAGACTCTACCCTCCGCAAATAATGCAGAAAAGGCAAATATCTTTAGTCACGTACCCTTCCTTCAAAGCATCGAGTGTGCCACAGAAAGTACATGAGATCTTTCACGTAGACCGTTTTCCCACATCAATTTTATATGATGGAGACGTCGGGTGAACATTTTCTGAGACCTTGAAGTGCATGAGGAAGTAACGACTCAGTCAAGAAACGAATGTATTACGTCTGTGCTTGTCGACGACCTTCCCGAATTGTCAGTGATCGGGTTTCGAACCGTCAACTTGCCCGTTTCGTAGCGTAGCGTTAATTCGAGTAAAGGCACAGTCTTTGAATTTCTAACTTATAATTTAAACGAACATTTCAATCACAAAAGTACTTGAATCGTCACAGTTTCTAAACGCACGAATCTATCGACGAGAGCAGACCGGTACAAACTGGATTAGACCGGCCTCCTAAAATTTCGCTGACTCATCGGAACAGAGGCTGAGCGAGCCCCCACGTAATAAAATATGCGTCTGCAATAATCATCGTTGATGTCAGCCCGCCTATCCACAGGGCTCTGCCAGCCAATCACGCCACCCCGGCAAGTGTTCGCTGTGCGCCAGCCAGCACGTGATCAGCGCGTGCAAAGACAAGTAAATAACCCGATGATTCATGGAAGTTTTCTCTGCAAACGCGCACGCAAAACTTGCTGACTAAGCAATGAAATATTACGCTCACATTATTGTACTTATGTAATTATTTGTATTGGTCTAATATGTTTTGAATTTGGAGTAGAAAGGAAACTCGATGATACAGTGCTTTGCTACGTAAGTGTTTGTGATGGAAAGCACGTGTGTGTGTTAGTGTAGGTGTGTGTGTGAAATTTGTTGTGTCTGATGAAACGATTGCATTTCTGGGCAAACAACCGATGTCTGGAAACCAGAGTTGGTATCAAGGAAGATGATCAGCCAACTGGAAACTGGAAAGAGATTTGGTAGCTGAGCAAAGAAGATGTTTACTGGAAATAAAGTGAGAGTTTAGAAAATGAGACAGGTATATCATAAACTAAATTGATTAAATGTTAGCAAAATTAATTGGGCAACTGGCAGAGGATTCGAGGGTCTCAGACAGAAATTTGGCTTGGTTAAAGGATTGGTTACTTCAGAAGGAAATATGGTGTCTGGAATAGGATTTTGGGTGTTTTTTAAAAAATTTGGTATTTGGAAAAGGATTAGTGTCTGAAAGAGGAGTCAGGTGTTTCTGAAAGAAATTCGGTGTGTGGAAAAGAATTGGTGTCTGAAAAAGAATTTGGTACCTCGGAAAAGAAATGAGTGTCTGGAAAAGCAATAAGATGTCTTGGAAATTATTCGAATGTCTAGAAAAGCAACTGAATGTGTTGGAAACTAATTGGGTGTCTGGAAAAGCAATTGGAAATAACTTGGGCACCTGGTATGATATTAGGTGATTAGAAACGAAATCGGGTGACGGGAAAGCAGTAGTTTTGAAGGTATAATTTAGAAGTGAGGATTTGCTACACTTACCGATGAATGTGCGACTAATGTAGCGAGAGACCTGACTTCGACCCTTGTCGCACTCGACGTATTGGTACAGTTCTCTGTTCAACATTCTCTTGAACTACAAAACCAACCCGTATTGGTACAGTTCTCTGTTCAACATTCTCTTGAACTACAAAACCAAAACCGCGCAAACCGTTCAAGCGTGTCCTCAGATTCAAACGCGAAGAATTTCTATAGGCATCACTATAATAATGCACAAGTGAAACTCTGCTAAGAAACGCCGATAGTAGACATCGAAATTCCTGGGTCAGTCCTGTCGAAATTCAGCAGGTAAATTCACGGAACAGAGGCCAGCTCAGGTGGAATGACGATTTGGAAAGATAGGTTTTATTTTGGTCTCAGGGCTAACACACAATTTGGAATAACAGGCGCAGAAGCAGTTATATCTTGTAGATTCTAAGATCCTTGGATAGCTTCCTAAACGCTGCTATATAAATTTCCAGATAGTTACATCCATAAATACATACATGAGAAAAGGTCAAAGTCATCGAGTGAAGCCAAGAACCATCACTATCACAGAATATGCAGGGTGTGATAATCAAATCAACGGGTACGGTAGCGATAACCTTAGAAAGGTAACAAAGTTAAGGTACCACAATTGTTTACACGCCTCTGTAAAAATTCCTCGGAATTATTTAAGAATTATTTATGGTCCCAAGGTTGACAGAACAATCAGCAAATGCGCACAAACGACCGCAGAAATCCAGCCACAGCTAGGACACAGGTAGGGGCTATTCAGCCTCACAACTTGCGTTTGTACCCCATCATCGAATCATCGATGTAAGGCAGAATGAATGGGCGCTAGGTGGCGTGGTGGCCCTATTCCACGGACAGTCACCAATCCAAGTACTAACCGGGCTCTATGTGGCTTAACTTCATTTAACCTGCCAGTGTCTTGTCAAAAACACCAAGCAGCTACCCGCTGCTTTACTTAAGTCACCTTCGAGCAAAGGAAGCTAGGCAGGCCAGAATGTAGAGTCATGCCAGCGATTGGAAGCTCATTCACAGAACAAAGACTTGAAGAATCTACACGTTATAGCTCTGAGATTTAACATTCTAAATTTTATCAGGTATAATATACAGTGAGTTTTCTGTCTGTCTGTTTGCCTGCCTGTCTGTAGGGCTTGTCTGTCTGTCTGTCTGTCTGTCTGTCTGTCTGTCTGTCTGTCTGTCTGTCTGTCTGTCTGTCTGTCTGTCTGCGCTTTCGTCTATGGCTCCGTCGATGTCCTTGTGCCTGTTATTTCATACCTTGTTGGTGGTAATCTGCGCAGCGGATCTATCGGTCTGTATGCTCTCCAATTTGTCAAGACACCATTCCAGTTCTTCTAAAGTTTCCATAGCAATTCGCTGCCGAGATTCATCTGAACATTAACAAACAGACAAATACGAACATTGCCAGACAGTGTAACTACCTATCAGATAGTGTCATTTAGTGTCCGACAGAGAATAAATTATTCATTTTCACACAGTGTCATTCAATGCCAGTCAAATCCAGTAAGGTAGGGTAAAACATATTAACTGCTCATTTAACGTAACCCTGTTTCAGCAATAGCCAATAGAGGAGTTGTACTGAGGATGAAGTAATATTTCTGTTGAAGTGGAAACTCGTTTGAAACCGTTCAGCTAATGGACAAGCTTTCCCTACAGGTTTAATGGCAAAACAATGAATGCTTAATTTCACAGCAGCAGGATTTGAACCCGAAAAGCTCATAAGCAATCCACAACCATGCCACCTTAGTATTCATTATCCTCAGCAATCGATTTCCACCTTAGCATCACGCTGTCTCCCCCGGCCTCACTCCCTGATTCTGACCTGACACCGAAACTGACCTCGAAAAATTGGCTCTGCGGACCTCATTTGATACATCGCCGGCGAATATGTAGATTTATCTGACGCAGCCTTTGTGTGGCGTTGAGAAATTTCGGAGATTTAAATTTACATTTGCATCATATACTTGGACAGGACTACAGTTACATTACTAAAAGTAATACTATACACACATTACGTCAAAGCATAATAATTGCAGATAATTTACCAAAACGGCAAATTATAAAATATACCAAATATACCAAAATTATAAATTTATAAGAAAGATATATTGCCAAGTTTTATTACACAATAAAGCTCAAAATGTTAAGCAGACGTAGGCTAACAATCCATAAGATTGTTCGTACATAGATTTGTCTCTAGTCGACCAGGTCTTCTGATTGTTTTAATCTGACTATTCTGTGGACAAGGACAGCTCTTCGGCACACGCTGTCGCTGGCCCTAGACTCTGGAACTCAATTCCGACAAATGTTCGCTCTGCAAAGTCTGTTTTGGCCTTCAGATCTCGACTGAAGACTCGTCTCTTTCTGGACTTGTTTCCTCCGTACGCTGTCTGTGTGTCTTCTGGGATTCTCTTCTTGGCTTTTAGACCAGACTCACCCTGGAATTAAGCTTGCAAAACGATTCTGTTCAGTAGCGACCATCGACAAATGCCTCGAACATTATTGCAGTTGGGTTATAGAAGTTCTCATACTATTTATTATTATTTTTTGCCCGAGGTAAATTATTATTATTAATTATAAGCAAGAAGGACGTAAAGCGATTATGGTTTCTAGTCTAGGGTGTCTTCGAAGCTGAACGAATCATATGCAGCCATAGATTTTAACTGACAGTTAGTTGTTAAGGTAAGCTACTCACGTGCCAGTTTTCGATATATGAAGTGGATCTAAGCAGCTTCAAGTGTTTTGCTACGTCGAATCCCATACACGCATCTATTTCACCTGCTTTTATAAGGTGGCGTCTACCTAAGACAGATGGGCCTATGACTCTATTCGGGCCTACCTAGTAAAGACTGTTCAGGCCTATCTAGTCGTAAATCTGAAGATCTTTGGTCAATGGCTGTCGTCTGTACATATCCCCATATTAAAGACAGGCTAGGTTTGTAGTTATTCATTGGTATCACTTGAATCTGTCGATTCGTGAACAGTTTTCAGTTGGATGAGCAAACAGGTTACTTTCGTTGACCTATTTTAATATATTAGCCTATTTGTGAGGTTATTATGCGTCATACAGCCATGCATAAGACTTGTGCTCACATAGTTTAATCACATGCATCCAGCGCTCAGGCTGGTGCAAATAATCCACCGGTCTATATCCCATTGTATCGATTTCGTTCGTCTGATACACTGTTGTGCATATAATGTTACCGTCCGCTCAAACGGCACAGAAGCACCTACTTTCAAAGTCAAATAACCTCCGATTTTGAGTTTGCTACAAAGTTGTCTTAATTTATACACTCGTGCTAATCCCATCTATGCAAATTCCACCCGACAGTTTAAGGTTACAGAGTCAAATAATTCTCTCCGATTTTCATTTCGCTATGAAGTTGCCTTAATTCACGCCCTCGTGCTAATTCCATCTATGCAAATTCCACTCAATAGTTTAAGGTTGCAGCGGTTTAGTCATTGGATCCATGTTTGCGATTTTTAAAGAAAATATTAGACTAGACCGAACGCGCTGCCGAATGGACCGCCATAATGCGCAGGATTAAGGTTTGTTTGAGCAATACTGCTCACGAGATGTTCAGAAATTACGGTAGGGGGTTTGATGATGACATAGTATGCGCAGCAGATTGACGGGTAACATCGAATCCCCATTGGCTACCATCCTGTATGGTCTTTTTCAATATATATACAGTCCTATAGTGGTTTTAGGGTTGAAATATCTCTGAGCCGGAACGCAGAAGGCAACTATGCTCGAACAATTGTTAGCATGCTTTCTCCTGATATCAGCATTACGTTAATTCCGTGCAGCGGCATAAATCGCAGGGGGTTTCGGGCTCAGCGCTGAGACGAAAGCAAAGCGACTGAAGCGATCAGCTGGCCCCACAGCGTAAGGTTCAAAGGATGCTATGTAAATAACCAGATAATACAGTCTGGGTCTGTACCTGGTGAATTCGTTGTGTCGGAAGGTGAGGAGAAGTGCACGGCTTCGTATTCTTTTGAAGACGTTTGCCTTCATTCAAAACAAATAATAATAATTGCTCTTAGCATCAGATAACAGAGTTTACTGCACTTGTTAAGATAATACATCATCAACGGACACAGTGCAACAGAAGCCAAGTTAGAGGTTACAAACTTACACAAGACTTGGTTCCTATTTCTCATAAACTGTACAATGAACAATAAGAATATCACCTGTATATCTGTAATAGCGACGGTGATGATTGTTGTGAAATGCGGGCAGGACGATGATGATGCTAGTTTTAACATAAGCGCAGATTTTGTCGTTTAGTTCATTTCATTTGTATTCGTTTGTCTTAACTTGTCAGAACTATATTATTAATTTGCCAGGCTGGACTATCATCAACAGTGGCATGACTAAATTGCACACATCTGTCATAAAATGAGACCGATAGAGGGAGACGTTAAGGACGACGGTTGATTGTAGCGTGGAGGGGGCAGAGAGTTACAGGTGGAGTTGAAAGATGAGAGGAGAATGAAAAAGTTAAAAGAGGACGGAGTTATATGGAAAGAAAATAGGGTCCAGTGGACAACTTCCGAGATCCAAAAGATTAATTAATTCGTGCATCACATAAACTGGTTGACCACGTTTAGACATTGATGAAGCGAATCACGAGCTCGTGAAGTTGTTGTATAGCAAAGGTCGCTGCAATATGTTGTGCGTATTTAATTAATATACGTAAAACTAAAAACACGCCTCGTTATCACTTTGACGAGTCTGGACCCACTGGTTGTACAGAAGGCTTGAGACTCTCGAAGATTAAACCGATGAACTGTAGCACAGCTCGCCACCAAGTCACTGAAAAAAGACTGTCCGCCCACGGCGCGTTTTGTCCACGCAGACATGCACAATAAAAATCTTTCTGCAAGTACAGTGACGACAATTGTGACCGTAATATTACCAGCAAGTTTTAACTGCGCGTTTGTATAGAAAATTTTGTGAGTCAACGGGTTATTGATTCGTTTGTGCACGTTCAGATTACCTTCTTACGGTTAGTGGGTGCGCCTTTCTACCACGCATTGAACACGTGGTGGGGGTTGTGCGATAAGCTGGCGGCGTCCTGCATACAGAAGGGCTGGCATCAGCAGGAATTATTGCCCACGGGTAATATATCTTGTGGGCGCTCGTGAGAGAAAACGTCAAGCCCACGTTGCAATAGGTCAGCGGATTTTGGAAAAACCACGATTGCGCAATAGCTAGAGACCGGTCTAAACCAGTCTGTACTGGTCTGCTGTTGTGGCGGGAAAGAGATTATAAACAATCGAAAATACATTGTTAAGAGAGCGCGATGAATATTTGTAGCACTTGTCTGTCGTGTATTAAGTGAAAGTTTGGGTTACATTTGTCGCTGATAGATTAGTGAGCTTGGAAATTGTGACGATACAAGTTGTGCTTTAACTGTACGTGTAATTATAACTTCTAAAATCAAAGACTGTGTGTCTTTTCTCGAGATAACGCTACGCTTCGAATCGGGCAAGTCGATAGCTCGAAACCTAGTCATGGAAAACTCCGAAGAGTCGTCCTAGGCTTAAATGTAACAACAACAACAATGTCATTTTGAAATTACCGTTATCTAAAAGTGGTCAAGTGTCAAAACATCTCACCATTACGTCCAAGCGTTGTTGATAACTGGAAGAGTAAATGGCGCTATAAAGAATTAGTTCAGGCTTCAGACATCAGTTCAGACTACAGTGCAATCTAGCCTACTCTGCGGTGATTTGGTCTGGTATGGTCTAATCTAATCCAACCTGACCTAATAAAGCCCATAGCGCCGTTATAACGATGCATTATGCATAAGTCGACTGCAGTGTTACATGTATATAGTGGATGAGATCGAGTTAGTTCCGAAAAGGGTCAGTGGTCGGAGGAGACGGAGACGCAAACAAAACAGGGGGAAGCAGAAGCCTTTTGGCAACAACGACCAAACGACGACCAAAGCTACATAAACCGAGGATTGGAAAGCGTCGGCGGCGAAAGATGACGTTAAACAAAGTTATGTAATCACTTGAAGCCTCATCATCATAATGGAGCTTTCTAATTAAACGACAACTCAAAATAGAATCGAAAAAGGGATAGTGACTATGTAACTATAGAATGTAAGTTTAATATTTTTGCGCTGTGTATTGAAGAGTGCTTTGATGCTGCAAAAGTCGAGACATTCGTTTGAAATTTCAATTACATCATCATTTCACTTTGAATATATAATTTTATCGCATAGAATTGCAAATAGCTTCAGCATTTGATGCAAGAGAATCCATCCATGTGTCATAATCCTCTAATGTTTGCGACGGTTATTATTACGACTAAAAGCGACGCCGGTAACATGTCGTTGCTGTTATCGATTTCAGAGACTATTTTAAGCTTCTGAGAAGCTCTTCGTCTGACAAATTTTCTGCCATTTCTGCCCTTGTCATTTTAAATTTAGAAAATACAGGTCTGCCGTCATTTGCATCGAATTGCCTTAATGAGAATCAAGGCCACCTTGCAAGCTGCTGTCCGCTTGAAATGTCTGACATATGGAGTTCAGTTGTTCGGCCATTGCAACTGTGACTCTAACTCGGGACCTACTAGTATTTCTGTGTATTTGTGGTTTTACTTGTATTTGTAATAACGACAATTTATACAGCATCGTCCGTCTATGTGCCGGTGTGTCTGTGTTTATCTCTGTGGCTAAAAACCCGTCTGCAATGATTCTTATAAAGAACTGAACATATCTTTCGAATAACTAGATGATTCTGCTATGATTATCTAAGTGCCTTTGAACGTAATATTACGTTGCTTAGTCACAGAGTTTGAGCGAGCTTTTTCATAGGAAATATCTAAGTCATCTAATTATTGATTTGTTTGTACACAAGCGTATCACGTGCCGGCTGGCACGCACCGAACACGTGGTAAGGGCGGAGTGATTCGTTGGCAGAGCCCTGCGGGCAGGTGAGCTGACAACATCTGCTTCAGTAATTATTGTAATTATTTAATTAAGAAAATAAATAAATTATTGTAATTAATTAATGCAGTAATTATTGCTGACGCAAATTTTATCACGTTGGCGCTCGCGCAGCCTGTGTTGAGAGAGTCAGCGGGTTTTTGGAAAACCCACGAATGCACCGTATCGGGGGGTCAGACTAAATCAGTGTTTAGTGGTTTCTGTCTTGGCGGCAAAGGGCCTATATAAGCGAGTGCGACGATTTTGTAACAAAGAGCGAGAAGATTTGTAGCAGAGGTCTGGCGTGCGCCAAGTTGAAAGTTTGAGTTAGAAACATTGACAGATTCGTGCATTTAGAAACTGTGACGATTCAAGTACCGTTGTGATTGAACTGTTCGTTGAATTGTAATTTTTTTAAATCATAGACTTTGTGTGTTTACTCGAGTAAACGCTTCGTTACGAACGGGCGAGTTTTTGGTCTCAGTTCTCAGCCCAATTATTGACAACTACGAAGATCGTCGACAGTGCTCCAAGCAGACACTTGTGAGTAGGAACTTCGAGCAAATCCTCAGCAAACGGTTGCATCTAATGCATTGTCATAATATGATGCTGTCTATAATTTAATTTAAAGTGAATAGACTCAAGCTGAAGTGAGCAGTGAATCGCTTATGTTTTGAAAGCCACATAAAGTTAACGATTGATGCTTCTGTCCAATTGACTTTTTTGAGTTAAATGATTTGCTAAATTTGTACGTAGACCATATGTACCTTATCTGTGGGATCTTGACTAGCATGAGGTAGTTGCTTTTGACTTTTCGTAGGCTGTCGATCAGCTGAGCAAGCGGCGTGACAATGACATCCTCCAGAGGTCTTTTTAACCAGGTAAAAACACAGACAATTAAAAGCCATCAGAAACACTTCGTACCAATAAACATGAAATCTGTCAGAAGTTTCAATTAATCGCTAGGCGTCCCATGCACTGACTATGCATTCATGCGGCTGTTTCTGCTGCTGCTGCTGCTAATGATGGATAGCAGCAGATGCTGTAGCTGATATTGCACATGTCGATAGTGCTACTGTCTATCGTAATCGTAAGCCAAATCGTACACTCGATATTTCTACAGAGCCCAAATAAAGCTACGTTGTGGGAACCAGCTTATTTACATGAACTCAGTCAAAACAAAATCTATATGCAGATGAGATTGACCTTTGGGTCGTGACTTGAAACCGAACCTGTCCATAGGCCTACCTGCCTCGTTGACTTAATTTTTACTCATTATTCATTTTATGATAGTTCCCACGCCCTAGCTCTGTAATAAAAAATGTTACGGGTTTGCGTCTGCTGAGTATCGCCTTCATGTAACGGCGATGGGGGTAGAGTTCGCGCGCACGTGCCTCTGTCACCAAGCAGTATAATTTGCAACTGGCGTAAGCTTGGAAGTAAACAGCAAGTCCTGCAATGGACCATATCCAGCGCCTTGATGGTTCAGGGGCCTAAGAGGGGGGGGGGGATGAGCGTCTCCCTTACATTCCACTGGAGGCATAGGAGCTTTACTTTACACGACTTTGCTTGGTTGGGGGCTGGAGAGGCCAGGAGATTACGATTTCTAACTATTACGAAAGTTGGCAACATTTGATCGCAGAATGTATACTTCATAAACATATGAGCAGCATTTTAGAACACACACTCAGATAGGCTACATAGGCAGACACACAAACAAAGACGCATAAACAAATAGGTCTAAACGCAAACGACACAAACAGCGTCATATGTCGGACATGCATATATATATATATATATATACTGTACATATACATGTATATATATACTGTACATATACATGTATATATATATATACTGTACATATACATGTATATATACAATTGTATGTGAAGCCCATGTGACAATTTTCTCATATGGACTTCATATCGTAGGCTACTATATGGGACCATATGTAGGACATATGAAGTCCATATGAGAATTTTGCCATATGGGTTTCACATGTACGACCTCTATATGATGCTGTTTGGGTAATTAGCAAATAAAATCAATCAGACGTCAGTTATCGTTGAAAGTAAGAGACCCTGGTACTTAACTGGTTACCGTATCTGAAGATTTTCTCAGAATATCCGATTCAGCGCATTTGATAAACAATAAATTTTAAAATAAACACAATATATCCCTCTGATCATGTTGACTGTTGTTCAGATGAGCCAAAGGATTCAGTTCTTGGGTGCCTCCGTTTTACTGCCCTTATTTGGTCTATCAATCACATCGCTCACATGCATAATACATGGTCTAGTAATGTGCTGATGATAACCAACTCCACATCGCTGTCTATCACAGATCCATTGGTTTTGTGATCTCTTGATCAACCCTTTTACAACCAACCAGCGTATGATTCTTTCTCTACACATCCATCTGTCGCTTTGGAACCGAATCTGAGCTTATTAAAATACATTAAATAAGTGCTTGAATATATACATACATACATACATACAAACATCGTAAACCCAAACACGCCCTCATAGAATTGTGCGCTGTTTTGATACTGACATGTTGCAAGAGCTCATAGGTTCCCGCCAAGGGTGGGATCATTTGCTTCAAGTTGCTGTGTCCCTAGTATACGGAGTAGTCTACCACAACAGACCCGACATGTCAACTCGCTAACATCACTTAATTCACTTGGCAAGATTTATGATTTTATTCTGGCCTTTGCATGATTCCCTCTTGAACCCTATGACGAATATTCAACCACACCTCAGATTCTGATTTACTGTCTTAATGCACGCAATGACTGCAGTAACAAGAAGAAGCAGAAGAATGCGAACAAAGAGAAGGAGAAAAAGAATGTGAAGAACGTAAAGAAGAACGCGAAGAAGAACGCGTAGAAGAAGAAGAAGAAGAAGAAGAAGAAGAAGAAGAAATGAAACGAAGCAAAAGAAGAATCAAAAGAAGAAGAAGATGATGAGGAGGAGGAGGAGGAGAAGGAGGAAGTAGAAGAAGAGCAATCT